>CM049418.1:11662500-11885000 GCA_026929865.2 Hyperoplus lanceolatus | reverse complement strand
TCTGAGAAGAATTTGCCGCATTTTCTGGCCAGTGAAAATCTCCAACCAAGACCTATAGACAAACCGGAGGACGACATGAAACGTCGACGTCTGAAATGGCTTGGACATGTTCTAAGAATGGACTGTCAGCGTATCCCCAAGGTTGCCTTGAGATGGACACCAACAGGAAAGAGAACGCGTGGAAGGCCAAAAACCACATGGAGGAGAACAATTACAGCTGAGCTGGCTGAAATGAAGCAATGCTTGAGACGATCTTTCAATCTACGTTGTTATTTTCCAGGACTTTTTAGGAATAAAATAATACTAGAAAATCCCGCGGAGATTTTGAAAGTACGGGCAGCCCTGCGCAGGCCGGTGTTGCTTCGGCCGCGCCAGAACGCTTCTACGAACCGCCGCCTTTCCGAACTCCAGTCCCGAGTTGTGGCCGTCCCCTGATGCTGTGTAAACAATTTGGTGACGATAGGTTGGTAATCCACAGAGTGAATGTCACTTCACTGTATTTCAGGTCATGTAAGTTAAATGTTAAAGCTAAATGTGTGGCCCCGATCTTTGAAGGCCCTGAACAATGCCATTCCAAAAAAAGAAATAATTGACTGGCTCGTGATAGGCCCCTGACCCTTGCAAGGAGATCAGGGGCCTGCGCATGACTAAGCCATGTATGCGGGAGAGTAAGCAGGAGCAAGCCAACATTGAATTGAACTGGTGGCGAAAATAAACGCAGCAATGTTTCTATGGGGATATTTAGCTGTACAGAAATAAGTGCTGGCAAAGCTAGGACAGTTTAAGACTCCACATCACTGTGGCCACACAACCTATCTATCAGCTCAGACAGCGCAAAGAAAAGTCTGATGAATACATGAGGGTGATGGCCCCTGCAAGTTTCAGTAAGTTTAAAGAAGTGCCACACTGTTACTGCTTTTGAAATGCATTTCAACATTTTAAGGGGAAAACACATTGTATTTATTATTTCAACTATTGAGTTATTTGTAGAACAGCATGCTAGTGTAGGCCAACAAGATTGATTTTATGAATGTTCAATGCTGCTTTATTTTTATGTTTTAAATTGGGAAAGACATGTTCCAAAACAACCTGTATTTAAAAAGAAATCAAGCCAGTAGGCTAATAATAACCATTAATTAATTATAGGCTATCGCATCACAGTAGGCCTATTGTCCACAATAATCACAGCCCCCCATCCACAAAGGAACTTTAAAAAGTTTAATTTGCACTTGATGTGCCGACACAAGTGTATGGTCTATTATTTGTATTTAGTGTGTCTGCATAGTATTGCACAAAAACAGTAGAAGTTTTCTTTAATTGTGTTTTGTACTGTCTGTAAAATTATACTTGCACATAGCAAACAAAATTGCACATCTGTATTCAAATAAACAGTTGTTTATTTCTATAGTGCGCATTGGCATCTTTGAGCAAAATACCCCCAAAATTTTCGCCGCACCTCCTGTGGCCCCGCCCAGTGACCACCTTGACTAAGACATATTATGGGGGAAACACCGGTAAAAGTAATGATTTGGTCAGTCATCAGATGAAATATTGTGGAGTTGTCTGGCTCAGAGAGACATGTGTATTGTAAGACCGCTTTTCAGGGGGCCCATCAGGACTTTTTGTATAGGGGCCCAGAATTTGGTGCTACGCCCCTGTGTACATGTGTAAGAAATGTCAAGTCAATCAGAGACGTGCGTCATAGTCCCCCGGGGCTTAGTGAGACATTTGGTTTTGCTAAAGTAAAACTTCACAAAGTTGTGGTTAAAACCCTGTTTTTCAGTTTATGCTAATTAGCCAAAAATATTTCCAGGTTGACTTTAATGATCCAAGAGGCTTTTTTGTAGAGCACCCTAAAATACAGCTATGGGAGAAATTTCAAGTCAATCGGACTTACGGTGGGAGGGGCGTAAGTGTAAGAAATTTCAAGTCAATCAGAGTCAGGGGGCATTTGTGGCGCCCCCTATGGGTTAATCTCGATAAGTTTCCAGGGACATGTTACCACATGACTTCTGCACATACCCAGCAAGTTTGATGATGATAGGACCTATGGTTAAGGAGTTATAGAGCTGTTAAGCGGAAGTGCCTTACTTCCGGGGCATGGAAAAATTACAACGGTAGTCAATGGAAAGAAATGTATTATTTTCTGGACCCAGTCATGAAATGCCTTCGATTACACATATGTTTTGTATGGATTTAGATGGTATTTTTTCGTGCAAAGAATGGAACCATTTAGCGAGTAGAAGCTGGATACGGTCAGGTTTTGTGCAGAGCGCTTTTGTGGACTCCAGCTCTTCGCTGCTCTTGACACTTATGATATACGTCAACACCACTGGCACCCGCCTAGCTCAGAAACATGGCTGTGTCTTTAATGCACTTTAACGCCTTCTTTCAATGACAAGACAAAAGTCTTCAGCGTGGTGAAAACCACTACACAAGTGGACGCGTGGAGAGTTTCAATTTCTCGAGTGGGGAGATTGTTGGCGTTGTCCACGCCAGCCATTAGCATTAGCACTGTCAATCGAGAAGTGGAGGGAATGTGTTGAGGTGACGTCACAGAGGCGACAAGACTTGTAGTTGTTCACGTAACATTTTTTCAAAAGCCGTTAGACGAATTTCATGTGAAACTCTT
Organism: Hyperoplus lanceolatus; assembly: GCA_026929865.2. Taxonomy (NCBI): domain Eukaryota; kingdom Metazoa; phylum Chordata; class Actinopteri; order Uranoscopiformes; family Ammodytidae; genus Hyperoplus; species Hyperoplus lanceolatus. The sequence goes on along the minus strand of CM049418.1, from coordinate 11,882,368 downwards.
CACATGAAAAATGATCATTTAGACCCATACAAAACATATATGTTATCCAGGGCATTTAATGACTGGGACCAGAAAATAGTAAATTATTTTCCATAGACTCCCATTAATTTTTTTTCAGCCGATAGGCCCCATTCCCCGTAATTCCGCCACTTCCGCTTAACAGCTCTATGGCCAAATTGTTGATAGGCCCCGCCCCTGCGTAAACTTTTTGGTCAATGGCGGCCACGTTTTTGAAGTTGTCCTACTAATCTTTTACGGGTATGTTCTTCGTAGTCCCCCGGGGCTTCACGAGAAATTTGGTGTCGATACAGTAAAATTTCAGAAAGTTGTGGATAACACCCTGTTATTCCCCGAAGGACTTTTATGGTCCCAGAGGCTTTTTTGTAGAGCAATAGTTTGCAAATACACCCGTGTGAGAAATTTCAAGTCAATCGGATTTACGGTGTGATGGGCGCGGCCTCTCAAACTTTCTTCAGTCGGGGCGTAATAACAGCGCCCCCTAGCGGAAATTCAAAAAACTGTATAATAGCACACCATTCGGGGTAGGGACGGACGTTCTGTGAAATTGTTGCGTTTCTAAGTGAAACGGTGTGGGAGGAGTAGCAGCTCGAAAAATGGAAGGAAGAAGAAGTAATAAACAGAAGAATACGTATGGTGGAGAGTAATAATTACTTAATTAATAATTAATAATAATAAATGCAGCCTTATTTACTTTTCTATTGCTATTTGACAGTAGTCTGCAGTGGGTCAGAGCAGCCTGCAGGGGGCAGTGTGAGGTAGGCTTTTCTTTGAGGTCAGAGTCTGAAGGAACACAAATAAAGTTACTCCACTTATATCCCACCCCCAATACACCTGTTTATATGAAATCTGTGTATCAGTGGAGATTTTTTTAATTATGTTTTATTTTACTTTGTTTTAAATGTGAGATTGTATGCATGGTTGGGCCTTGAGAGACATAGATAGATGTATTTTATTATATTTGTCTTTCTAATGCAGTGTCTTTATGTGTGTATGTGTGTGTGTGCGTGTGTGTGAGTAGATGTTCTGTGTCTGGCTTGTGATGCCTATTGTCAATCTCATTTATAATTTTTCCCTCAAAATGTGAAATTCCCATATATTCTATATTCATTAGACATATAGTGATATGTCAGGCCCTCTTTTTTGTTTAATTTGGTAAAGTACAGCTCTTGAAGAATTGCAGCATCTCAAAATATTTGAATATTCCGAAATGAATTGTAATACATAAATGTCAACCTTTTGAAAAGTATGTTCATTCACCCACTCAGTACTTGCCCTGTGTTCCAAATCACAAACTCTTCCTTTTTACTACACTACATACTAAAGTATAGAAGAGTTTTAGGGCCACAGACGTGAGAGAGAAAAAAATTAGATAAGGTCAAGAATAAAGACAAATACTTGAAAATGCTATTGGAGTTAGTGGGACATTTTTGTATTTTCAGCATACTACAAATGACGTGCATGCATTGAGACATCCTAAATCTTTTTCTGGCATACTAAATAGTAGGCAAGCATGGGGATTGGGACGCAGGGTAGGTCTGGGATCTTGTCTTGAATGACAATTTGTTTTTTACCTATTCATTTAATCAGTGATCGTAATATCATGTATCCCAGCACTTGTTGATGATTTATTTAAGGTTTTAAACAACTTTTATTCAGTCTTCTATGAAGTTGTGCTTCTGGGTGTTATACCCATTAATGCCACAGGGTGGCAGCACGACATTGGGAGGCTGACTGGAGTTCCTCTTTACTTTGTTGTTGTTGGTTCTGTCAGGAGGAATCAATGCAGCAGCAACAGCTCACCATGTGTTGGAAGTGTAGGAGGGGTGAGCTAAATGTAATACGGATGGCCATGCCTGTGACTCACCTTGCATGTGCGTTAGGTAAGTGTGTGTGTGATTGACAAAAGAAATACTTAACTTAAAGGTGCAGCGTGTAATATGAAATCATCACAACAGTTGGTCTCTATGGGTCCTGTTCAGAGAAGCTACAGAAATGCTTCAAGAACATTCCAGCTGGTAGTTCTGATGGACATAGTGTGGCCAACTGTTCCATTCTGTGCTTCTGTAGAGCTGATGACATTCCAACTATGACGCTTCCAAAATGGCAGCGCCCATGCCTTGGTCCACGGTATGGTGAAATACGGAGATACAAGATAATAATTTTTAAAAAAAAGATTCAGCTAAATGAAATGTATGTATGGATATTGTAATTATTTTTTTCCAAGTCTGCCATGAAAAAAAATCCCAAAATTCTACACACTGTATGTCTTACTTGAGGAGAACACATAAACACACCATTTGAAGGGCCTCTACTGGCGCTGGATGTTGTTTAATTATGAACTACATTTGTGACACAGGCAGAGCAATAGTTTGCAAATGAACAAGCTAGTAGACTGCCATCAAACTTTTTTCTTTTTTTTTATATAAAAATGTAGAAATGGAGTTGAGGAGCAGAGAAGAGTTGGCTGAGTGAGTCCATCATCTTGGAGCTTCCTTCCTCCTGACACCAGGACGTGGGTGAGAGAATATTTGATTTATTCAAGTTTAATTTATAGCACTTTGAATGGCCTCGTGTCTGAACTGCTGTTGTTGATTCTGGTAGTTGAATGTCATGTTAGTCCAGGTATGTAAATTCATTGTGTTTATTTTTATACAAACATGAGCTTTGGCACACTGTTAGAGCATGCCCTAGTGAAGAGTTTTGGCTATAGGGCCTTTTCGTATGGCTGCGATCTAAAAAAAAAAAAAAAAAATGCCGCCATTGGCTGTTATAGTACCAGTAGCTTGGGTTGTAGTACACCACCAAAGCTCATGTTTGTATCAAAAAAAAGCACAATGCTTTGACATATCTGCTGGACTATGTATTAGAAATAGTCTTGTACCATGTGCTATTGACTCCAGCCAGCAAACAGATGTTAGGTGTAACATGGTGACAGGAAGCCAGAACCACATGCACTGTGGAAGTAGATGGGCAAAAGTATCTGAGTGAGTGAGTCTGTATGTATGTATGTATGTCTGTCTGTCTGTAACCACTCCAAAACTGATAAGTGCTCTTGTTTTTTCCTTGTAGGCATCCTGGAGGAGATCCTGACCAGGGAACTGACTTAACACCCCGTCTTATGGGTCCGCTACATAAGGAGTCTTCAGGTCTCCTTATCACCTTCAGACAGATGGCCTGGTAATACTAATATATTGGATTCATATAGTGCTTTACTTAAGGGACACAAGAACAAACCAAAGCAAATGTAAAGTTAATGGGGCTTGGGTTGGTGATGTAGGAGAAGAGATGGGTTTTGAGGTGGAACTGGATATGGTGAGGGACTTGGTAGAGGTAGATGAAACGGGAGCCTTTTTTGAAAAATGTCATTTGATTTTCCCGGGGGGGGGGGGGGGGCGGGGGGGGGGCCGCCCCCGGGGGCCCCCCCCCCCCCTCCTGGGGGGGGGGTTGGGGGGGGAGTAGAGTATGGCCAACTGAATTGTTGTGGAGTACAATTACCCCTCCCCCCAAACATCCGAAACTCAGACTCAATAAACTCATTCAAAAGCCAACTCAAAACTCATCTCTTCAAGATAGCATACGACCCCTGACTCCACCCATACCACACCCGACTCTATTTTAATTTGTTTTCGTGTTTCTTTCTTTTCTTTATGTATATATTTCTATGCAATGTAAAGCGTCTTTGAGTGACCACAAAAAGCGCTATATAAAACCTATCAATTATTATTATTATTATTATAAAGTAACATGGATAGAAAAGTAGAGCACAACTGCCTCAATTTGAATTTGTCAACATGCATTCTCCAGAATTGCTCTCCCCACTTTTTTATATGTACTTATAGTTTTATTCCACCTTTGCAACACCATCAATCAATTTGTGTATTAAATTCTGTTTATGTTTGTCTTTCAGATAATTCAGCTGTTGCACAGACGACGCTGCAGGCCAACAGTTTGGGCTTTCAGCAGAGCCAGCGAATGGTGGGATGTGATCGTTCCAGGATTCACACACACACAGTGGGTGCAGAACTTCAGGATGTCAGAAGGAACATTCCTGCACCTTTGCAACATGATGCGTCCAGCGCTACAGAAGCAGGACACAAACTATCGACGGTGTGTTTCCCTGAAAAAAAAGAGTTGCCATCGCACTGTGGAAGCTGGCCACCAACAACGAATACAGGAGCATAGGTCATCTTTTCGGCGTGAGCAAAACAACAGTTTGTCGATGTGTGCAAGAGTTCTGTGATGCTGCCTGCAAGGTGTTGGCTCCAGACCAGATATGTTTTCCTGACCAGGAGAAACTCAAAGACATGGCAGCCTACATTGAGCAGAGGTGGGGCCTTCCACAGTGTGTCGGTTCCATTGATGGGTGTCACATACCTATTATAGCCCCACAGGAGTACCACTGTGACTATTTCAACCGAAAAGGCTGGCATTCCATCATCCTTCAAGGAGTTGTGGATGGGAAAGGACTGTTTTGGAGCGCGTTTGTAGGAATGGCTGGGAGTTATCATGACGCTCGCGTTTTGAGATCCTCCACACTTTGGGAATTAGTTGAGCATGGAAGACTTTTTCCAGCCTGCACCAGGAACATTGCAGGGGTGAATGCTGGTCATTACATTCTGGGAGACTCTGCCTATCCTTTACAGAACTGGCTCCTCAAACCATTCCCTGACAATGGCCGGCTTACTACAGAACAACAGCTGTACAACAAGAAAGTCTGCAGGGCACGTGTGGTGGTAGAGAATGCCTTTGGAAGACTTAAGGGGAGGTGGCGTTGCCTTATGAAAAGGAATGACAGCAGCGTCGAACTGACAAAGGCAATGGTGGTGACTTGTTGTGCCCTCCACAATCTCTGTGAAAGTCATGCAGAGAACTATCAGACTGAATGGGACATACCGGTAGAAGCAGCTGTGGCAGCAGAGCCTCTGGCGCCACTTGCACAGGGTGCAGAAGAGGAGGGCAGGGATGTCCGAGAGGCTTTAATGCGCTATGTGAACATTTGATTTTCTGTGGCCATAAGTAGGTTGAAGTTGTTTTTGCACATGTATCTTTTATTTCTTTATTGTTTTGAACACAAATAAAACCTTTCTGCTTTAACTCTGCCTCTTCATATTTTGTAACAATTTGCGATGAGTTGATTGCTGTATAACACAATGTATATCACAATTGAGTGAGATGCTTTGAAAAATAGATTTGAAGGTGACTACCTACTTATTAACTTATTACTTATTAATCACAAGAGTAACAAGTAGGTAGTGTTATACCACTACATTTCCTCTCAGTTGGGTATTAATCAGGTGAACCAGCTTAGATTTTTTTCGATTAAACAGTGGGCACAACTGAAACCAAAGGTGCAAAAATCCTAACAGTGTGCATCAATAACATGCATAATTATGTGCAATGCATGTGCATGTTTACGAAACAAGCTCACTGGTGCAAAACATGAGCAACATTTCAATGATCTGAGTTGTTTTAAATAAAAATGTTAATTTGTTGTCATGTGTCTAGATGAGCTTTAGTTTATCAATATTTCACAAAGTCATTGGCAAAACCTGTAGATGAAGATTTCTTACCCAATAAAAAATTAAATGTTACAAACAACTCCTGAATTTCCAGGGCTGCAATACATACAAAAAGAGTAAATGCAAAGTCTAATCTCTCAAAGAGTGGGTGAGTACACCTCCCCATTCAGCTGATGAAATAAAGTGCAATGAATGTTGGCACTACGGCAATTGAAAACAAACTTAAACCCCTCTTGTGAAAAAAAAAACTATGATATGCCCATCACAATTTCTCCATGGGGTTAAAGTTTAACTGAACTTCATTGTGACAATCAAATATGTATGGGAAATGTATAGAAACAAAGTCCTGTTATAGTAGAGAAAATGTGCTTTATTTACATAGACACTTTTCAGGTAAAATGTAAAAACAAAGTGCAAAGCAACAAAGTGGTCTTTACAAAAGACTGGTGAATAGTTTAAAATGCAAAACAAGCAAAAACAAATGTAAATAGTTCAAATAACAGCAAGCAAAAACAAATGTAAATAGTGCAAATAACAGCAAGCAAAAACAAATGTAAATAGTTCAAATAACAGCAAGCAAAAACAAATGTAAATAGTGCAAATAACAGCAAGCAAAAACAAATGTAAATAGTGCAAATAACAGCAAGCAAAAACAAATTTAAAACAATGTGCAACAAAGTGGTCTTTACAAAAGACTGAATAGTTTACAAAAACAAACAACTTGTATTTATAAAATACAAATTTGGCGTGAGCTTTGGCTGGATCACGGCACAGGGTCACGACGTCCACCCATCACCTGTACCATCGCACTAAATGTCTGGAGGAAGGCGGCGTTGAAAGCGGCAAGGTTCTCCATTTGTACCCTTGCCACCTCCGTCGCTTCCTGTCTAGCAATCCGGGCATCCTCCCGATCTACCTGGTGGCGCTCGTCCTGCCGCGCCTCTAACCTCTCCAGCGTCCTCTCATCGGATGCCTTGAGCTCCCTTATTGCCTCAGCAACCTCATTGCCCCTTCTCCTTTTGTCTGTAATGCAAAATAGAGAGGAATATCAGATGTTAGACACATTGTTTTTAATCAACTTCTCAATAACTCATATGCAGGTACACATAATGCAGAATTTAAAAGGTCTGGTTAAATGTAGCTCTACTTTCATCATATCCAGCAGTGAAAGAACGTAATTTAGAAGCAACAATGCTGTGTTGTCAGGTGATTTTTTAGGACTTACCAAAGACAAAAGGCCGTGGAGTGGTGTTCCTACTGCTTGGGGCAGCAGGCTCCACTGGTGCTGGCGTTGATGTCCGTGAAGGGGGGGCATCGTGTTGGGGTTGCACACTCCGGAGTCGCCATGGGTTCGGAATCGAACAGGGTCGACTGGTCCTGTGAGCAACGGGCCTCGCCTGAAAGTTACACAAATTACGTTTTAGTCACGACAACTAAACAATAGTTTACGGACCAACATTGACTTTAAAGAAATATTTGAGTCACCGAATTGGTGACCAGTAAAACTAGAAGCGTGCTACTTAACGTTAGCTTCCAAACAAAGGGTTGCTAGCTAACCGGCTAGCTAACCGGCCAGCAACCCAACGCAGCACATCCCAGTCTCTTAATATGCTTATTTATCAATTATTTAAGTTACTTAACAGTATAGCAAAACGCTCACAATAGCTACAATCCTGGCAAATCTTACCGTTAGGCTCCAACAAGGACTCCAGCAGAGAGGTGGCCGTGTCGATCCCCCCTCTCTTCCTCGGCTTGCCGGTCGGTGACCGTAGATGGCGTCCATCGTGTCGTACCACCTCCACGTCTTCCTGCTGACGCCACTTCGATTGTTGTGGTCTTTAACCTTTCGGTACTCGGCCCGAAGCTTCTTAGATTTTGTTCGACACTGCTCAGTGGTCTTCGGGTGACCAGCAGCCACCATCTTTTCCGACACCAGCTGGAAGACCCTTTCGTTCCTCACAGCTCCATCCAGCTCCCTCTGTACCTCTTCCTCCCCAAGGATACAGAGGAAAGTCTCCGTCTCAGCGTTTGTCCAGGGCAAAATTCTGCGCGCCATTTTTACAAGAAAATAAGCTTACGCTGTTGTCCAGAAATGAATCGCAGGTACTGTGTTTGTTTGTTTTAAATCCCCCTGTCGCGCGGAAGTGACGATTCTGCCGACCAATCAAATGGCGGCAGTGTGTAGCGCCGCCTTCTCATGAATTTTCGGACCGCTTTCAGGCGGCCAGTACCCCTACGGAGGAGTACTGAGATCGGGAGCGGCTCAGAGCGGTTAGGTGCGCTTAAACCGTACCCTACCCAACTTTTGGCAAATGAAAAGCCAAACTACCCGGACCGAACCGCTCCGATCCGACCCGCTCTACTCGGTGGAAACGAGGCATTAGGTAGTGTTTTTGTTTTGTTGTGTTATTATTTGAATGTTGTGTGTTCCATATCATGATACTATGGTCAAGAGCTGTAAAGAAATGAAAAAGAGAAGTTTAACCAAACTGAAGAGGTTGCTGAGGAAGTTTGTATGTGACATGGCCAGGGAAGGATTGGGATGGTAGGATGGTAAGGGGGCTGACTAGTAACCATAAGGTCTCTGGTTCCTCCTCCCAGTAACCATGAGGTCTCTGGTTCCTCCTCCCATTAACCGTAAGGCATGCACAGTGGCAGGATATTTTGTCTGCCTGGGCTAAGGAGGGGCTTGAGCAATATGTGGGGGTAGCCAGAAAAGAGATGATACACGTGCTTCAGAATACTGGGAGTGCTGCATTTTCTTAGGGTCCTCCCCCAGGAAAATTTGAGCCTCAATGACTTGTTTCTTGGGTTGTGGTGACTTAAAAAGCACACACACGAGTTGTTGACATCATCATAAACTTTTTCCTTTTTTTCGATTTTCCAAAGAATCTGCGTCATCACCTTGCCATTACTGACCTGTGTGTTTATCGTCGCTCTTGTGTGACATTTTATTCTAAAAGTAGTCTAATAGCCTATTAGATATTGTGCGCTGTGGAGAAACAGACACGCTGGCAACTTGTCTGCTCCAGTGGCCAGATCTGCACCTTAGATAGGGGATCCTGACAGTTTTGCTAAATTGCGTTGCTATAGTATCAAATTGGCGATCGGGGACGATTTGGATGCAGCAGCCTATTAGAGTGACACATTTGTTGTCGGGTGCGCGACGAGGAATGCTAAATTCAGGTGCTCTGATTCCTGGGGGGGGAACGTCATTGCCGTAAGGTCTCTGGGGTGAGGTGTCTGGTTCCATCCCTGGCATCGGATAGGAGGGTGTTATTTGTAACACTAGGGCAGTGGTCGTCAAACTTTTTTTTGTAATTCCCCACTTGGAGATGGGGATATTTTCGAGCCCCACCGTTCCCCGATTGCGTCAAGAAAATAGTAACTAAATAGGTCAGGCTTAAAAGTTTAAAATGTATTGAAATAAAATCAAGGAATACAATTCTAGAATAGAGAAAATATGAGCATTTGTGTCATTACTTTGCAATCTGAGCCCAAATTTTTGAGCAAGTCAGTGAGTCTTAGGCCTGCATTGGTGGCTGCAATGAGCCTGTTTTGCACAGCACATATTTTCAAAATAGGGCTGAAGGCTCAATACTGCATCTCTAGTAGGGATGGAGATGGCTACTTTTTATTGATATCGATACCATTATCTAGTCTCCTTAACAATTTGAGTCCTTATCGATACCACTATTGATACTTTTCTATTATTTTGTTGAAAGAGAACTAGTATTATTGCTTTAATTGCCTATAAGATGATCAGAGCTCAAGATAGGATGTTAAACAGGTCATAAATCTATATTTACTATCTATTTTATATTGCTGGGAAAAGAAGTTCTTCACCAAAACCTTATTATTCAAGTTTCTAGTGGAAAATATTTTTTTTTCTTTTGTGTTATATTTGAACACATCACGATGACCTTTTATAGACATTTGCCTAATTTTAGCGAGCCGACCTGCACACAACATATTTGACACCATTAGCCACTTTTTTGTAGCAAATTAGCTCTATATCCTGGCGATTTTAACGTGGATTTGAAAACCGTCCGGTTGTGTGATTACTACCGCTGCTTTGAATGACTGTTGTTGCGCACGGTGCAGACTCGGACTCCGAGCCCGACTCCACACCGTCTGACGCAGCAGCAGCTGACGGAGTTTATTTTTTTTTTAACTTTACGAAACTGAGTTGGAGGAGTTTGAAGGTGAGACAGTTGACGGTAGGCCTACAACACTTTTTTTGTAACTTTCTTTTATTGGTTTTATGTAGAGTATGGTGAAAAAGAGAGAAAGTTAGAGAGAAAGATATAAAGTGGGGAAATTAAAGAGGAACAGTGCTTTTTGGGGGGCAATTGACATTACATATAAAGACTATTTGAAATTTCTTCATTTTTGGACATGTAAAGCAACCATTTATCCCAGCCTTTAGAAAATGAGTCTTCCTTAGTTTGTAATCTATATGTTAGTCTCTCCATTGTTTGAATATCACCGATAACGTTGAGCCATTGTCTGTAGTCGGGTGTAACAGGCTGGAGCCAGTTGTTTGCGATGGGCTTTTTTGCTGCAGCAAGAAGAATCTTAATCAAATATGGTCTCCTTTGCGCACCGATCCTTCTATATGTCCAAGGTATAGGACAAGACAAGTTGGGGGGATTTTGTATCTTAGTACCTCACATAGCACAACATGGATATGATCCCAGTAAGGTTGAATTTTACTGCAGCTCCAAAACACGTGTGTACGGTTCGGATCCAGTCTTTTGCACAGTATCGAGCAGGGTTGTTGAGTGTTGATTTGTCTGCAGGTAATCTTGGGCTAATCTTGTCTGGTGTATTTTCCACATATTAAACCACATGTCGTCCAGGATGTCTTCACTCTGTTCTTTTTCCCATTTAGCTTTGACATGTAGCTGAGTCAATTTGTTGCCTATTTAATTGTATTTTTGTGAACATTCTCAAAACCTGTACGTGTTATTTTTTTGTCATAAAACCATTTACATATCTGTTAATATCGCTATTTTTATAATGAGTAATGTTTTAATAGTTCCGAGTTACTCTGCAGCAAGGGGGGGTCTTAATTAACGTTGCACACAGCAAGACACATCGGTGACGTCATTGCTTTTTCCCGGCAATAGATTGGAGAACTTTTGTCAGGGTAAGACAGGCCCCCAGGATGCTGCCTTCTCCGAGCAGCCAGCATGGACTAGTGGCCAACCCATTGGTACTGCATGCTGTGAATGGGAGCTTATTTTCCATGGAGCCCTGAGGCAGATTTCCCCGTCCACACAATACAAGCGGCGAACAAGATTGTGTCTCCGCAAATTTTTTCTGGATATCAATCATAGGCTCATACTTGTCTTTAGACCATGTACTAATAAAACTGAAGTTTTCTCATTTCAAAACGCCACCTCAAGCGTTTTATTAGCCCAACGGCTTTCAACGTCTTTCAGTTTGTTTTCGCGGGAGGAGGAGGGAGTGGGCAGCCGTGGGCAGCTGAACAGAGTCGTAGTGAAACAAATGTTTCGGTTTTCTGCTCCGGCCTCCGAGAGGGCTCAGTGTTTCTTTATAGGTCCATGACTCTTTCAGTGCGAGGCTCCATTAACTTCTCGTGTCTGAGGTTTTTCCTTTTACTTAACATGAAGGACGTTGATGATTTTTAGGCATGTGACTTTTTAACATTACAGTCGCCGAGGGATTTGTAGACTGGTTCAGCTGTTAGTCGCGTGAGCTCAACTCTCACGTTCCTCTGCTTGCGATCATTGCGATTCACTATATTGATCCATTTATTGAAAAGATCCATAGGCAAAGGATGGGTGCATTACGGGATCATGTACAAAAACTAGTTGCTCATCCAGCGGCAGCCTCACCATCACCTCCAGCTGTGCTGATGAGCTCTAATAATCTCTAATGGGTACTATGCCATTTGCGCTACCCATGGTGTGGAAAACACCAAAGCACACATCATTGAAATGCCTGTAACAGGCACGGATGTATTGATTACTTGAATGAGTATGGGAGACCTACGTAATTTTTATAATATTGTTAGTGTAATATAACCATTTCAGTTACGTTGGTTTTTAATTTGCAGCAACTGTTGCTTGTTAAGTTAGGCTATGTATGACAGTTAACAATGTTGGTGTATTATAATTAATTATGCTGTTATAGGCTACTCCAACTTCGTTGCTGTTCAATATGTAACCATTTATTTCTATATCATATCTGTCTGATTTATTGCACACACACGTTCAAAAGAATCAGGTCAACAAACCAGTGGCTGCGTTTAACGACTCTAGTGGCTGCACTAACATTTTGCCACTTTTATTTTGGAACTGCTCATCCCAGAGTTTTAAATCACATTGAAGATTAACTAATTCTGCAATTGCTTTAATCCATGATTATTATTTTATAATCAGGTTATTTAATTTAACATGTGTTGCTTGCTGGTTTCCATGGCTTTTTATAGTTGTTATAGTTCCATGTGAGTCATTTCAGACTCTTTCGCTTCTTAACAACTTGAATGAATCAGTGAGTTCCCTGAATGAAAATGTAAATAGCCTACAAGGTGTTTTTCTTTATCTGGTGTTATGGAAATATATATATATAGGCCTAATCTATATACATGTTAAGCCTGTTGTGGACTTGCAAATGTTTGTGTTTCATGCAACAGGTACAGCAACAGGTACAGTTTACTATATATTTTTGAAAAATTGCTGACATTCTTGATTCTTATTGATAATTGTGCCTTGACTCTTGCTTGAAAGCAATAAACATCTTAATTACTTAACTTGAATGTTGTTTCAACTGGTATTTCGTTGCCAACTCTCATCTGAACCAGACAGCCTGATTTTCAGTTCCAGAACACTATGTCAAAAAGGGACAAACTAATATTCTTTAAAAAAGGATTGTTTAACTGTAACTGTTTAACTTTACATTGAATTTTTAAGCTTGTGTAATTTGTAATATAACTGATACCCACAGCAGGAAAATAAAACTAATTCTAACCCATTCTGATTAGGCAATTGCTTTGACAACCACACATTCGGTCTTATAATTAAACTTTAAAAGCTCACTTTGGCATTTGAACATTTGTTTGCTTTATTTCAATAGAGCACTAAGAACTTTGCTCACTACCTAACAGCACACGCTATTTAAAACAGCGCTAACCCACTAGCTGGTTTAGCTTACATTAGCTAATAGTGCTGCCCTGATGGCAGGAGTAGTCTTCGTTTAGAACTTGTGAATCACTATATTACTTAACAACAACGGGGTGTCATTTTAAGATTACATACAGAGAATCATCGGGGATATGTAATTTATACTTCCATGGTAGATAAACAATACAACTGTGCTCGTCTCCGCTTAGCTTCAGCTTAATTTACGACATGGACATATTAGACTGTTACACTGCTTTCTTCATCCAAGAACGTCAGTAAGGGGCGTGTTGGCACCGTGTACGCGGAAGCAAATACTTCCTGTATGGTCGCCCTGCGCCAATGAGCAGCTTTCATAGGAATGAATGGCTTCAACGTTCCTACGGTTTTCAGTCCGCTGTCCATTTCAACCTTAATGGTAGAGGGGGAAAAAAGGGGTTTTGTAAGAGTCTGAATAAGTCCTGGTTCTCTAAGCCATATGTACTTTTTAAATCTTGAAAGTTTGTCATTTCACCCTTTTGTATAACCTTGCATATCGCTTTTGTATAACCTGGCATATCTTAGTCGACTGTTTAAATCTGGCATCAGAAATTCCTGGTGTGAATTTATGAAAAGCTATCCATTTTAACAGACCAAGTTCCCTTCCCACTTTTAGTTGTTTAATAATGGAATAGCATGTATTTAAGGTAAAAGTTGTTATTGGGTCTAATTCTTCCTCTTCTTTAGTATGGGCAGGAATTTGTCTTTGCCCTATGAACGGTTGTATCAGGGGCCCAGATGTAGGTATTTCAATGTCTTTCCAGCGAGCTATTTAATCAACATTGCACCAGTATATAAGTGGACGCAATTGTGCTGCATTAAAGTATTCCCTGAAGTTAGGAAGTGCCAGTCCCCCGCTTGTCTTTTGGCAGCTGGAGAGCGGTATATGGAATTCTCGGTTTCTTTCCCCCCCAGATAAATCTAGATAAACTGGATCTGTGGTATACAAACAGGCAAGGATAGAAACAAGTATAATAAATGTGGCAAAATCTTCATTTTCACTGCATTTATCCTGTCAGTGAGGCTCATTGACCACCTTTCAATATCTTTCTGTACGTTGCCATCAATATGATCATAGTTGTTTGGGAAAAGTTGACAAGTTTTTGGTTATGCCTAAATATTGAATTGATTTGGCTTTCCAATTTAATTTCAATTCTTTAAGTTGTTCATTTGGAGAGCAGTTAAACATGATAATTTGAGTTTCAGATATATTTAATTTGTAACCTGAGTATACTCCAAACTTTGGTAAAATTTCCCTAAGTTTTGTAAAAGAGTTTACTGGATCTTTTAATATGATGAAAACGTCGTCCGCGAAAAGACTTTTAGTATGGGTTTGGTTATTAATATCTATTCCTGTTATTACATCCTCTTGTCTGATCATTTGGGCTAATGGTTCTATATAGAGATCAAACAAGGTAGGGCTGAGACAGCAACCCCGTCCGTTAGTGAGCCGTTTACTTTGATTCTAGCGGTTGGTTTGTTATAGATTGATTTGATACATTGAATAGTTTTTTTTATTAATTGCAAGTTTTTCTAAGGTTAAATCTAGAAAATCCCAGTTGACCCTATCGAATGCCTTTTCAGCATCTAGGCTGATCAATGCTGTTGGTATTTAATTTTTTTGTATTTTATGTATAATGCGGAGTATTGTCCTGATATTATCCTGAGTTTGTCGACCTAAGACAAAGCCAGTCTGGTCTTCATCTATCAAATCTGTTACTACTGTTTGGAGTGTGTTTGAAATTCTAGCGGTATAAAGTTTGTAGTCTATATTAAGAATTGATATTGGTCTCTAACTTTGGCTGTATTCCTTATCCTTTAGCGGTTTGGGAATGACTGTAATTATTGCTTCCTTCCATGAGGGGGGATTGTTCTCTTTGGTAATGGTCCAATTAAAGGTTCTAAGTAATAGTGGCGACAGTTAATTTTCAAGTTTTTTTATACCACTCAGATGGAAATCCATCACTACCTGGAGCCTTGTTTGTTTTCAATTTTCTTATTGCTTTATGGATTTCATCTGTAGATATCTTTGCTGTTATGCGTTAATTTTGAATTCTACCTATAGAAGGCAAATCCAGGGAGTCTAGAAATGTTTTAGTATCCTTATGATTTGTTGTTGATGTTTGGGTATAAAGATCTTTGTAATAATTTTCAATTTCTTTTGGTTCATATTTAATTTGGTTGGTATTAGGATCACGTAGCTTTAGGGTCTAATTGATAGTCATTTTGTTTGAAATACCTAGCCTTTATCTCTATTTCCTGTTGTAGAATTGTATTAATTTGGTTTCTCACCTCTTTCATTTGTCGTTGTATTTTTTTGTCAGTTTTTTCTTTGTGTTTTTGTTCCAATTGTTTCAGGTCTTTTTGAAATCTACTGGTAATTGAAATGAATTTTCCTCGTGTAACAGCTTTTAGAGCATCCCATAGTATTGCTGGGTTTGTCTGGTCATTATCATTGTCTTGTAAATACTTGCGTATTTCAGCTTTGATTTGTCGGACCACCAGTTTGTTATTTAATATCCCCACGTACAATCTCCATATCGTATCTTTTCGTCCGGACTGGAAATGTATTTTGAAAAAGATTGGGCTACGGTCGGACAAGTGGGCCACTCCAATTTGACATTCCTCTTTCTGCATAAAAAAATAGTCAATTGTTGAGTATGCAGAGTGTGCTGCTGAATAGTGACTGAAGTCCACAAAACCCCTTAGTTCAGCCTGTTACCTGGCAGAAACTTAACGGATGTAGTTCCCTACTTGCGTTGTTGCAGCATTCTCACAGAGTAGTCACGGTCAAAATAAATCCTACTTTCTCCGAGCTTGACCGTTTTCTTTCCCCACGCCTCTTTGAAAACCTTGTCCTTGACATTAAACTGCTGAGAGTCGAGTAGAATCGATCTCGACGGTTGTCCCGTCTTTGGCTTCGGCGCGAGGGCTCGGTGGGCTCGTTGAATCCGGAGGTCCGTTTCAATGGAAAGCTCGTCTTTTAAGCATTTGTCCATAAACGCCGCGACCGATTTGCTTCTCAGCTCCGCACCTTCTGGATTCTAAATCATAAGCCAGCTTATCCATCATTATTTTCTGTTCCTTTAGTATGTCCTTCAGTGCGCATTTTGCGTCAGTACTCCACTGTTGGACCTCTTGAGTGCGAGTCAAAGCGGCATCTATCTTGTCATTTTGCTCTTCTACAACTGCGTTTCCTTTGACAAGTTTATGGTTAATGTCCTCCAGTTGGTTTTTCACTTGGGTGGTGATTTGGTCTTTGACAGTTTTCAGGTCAATTTTCAGCTCTTTTTGCATGGCTTGGATTTGCTTGCTAATGCTCTCTAAGCCAGCTTGCGGTGTAGCCATAGCTGCAGGTCCAGTTAGCTTGTCTTGTTCCTCGTCAGAAGGACTTATTTTTTGACTTTGTCTGCTGGGGATTTTCTTGTTGTTGTTTTTCTTTGATCCTTGGCTCATTGTCAACGTCCACGTATCTTTGTTTGTTATATTTTAGAGTTTTTTGTGTCGGTATTAGGGAGCACACCGTTGAAGCGTCCATACTGCTCGACCGTCACCCGGAAGTCCCGAGGCCTTTTATATGCAGTCTATGAGCCGAATCTCTGCTCTGAATTCAAAGATGCGCTACAAACACTTTGCCTTATTGTGAGCCCAGCTGTATGATCAGTGTAGGAGGGGTGAGCTGAATGTAATTTTGTGACTGACCTTGCATGTGTGTGTAATTGACAAAGGAAATAATAATGTAATATTCTAATCAATCAATCAAATGATAATATTGAAATAAAGGTTTGATTTGAATTAGCAGTAACTATTTCTTCTGTCTTCATATAGGAGGTGCTTCAAGCCTCCACAGGATTGTGGAAAAAGCCCCTGGGAGTTCCTCAATGGTCTGAACCCAAATTTGGAGCAGAAGGTAACCACTGTTGGCGAGAAGGGCCAAGGTTTTGTACAGTTGGGCCATGTTTTCTAGATTTATTAGGCATAAAGTGATACATTTCAGGCTCTTTTTGTTTTTTTGGCATTTGGCCGAAGTTTGGGGCCCTTGAAGATTTTGAGATATTTAGCCATTGTAAAATGGAGTCATGGCGGCAATGGCTTTTAGTATGTTGTCAACAGTTGGAATGTTTTGTGTTGCAATTTTTGAGAGGTGAGGGGATACAATGCCAACAACAGAGTTGAGTGAATGGCAGGCTATGTCTGTATTACTATTAAGAAGTATGCTGAAGAGCTGTAAGAAAAATGAAATGAAAAAGAGAGGTTTAACCAATGTGGTTACTATTTCTTTTCTCTTCATACAGGAAAGTGCCCGCTTGGAGTTGCTTTACGGCTGACCAGTTGAGGGACACTTGTATGTGCTGAAGCAATACGTGGAGCAGAAGGTCACCACTGATGGGTATATCGGTTAGGGTTACTTGAAAGTGCCGTTTGAATCATCTATCTAGTGTTTGTGTAGCTTTATATTGAATGTGTGAGTAGTCTGGGTTAGGGTTTGTTGTTGGGGTGGTATGTATTGGGCAGGGGTGTGAAGGTGATTATTTAATAACTGTTTGGTTCTTCTAGGAGTCATGCAGAAGGTGATAAGGGTGAAGGTGTTGTAGAAAAGATCCATGTTGTAGATTGATTGTCATGAAGTGATATGCAGTCCCTTGTAAAAGAATGAAGTTTTAGCCTTAATTGGATACTTTTGCTCACCTAACAATATGGTGTTCCTTTGGAAAAAAGTTGTGTATCAGACTAGCTGGAAATGAAAGCTGAAATGTCGATCTCTTGTCTCTTGCAAGAAGAAAGGAATTGGCCTAACTGTTTTGGGGGCAGTATTTGGGGATGTTTTTTGTTTAATTGAGCAAGTTCCAGCTTCCAGCCTCATTAGACTATTCCATATGGGCAATCAAGGAAGGGATTTGTAATGAAGAAATGTTTATCTTTGGAAAAGTCTTTTAATTCAATATGCGCTCTGGGATGTTATTTGGCCTGACATATCGCATGAATCAATAAATTGAAATGTAATTGTAATGAAAAAGTCAGAGTTCCATATGTTGTAGATGTGATATATTATTGGTGTTTTTTTGTTGAACTTTTCAGGATTGGGGCTTACAGTTGATGAAAATCCAGCATGTGAAAATGTTGGAATATTCCATAATGCAAGGGCAATTGAGAAAAAAGGGATAATACAGAAATGTTGATTTTTTTAGATAAGTATCTTCACACTTGGTCTTTGATGTTATTTGGCATGAATTATTGCAGTGATGTGGCACGGCTGAGTTGTGACGGAAGGCCAGGTTGCATCGATAGTGGCCTTCAGCTGGTCTGTATTGTTGGTTGGGTGTGTATCATCTTCCTCTTGACAATTGTCCACAGATTTTTCCAAGGGTTTCGGGTCAGGAGAGTTCTCTGAGCAATCCAGCACAGCGAGACCACGGTCAGTCAAGCAGGTGTCAAGTCTTGCCGTAAAAGGTAATCTCCATAAAGGTCGTAAGCAGACGAAAGCGTCAATGACTTTAAAACGTCCCGGTAGACGGTCGGGTCGACGTCGGACTGGACCCTACAATCATCACCGACCGTCGAAAGCTCACAGTGGACTCGAAGCAAGTCGGACGTCCAAGTCGTCTCCACTCTTCCTCCAGAGTCCGGGACAGTCTTTTTTTTGGTTTGAATCAATGTTGTTTATGTCATGTGTTGTGTTTGATCCAGTCCAAAGTCAACACAGCTGTTTTCAACATGCACTTTCCACCTTAAATGTGTACATATTATGCTAAATGCACTTTTTAAATGGGTGTGCCTAGAGACTGGCAAAATATCCCAAAAAATAACAATCTCTCCTTTTCTCACTCTCCCCCTTTGTGAAACCCCCACCCCTCCCCCAATATACTCCAGTCAGAATTCTCCTCCCACACCCCTATTTGTTATTGGTCCACGGCCCCGACAGAGCTCAAAGATTGTATATTTACGAGGGGAGCTGCAGCTTTTTTGAAAAAATAGGCATAGTACAAAAAATGATGTGAAAGTTTTTTCTAAACAAATAAAGTCCATTACTTCTGGACATTGTTGCCTGGGTGGGATCAATCTCTGAGAATGCTATGAGCTCTCCTGAGGCACTGTCTATTGTAGGGCTGCAACTAACGATTAATCTTTCGACTATTTTCTCGATTAATCGATTATTAATCAATTAGTGTTTTGGTCCGTAAAATGTCAGAAAATAGTGAGAAATGTTAATACATTTTCCAAAGCCCATGTTGACGTCCTCAAATGTATTGTTATGTCCAAAACACACAGATATTTCAGTTTACTGTCAAAAAAACTGAAAATATTCACATTTGAGAAGCTGAAATCAGAGAATTTGGACATTTATTAAAAAAATTACTCAAAACGATTAATTGATTATCAAAATAGTTGGCGATTATTTTAATAATCGATTCATAATCGATTCGTCGATTAATTGTTGCAGCTCTAGTCTATTGTACACATCCTCAAGAGAGACAAGAACGAGACGTACAACTGGCAAACCGCAGCTTAGGACGCTCAATAGTGCACAGATAAAAATTCATCCGCATATTTTCCTCAACATTCTTCTTCTTAAGTAAGTACAGCCTCTGTTAGGCCTTCTTCAGAAGCGCCTTAGTGTTTCTTATCCACATCAAGTGGACACAAGACACAATCTACAAAAAACCATAAAGCTGCCCCACCACATGAAAATGACCTCAATGAGAGGACATGTGTGGTCCAAAATAATTCTGTCAAGTACTTAAGAAATGCATCTATGAAATGCTAAGAGCTTTTAAATAGTGACTTCAAATCCTCTTCTGAGACCAAGTCCCAACTTCTCAAACTAAAGCTTTACACAGTCTACTACTAATGCACAGCACAATAAGCTGGCCCACAATACTCTGTCAAAGAAGGGAAGGGGACAAAGGAGAAGAGACAGAAAGGAAAACTTGAGGGACAATTAAGTGCATTATCACTTAACAAATAACAAACCAAGTGTAGGAGTTACAACAACTTGTCAAGCCAATCACTTCATTTCACTGGCCACATCCGTGGCCGTTTATTCACATCAAACATTTTCCAGCACACGTCATACATTTCATTTATCAATCTACATATCTCAATTTACAGTCCACCACTAAAGGAAACTTCATAAACAAGTGGACTGATATAAGTCATATTGACTATCAAAATACTACAGGATATATCGATAGATAGATAGATAGATGGATGAAAAATATTTCATGTTCTTTTAACCACAGTTGAAGAAGGAAAAACAAGTACAAGATGTATTTCAAAGCTTAAACGTTTATTATCCAAATTCAGTCAGCACAAACATGTAGGCCTACATGGAGCTTACTGCTTCTCAAAAAGCATCCCCAGTAAGACTCAAGACAAAATGGTGGGACAAAGTCTTATACATTATTTCTCATTGCTTAACTATGTGTTACAGGCTGGCCGTAGAGGTTAGGCTTGGCTTCCCGATGACGTCTTCTTTTTCTTGCTCTTCATAACATACATTTCATGTTTTACACTACCCTGCTCATAACAGAGAGGTCAAGGGGGGGTCATTGCTAGGCCAGTTGTCATGTGCTGGCTCATCCCACACAAATACTTCTCCCCTGACCTTGGGCAAAGTATCTACTCAAACGGCCTGCCTCTGCATATACACTTTTCTTATGTGCACTTACAAATGCTCAATGAATGTCAACTTACTAAACATACAAAAGTGTATAACTTTAAAAAGCACAACAGTATAAAATTAACATTTATTCTCACAATACATAGAAAGATAGATCAAACAAATACAAACAATGACAATACTTGACTCTTCATATCTCAATCATTCAACACACCTGTTATGTCCCCTTTGTGGTGGCACTGGCACCACAGCTACATAACAACCAAACACAATGTTCCACTCAAATCGCTGTTGCTTTCTTCTCTTTTCTTTATTAAATTAAATATAGGGGGGGGGGGGGGTATTAGAAATATCTGGCAGCCTGTGATTACACTCACTCAGTTGTGTAATGGGGAAGACCACACAATTTTCAACCGTGCTCGTCTTCTGGAAATCACTTTTTTGTCTTTATATCAATGAGACCAATTTTCTTTCCAGCAGTAGTTTTTGCCATCAATTAAAGGATTGGCATATCCAACTATATAGCAGCTCTCTGGACATTCAATTCATTACACATTGCTCAAACTTACATCTAACTGGTGCCCCTCAGAGTAGTAAGCTACAGGTAAACTGCACTACACGCAACAACCAAATAATATTCACCCAGTCACAGTAAAGGTAGCGACATTAAAGGCTTTTTATTTCACTAATCAAGTCAAAAATATAACAAAGCCTTCAAAACACACCAACTTGACAAACAAACTAATCAATCCAACTAAACTAGGCCAACCTACTGACTCTGCAACTACAAAGCCTACTCTACTTATCTAAACACTAAGTGCTTAAGGAAAAATACTCAAAGGTGGTAACAACTATTAAACTATTCTACAATGAAAACAAACAGCACCATTCTCAGTCCTAGACTCATTTTGGATTCGACCACTTCTACAAGCTTCATCATCTTCAAAAATCAACAAGTAACAAGCTTTTTTCATTTTCTATTAAGTTAAATAATAAGACAAAAGTTGCACAAACTACTCTTTGGTTGACCTACTGTCTGCATGTGTATGGTGACCGTAACTTACCTAGCCTCCTATTTCCAACCGTGTACCTTTTAGTAGTGTTATCCAGAGCTCACACAAACAGAGAGTGGAAGGGCTGATGCAGTGATCAGGCAGAGAGAGACTCACACAGGTGTACTGCATTCACTGATGGGCCTGACTGCTGATTGGACGAGGGGAAAAACCCCTCCGGCTAACCTGTACATAAAAGAAGCAAGTAACAGGGTCGCAAAGTACTTTACAATGTGCATAAAAAATAAAAGCATAGTAAAAAAAACTACTAAATACATCTAAGAATAAAACCAATTAGAAAACGCACAACTTATACCCAAAAGCTCAACTTGTGTTAAAGCGGCAACCAGTAACATTTAAATATCTTATAAACAGCCTCATGTTTCCTCTCATAATCATAAATTACCTTTAAAAGCAAACCAGACCATCAGTGCAAAGAAAGACGTTTTTATATAGTTTTTATTACTGCGTTTCATCTGGTCGTACACCCGGTCCGATTTTCGGTTCACGCGTGCATGCTCTATGGTCACATATCCGTATTGGTCGCAGATTTCAGTGTGGCGCAGGAACGCGATTTGAGAAGCCTATCGCTCCAGGTGAGGGAAGGGGATAGGGAGACCAGATCCCAATTCACCAGATGTGGGACAAAGACTACGTTTGTGCAGGACAAAGTGCCGTTTTTTAGCAAAATAAACTCATATCACCACCGGTAATGTCAGAGACACGGCTTTCTATAGCCTATTAAAAAAACACTATCTTTAGATCAGCGCGCAGCAGTTAAGTTAGCTACTGTTAAACAAATAGAGCATTAAGGCTGCGGCTTCACATTAAAAGCATTTCACTGGCTTCACATTAGCATTTCACTTGACAAACGTGAGTTGGCTTTTATTTTGAAGTAACAGGAAGGTAAACGCTGAAGCACTACAGGCAGCACCTTCACAGAGCTCAGCCCACTGAGCCCAGCAGCCCGACACACACACACACACACACACACACACACACACACACACACACACACACACACACACACACACACACACACACACACACACACACACACACACACACACACACACACACACACACACACACACACACACACACACACACACACACACACGCTGTCTCCTCACAGCTATCGGATAAGTGCCAGATTATAAAACACGCATTTAAAAAGGGGGACGTGTAAAAAGTAATGGAAATGCGGTCTGGTCACCCTAGAAGGGGAGCGAGCCTTGTTTGAGACAGTTATTTGTCGTCATAATGACTGATAACGATGCTGAACCATCAAAGAAAAAAAAGAAAATGCAATCAAGAAAAGCTAAAAGGGAGAGTGATAGGCGGGCGGGAGGGCGTTGCCAAGCAACGTATACACAATTTCACAGAGTCAACCTAGACTGCAGTGTTTACTCATAAATGAATGAGCGGTAGCCTACTAAAACAAACTTTTCTTTGCCTCACCAGCATCATCAGATGACCATTATTCATCTGAAATAGTCATTATTTACAACAACATAAACACACTACCTCATCGTGATCCATAACTGCCGTCTCTCGTTCATTCGCTTTGTGTGGGGACACGTACTCGTTCAGCTCAGTGAGAGGTGACAATGGATCAACTCGTTGCAATCGGGTGTAGTTGATGCTGTGTCACTAACCACTCTCACTGAGCCGAAAAGAGTCCGGTGCCCTCACACTTTCGACACACGGACGCGCACTGTATTGCTTCCTGATTATTTGAATCTTGCACGCCCTGCACGAGCAAGAAAACAGCTTCACGACAGCTGACGTCGTAAAAATACTACCGCTTTTGTTCAAAGGTGTCGCCAACGTGCCGACTTACTCGTTGTAGCTTTAAAGGCCAAGGGAAGGGGGAAACAGACAGGTTAACACATTCTCCATGGGTTCCATATCACATACTTTTTCAGATAACAAACATTTTTCTTTTCAATTTCTCCAGAAATGTCAACACTAAAGACAAATACTCCAACATGCCATTGTTCTCCACGAGAACAAACAACAAACTTCTCACCAACAGAGCTGCCACAACAAAAATTATTTCTGGTCTGGACGTTTCATACTTCACCAAAACTCAAGTGCCAAACTCCTCACCGCGGCACACGTACGTCACACGCTGGTAACATAGTAGCGCAAGCTCATTTTCCTCATTGACTTCAGATTGACCGATCGCACAATACTTCTCGGACAAGCTGCGAGAACAAAGTTCGGCCCGGACGGTGTGTCGAGAACGAGCTGGGAGAACAGCTGAACGAGAGCTGCGACAACAAAATGACGTCATTTTCTTCTCGCAGCTCTGTCACCCACAACTTTCTTCTCGCAGAGTATGTAACAGGCTTTATTGGGCCGTTTCTGGATTTTCAGCATACTACAATTGACGTGCATGTATTGGAACATCCTAAATCTCTTTCACGCATACCAAGTAGGGGAGAACGGGGTAATTTGTCACATGGGTTGGATGTCACATTCGTTATATCTCGCCACCAGAGCGCGCTAGCTCTGAAATGTTGATATAAAAAAGGTCCAGAATTGGGATCAGAGGTCACATACATAGACTTCCTTGGAGGAAGACAGCTGCATTTCAGGTGAGAGGATGTTTTGTGTTTTTCATGTCAAATTCAAAATATTTTGCTTCTCAGTATTTTTCTTCTAGGCTTTTACACAATGGGTTTATAACAAAACACTTGTTACCCTCAGAAAGTGTGAAGGGTAAGCTATAGTTTAGATTGTTGTTGGCAAGCTAATTAGTTGTCAGATGGTTGTTGGCCTTGATGCTAGCAAGAAATTCAGGTTGGGGTTGGTCGTCAAATTTTTTGGGGGGTTGGTTGTCACATGTTATCTCAAGGCTGCAGCCAGAAAAGGAACCCAATAACGAAAGAAATTGTCAAGCTGTATCCTCACTGACACCCCAGAGAAGGAAAGAATAGAGCAGGAAAAGGCAGCTAGCAAGCAAAAGAAAAAAGGGCAACAAAATCAAAACAACCCAGTGCATCCCAAACTAGACCAGCTGCCAAGGCTACAGTAAGTTATGTAGGCCTATTTGTCAACTTGACAATGCAATTAAGCTTTCAAATTTGGTTCTGCCTCATTGCCTTCTTTTTAAGATTTTTCCCATTAAAATAACATTGTGACAAACAACCCCATAGTGTGTGACAACCGACCCCTTGATGGGGTTGGTTGTCACAATGTGTCAGAGTGTCTTTGATGGTAAATTACTTCTTCATTACAATAAGTTGGAAAAAAAGAGAGACAAACATTTCAAGCCAACACCTTAAGCTTCAATGTAATGTAGGAATGGCTATTGACAGATGTTTTGGTGATGAGCAATTCTCACTAGAGTAAAAAGTGTGCCTACTTACCCCGTTCTCCCCTAGTAGGGAAGTATGGGTATTACAGGGGACACTTAATTGAGTTCATGTCCAATCCAGCTAAATAGCTCAACAGTGCCATCTCCTGTAGTAAGTGTGTACCTCAAGGGAGCAGTGGAGTCATTAGGGGAATGACTCCTGAGGCCTATTATATATATACAAAACCAACATACGGGATTTACCTACGATATTTCTCTTATCCTTAATTGCTTTAGCCATGATTCAGTTGCACAGAAGCAGAGGGACATACATTGTAAATCTGGATCTGAAGGAATCACATCTGTGTCAATCAGACATAACATTTTTAACAACCTCAGCATGGGAACGGTTCAACATTTACAATGACGACTGATCTTATCATTTCTTGTTAGGATACTTCCACAAGAGAACAACAGCGTGACAATTTGACAAACTTAAATGCACCAGTGGACAGTTTGAGGTGACGGATCTAAATATTTTTAACCTGGCAGGGTATCGACTTTGACATTGACAGAAATTTCTCAGTTAACGCACTGCCTGCCAAATGCCCATGTTCATGACTCGCTCTCCACTGTTCTTTTCTATCAAATATCCAGATCCAGTAGCTCCTCGTTAAGTAAACACTGTGTAGCAGCTAAGCCCTGTTCAAACCACTACCGGGTTGTTTAATATGGATTCTTCAAACGTGCCCCCAGAGCGCCCAGTAAATAACAAACAATAGCAGGGCAGCTTTATTCTCCTTTTCCATTCACCGGCACAAACGTTAACTCATAATTCAATTACTAACACAACTAATTGCTGACAACTAAGCACACAAAGGGCACAGTCAAATAACCGTTTTCCTCCCAATCAAACAAGACCTGCCCAGTATTCCAATACCCATACATACTATACTATATATACTATTAAGGATGCCAGAAAAAAATTTAGGATGTCCCAGTACATGCATGTCAATTGTAGTCTGCTGAAAAATGGCTCACTAACTCCAATTGCATGTTGCAGTATTCATCTTTATTATTGACATTTCTCCACACAATGAAAACATAATCTTCCTTTTCTAATTTTTTGTGGCCCTAAAACTCTTCTGTACTTCAGTATGTATAGTGTAGTAAAAAGAAAAACTATGTGATTTTCAACGCAGAGCTGTTTCCCTGTTTTTTCTTGGGTTATATGACCTCCTTGGACTGACCCACGTAACCTCAGCCACATCCAATACAGCCCCCTAGTGTTATGGAGCACAAAACATCAACATAACAGCGTGAATGAATATGGCTCCTACACACTGGATTTAAACATGCTATAAACTACTATACACTGACATCCAATCACACCAACATACACATTACTCTTATCAATGACAACCATAATAGCCTATGTAAACTGGAATAGATAACAGTGGCTGGATGCTTCAAACTATACACTCAATGCCCATATGATAGAAGGTGGCTCGCTAAAATCAACACAAACTCAAACTTCCTCAGAGCAACTTTAACATTCTGCATTTCTACACTCAACAACTTTAATGTAGTCAGCAATGGCGATAGCTAACGAAAGAGAGGAAATGCCTGTGCTACGTTAGGGATGAATGAAAATGTCAAGCAAAGCTAATATTGATTAAAAAACACTAACCGTAGTTCAGCGCGCAGCGGTTAAGTTACTGTTCAACACAAGGAGCATTAAAGCTATGGCTTCACAGTAAAAGCATTTCACTGGCTAAACATTAACAGCATTTCCCCGGACAAACGTGAGTTGACTTTTATTTTGTAGTACGCCTAACAGGAAAAGTAGCCGCTCACAAAGCCCCTTCACTATCAGCATGTCTTCTGTTTTCACGAGTTCAATGCGGTGAAATAAGAGGACAGAAAGCTTGTCATTTACAATACTTATAACCCCAAGCTTACACCAACCGCTTTATGAACGTTAGTGGCATTCATTTTCGGTGTCAGTAAGGTGTTATGCATCAAATTGTACCGGAAAAGCTATCTACGGAAGTCATGAGATTAAAACGGAAAAAACGCCAATTGCTGGCCTGGCATGCTTACTACATCAATTTCGTCCCGTTTCCTCTGAAAACATGTGCATGGGTGAAGATGTCAGATAAATTGTGTCTAAACGGGTTTTTTTTTAAACCAAAAACGGGAAAACTGTCACGTTTTCACCGTGAGAACAGAGCCTCAGAGTGGTCGCACACGTTGCAAACCCTTCTAATTTTAGTCTTTGCAAGTCAGAAAGTGCACACGTGTGAGACAACTTTGCGAGGGTCTGGCGACACATGAAACTAAATTGCGACTGATTTCCAACAAAAATTAGGCTGACATTCCGTTCCTGCGACACTCACAAGACATAAATGGGAGCTCCCGGCAACTTTTGTCCAGGACATTCGCAAACGTGTGGTGAGGAACTTATGCTGCATCCACACCAAACGCGAAAATTCGCGTTGCTCCGCGCGAACCGCGTGTAAATCACCGCGGGGGTGAATGTGCCCCAGGGGTGAATGCGGCGCGGTGAAAGTATTCGCGCCGCGTGAGGGGAGGGGCTTATTTGGTAGTTGGAAAACAGTTGGACAACAACAGTTGGAAAGAGGTTTAAAAACTAGCCGGCTTATTTTTAATTAGCCTACGCCGTTTTTATTCAGCAGACATGGTTAGTGTTAACACCCTGGCGTGTTTATATCTTCTCTGGAAGAAGCGTCGCACCCACCGCCGCCGTATCTGGGTTCACAGCATCACCCGCAGTCGGAACCAGCTGGGTGAATATCACCGGTTGATTCAGGAGCTGCGCCTGGATGACTGTCGTTTCCAGCGCTACCTCCGGTTGACTGTGGCCCAATTTGACGACCTGTTGGCCCGGATCGGTGACAGGATTTCCCGGCAGGATACCAACTACAGGCGTTCCGTCCCAGCTGCGGAGCGCCTGTCTATCTGTCTCCGGTAAGTGAGTTTACTAACAAATGTTAAAATGTATCAATAGTAACTGTAACCAACATTTATAGTAATCTCTCTGACTGGTACCAAAACGGAAATTTCACTGTGATCTCACAACAACAAATGTATCAAAAGTAGCCTACACTGAAATAGCTAGGCAACATAATTTTTGGTAGTTGGAAAACAGTTGGACAACAACAGTTGGAAAGAGCTGATGTTCTGAGTTTACAGCTGCTCCAACAGCGGTCAAAACAAAACAACACAGTAGGCTACAAACCATAGCCTACATAAATGTGGCAGCTATATTATCTTTTTTTTTACAAACAGAAAGGCCTACATACTTTTATTATAGCCTATTATCTATTATTGATTACTCTGACTTTAGAGCCATATACATAAAATGCTACCACCAATAACAGCACAAACTAGTATAGACCTTGACATAATAACTCAGTTAGCCTATATTAACTGTTGTCTGTGTTGCAGGTACTTTGCCACAGGGGATTCCTACAGGACCATCGCCAACAGCTTCCGTGTTGGGGTCTCCACTGTCAGCGTCATCGTCCCTGCTGTGGCCACTGCCATTTGGGAGTGCCTGGTGGGGGGAGTTTATGGCAGTGCCCACAGCAGAGGATTGGAGGTCCATCGCGGCAGTGTTTGAGGAGCGCTGGAACTTCCCACTCTGCTGTGGAGCACTGGATGGGAAGCATGTGACCCTCAAAGCCCCTGGCAATACTGGGTCCCAGTTCTTCAATTACAAGGGGACATACTCCCTTGTATTGCTAGCAATTGTGGATGCCCAGCGTTGCTTCCGGGTGATTGACGTTGGCGGGTACGGGAGATCCAGTGACGGCGGGACACTGGCCAATTCTGCGTTTGGTCAAGCCCTGCAGTCTGGAACCCTCGACCTGCCCACTGACCTGCTACTTCCTGGAGCTGACCAGAGGGGACCCCAGCCGCATGTGTTTGTGGCCGATGAGGCTTTTCCATTGCGGAAAAACCTCATGAGGCCATACCCTGGGCGCATCCTCCCTCGTGAGAAGAGGATTTTCAACTACCGTCTCTCCCGAGCTCGACTGGTAGTTGAAAATGCCTTCGGGATCCTCTCCTCACAATGGAGGATGTACAGGCGTGCGATGGAGGTCAAGCCAGAGGTAGCAGAGATGTGCGTCAAGGCAACCTGCGTCCTGCACAACTTCCTGCGGAGGTCAGAGGAGGCTTGTGCAGTGAGGGGGAACGTCCCAGTTGTGGAGGTGGAGCCACTGCCAGACCTGGGCAGAGTTGCCGCCAACAACCCGGGACGAGAGGCTGTCAGGGTGAGGGAGGTCTTCACTGCCCACTTCTCAGCAGAGGGGGCTTTGTCTTGGCAAGACACCATAGTGTAGCAGGAGCACACACAAAACGGCTCTTTTAAGAGCCACCCACTCAGTTTAATTGAGCAATCTTCTTGCAATTTGTACACAACATAATGTTTTCTTATTTAAGCACTGATGGTAAAAATTGTGTAAAGGTAAGTAGTAGTTGTGTTCACATTCAGGTAGGGCTGGGCGATATGGGCAAAAATCAATATCTCGATATTTTTTTACTATATCTCGATACACGATATATATCTCGATATATTTCAAATCTCCTCTAGAGCACATCCTAAATGCTCAATTTAATTATTTTTTTGCATAACATCACACCAGTAATATGATTTAAATAGTCCTTGCAAAATGTGTCTGCACTAACAATGCATTAGGCTACATGAAACATGTTTATATTCTTTAGTGCTTTCTATTGGAACAATTTGAAACTTGCACATGGCAAAGAGTTTGCACATTGTATTGATTATTCCACATCCTTCCACTCCCATACAATGGATCCAGCATTATTTTATTTGGAAACAGTTTTTTCCATCTTCTGTTAATCTGTAAACTGAGAACACTAATTATGACTCATTACAACCACTTACTAATTGTTTATCACCACTAACCCCCTGAAGATAGCAGCCACACTTAAAATGCAGAACCGGTTTTGATCCATAATAGTAGTCTATGTGTATAAAAGGCTCTGACATGTATAATGGTTACTGTCGCTTTAAGAGCAGTTGCTCTTTAGTGTAAGTTAAGTTTCGTTTTCTGCCTGTTAGTCCGAGAGAGATTCATGCGAGCGCAAACAGCAGGTGGCTCATCGTCCCTCTGTTACCTGCCTTATTGTTTAATTCTCCTGTATTTAGTTAATGAAAATAAAACTGGAAGACAATCAGAGGATTTAAATAAACACGGCTGAGAATAATAGCCTATAGTCTAAAGAAAGCAAAGTCTCATCATCATCATTCCTTGCATTCTAACCGATGCACCATTCCTGGATGCTATTCCTACCTATTGATCTAGCCCTCCTGCATTATCACTAAAACACTGTTTTATTTTATAAAAAATACTCGCATATGTAGCCTACTTTACATAGACTTTTAGTTAATAAACGGTGTGCACCTCCCTTGGTGCTGACATGGACCTATTATAAGAGGCTGCCCGTAATAAATGGGATGCCGTGTTTGTTGTGACGTTGGACCAAAAACTCCCCCGGCGCTCGTTCTCTGTACAGCGGCCGCTTATGCTGTCAAGCGCCCGTCTACAAAAAAGGTCCATGCTATGAACGACAGCCACCATCGCCGTCTTTCGCGCCCCCTCCACCCGCTCGTTCAGCTGTCATAAGAGCATCAGAGCCCTCGTCTTTTTTTCTCCTCCTCTCGTCGTTATTTTCACATGGCGATTAAAGTAAACACTCACAAGGCACAGAGTACGTCACAGGTGCGCGCCCAGGAGACTCTGGTTGGGAGGGGTGAGTGAGTGAGTTGCCAATGCATGTGGCAGAGAGCCACAGGAAAGAGCGAGAGAAGCGAACACCAGCGAGTTTGCCGGTGGCGGCGGCGGCTAAAAAAAACACATTACGTGCCAATGTGTATTCGATGGTCGCGATAGGGTCATTTTATACATCCCCTGGAGCACATCTCGCGATACATCGAATATATTCGATATATCGCCCAGCCCTACATTCAGGTATGTTTAATGTAAGAATATGGTTCAATTGAACTTGCCACTCCCACTGTCTGTCTCACACCTGGTCTGCATCACCAATCAACCCACCTACTTCACCTCTGGCTTCCCTGCTGTCGTCGCCAGATCGTACCATGCACTACTGTGGTAACTATGCGAGCCTGGCTCCAGTAGATATTATTACCACGCTCTATTTTCTCACCTCTTGTAGCTTTTTGTGATTTTATCCTAACGCTGTTTTCCTCTGCCTGCAGTTACCCGGATCACTCTCTCCAGCTCCCCTGCTTTGGTCTGCCCCCGGCTTCCTCGTTCATTCACCACCAGCTTCCCCTCCTCATTTCAATAAACCTTTGTTCATCAACCCTACTCTGCCTCTGTCTGCTCTTGGGTCCAGTATCAAACCGTAACAGAACTCGCACATCATTTAGAAACCGGTAAGAACAAGTAGAATGCACAAGCTTTCAGTATTCAGTCCTGTTAACTTTAATTATTTATATTTAAATAAAACAAAATAAATTCATTGAAAATCCAAGTGGAGTTATATTTATTTATTTTGTATGATTCAATAAGAAAAATCTTTTATAAACTATCAAAAATTAAATTACAAAAAAATTACAAAAATGCAGAAAAAAAAGAAAAGAAAAACAACTGAAGCCTGCTTCACTGCCAGACAAGGTTTGCCCCCTCAACAGGTTCCAAATTAAGAATGATAGTGCTGGCCTCGTAAATTAATTTATAAATATTGAATTTTACGTGTTCCTTCTGTTGAAGGGGCAACCTCTGCATGGCAGGAAGCAGGCTTTTAAAGAAAATCTCATCTTCAGATAGGGGAGGTGGAGCAGGGGTGTTCTCTCTGGCCAGGGACTGCATCAGCATCCTCTCGATGTTGCTTTCATTGTCCCTGGACCGTTTTTGACCTGCTTTTCTCCCTGTATCAAATGACAACATTATAATATCAGTTATATGGTTATTATAAGGGCTCGGCAATTTGCCCTCAAATCAATATCATGAGTAATTGAACATTTTACTTCAATTACCATTATTTAGGTAAATATGCCCATTAAATAAAAACTTAAGGGAATGCAAACAGGTTGACTATGGTTATCAATTGAATATTCCAAAATGAAATCAAAGGATTGCTTCAAATGAAAATTATCACATTTCAGACTAAACAAAATAAAGTACATGTTATCGAGAAAAACACAGTATCCATGCATACATTATATTTAATATAATACATCGTTTGTCATGTACATACCTCTTGGTGGTATTGGGTGGAGCACTGGAGGATGGGGATCAACTTCTGTTGTCTCTTCAGAGGTAGAGGGTGAGCCAAGGTCCTCCTGCTGCTGGTGATGATGATAATCTGTAATTGGTGACAGCAAATACACCCATGTCAGTACATTACATATTTCCAGTAACTACACTATCTGACCCTTTCCTGCAGTGAGCCTTTTATTTTACAAGAAGACAAGATCACAAACGTTCTTGACTTTTTCGCTACGTGTTATTACTATGTGTGACTTGACAATTCAACCAACCTCCTCCTCCTGAAGGCCCGGCCACAGACAGCTCAGCCCAATCCTCTGCCTGGGCTGAGCTGTCCTGCTCTGCCTGACTCCCTGGTTCCTCTGCAGTCCTGTCTTCCCCAACCCCCCCGCTCCATGTTACTTGCTGTAGCCCTAGGTGTAACATGGGGGTCGAGGAAAGACAGGACCGCAGAGTATTTCCACCTCCTGAAAGTCCCTGCCGCTGCCCCACTCCTCTTGGCCTCACTCTCTTTTCTTTTCTCTTTTAAAAAGGTGTCCCTGAGGCCCTTCCACTTCTTCCTGCATACATCCGCTGACAAGAAACAAAGCACGAACTGTTATCACTTGAACTATGCCGGTTGAACAGCTGTTGACAGCGGTTGACGCTAACTTTAGCTAGCTTGGTTCAGTTTGAAGCTCAAATATGGCTGTAAACAATAACTCATAAGAAACAAAGCACGAACTGTTATCACTTGAACTATGCCGGTTGACGCTAGCTAGCTTGGTTCAGTTTCTGCTATCTTCCGTTATTTTTGACAGTTTGTGTCAGTTTGAAGCTCAAATATGGCTGTAAACAATAACTCATACACATTTTTACAACTCACCAGTTAGGCCGACCTCCTCCGCTACAGCCCTCCACGCAACCTCCTTTTTTGGTCCGGTCCCGGTAGTTGTACAATCTTGTATCATAGAGCACCGGGTGCCGGCAAACCGCAATGATAAGTTGGTCCTCCATTGTTGTTGTCATGAGCGACGTTGACGTCATGACGTCAGAGTGAGTGTCAACGCTGATTGGCTTTCGCTTCAAAGCGTCACGCGAAGTTTTCGCGTGAGATGAATATATTCAACTCAAGCGAATGAGTGGCGGAGCGAATTTCGTGTCTTTCGCGCCGCGCCATTCGCATCATTCGCGCCGCGCGAGAAGCATTCGCGTCTATTCGCGTCTGTGCATTGACTTTGTATGCAAAGTGACCGCCCCTCCCGCCCCAAACGCGGTTGGTGTGGATGCAGCATAACTCGGTGAGACTGCAAGATAAAATTGTCGCTAATTCGCATATTTTCCTCGCAATTTTGTGTCTCCAACTTGTCGCACACTGTCGCAGCCCAGTGAGATAGGGGCTTTAATGCTATATGTTCATGCACTTTTATCTGTCTTTTTGCTACTTGTTTAATGTTTTTTTTTTTTAAAACACCATGCAACCTGTTATGGACTACAATAATGTTTGTGTCATTTTACTTGTCTGGGCTTGCCATTTTCTTTTTGTACTTAGCCTATATGTGTTGTAGCCTCATTTTGTAGTTTTTTTCGTAATGCTTTCTTTTAAGCTATCAAACCAGCCAGGGACTACACTTGAACATTAGCACCGCATGGTTAATCTAGCACATTTACATGTGCTCATGTGTATTAATGTGTGCTGTCCTTTCTAAATAAAGAAATATAAAACAAAACATAAAATAAAAATGTGGGCCTATGTTAATTAGCCTAATGCTCAAATGGCCTCACCTGTTCAGCATGCAATCAGCCGTCGTCGCCAAATCATCAACTGTTAAACAAACACACACACACACACACACACACACACACACACACACGCACACACGTCCACTGCTACATTTAAAAAGTCTTTAACACTTAAAGCAACCGAGGAAAAAGCTCGAAATTATTCCGTGGTTTCTTTCCCCCTACTTTTAAAATCCTAACAGCCGCCTGCCTCGCGCACTTCATCTGAATACTGTGACGTATTTCATTTTGTGGATAAAACGGAAATACGTCACAGGCTCTGCACTTTTTGGTTTTTTTAAACAAAGTTTTCCAAATACGAAAAACAGCATTTATATTTAACTGTACTGTGCTGGATATGCTACGCCGCATCTTCACATTTAAACAAATATTCTAAGCAGCATACTCGATAAATACAATGAAATAAGAACCAACTTGTCATCAAATAATAAGAATATAAATAAGTTGAAATTAATAAAAATACATTAAAATCTTCATCTTAATTAAATCGGTTGAAGTGAGAGTGTGGGGGGGGGCTTATAATTCCACTCTTTTTAAGGACAGAACAAGTATTTTAGTGGCTAGGAGGTGATGGCACCATCTTCTGGACCTCTGAGAATTTTTATTTTATTTAGAAGTTTATTGGAGCAGGAAAATACAGGCCAACAGTTAATTCATAGCTGTTAGACCATTCCATACTAGTTTACAACAACTTACAGGCAGCACTGTTGCCAGACACACACACACACACACACACACACACATACACACACACACACACAGTGAAGAGAGCAACACCTGAGACACAAATAAACAACAGTAATGAAAGGACACCATGCAGATAAATAAATAATGTGTAGATAAATAATATTGTCAAACACACACACACACATTCACACACAAACACACACACACATATATATATATATATATATATATATATATATATATATATATATATATATACATATATATATGCATAAGAAAGAGAGAAAGAAGAGAGAGAGAGAAAGAGAAAGAGAGAGAGAGGTATAGAGAGAGAGAGAGAGATCCCTGATGTCCAATTGCAATGGCAATCCTTCCCCTGGCACTTGAAGTCGTCAGATTTAAAAAATACAAGATATGATTAAGGAGAAGTGGAGAATGAATCTCATTTTCTTTTATACTGTCTATGATAAACTGAGAGAACCTTTTTGGAAATGAACTGTTTGCTCAAAACCCTGAAATATGTTGGAGTAATGATGATGTCAGGATGGAATGTTTGTTCACTTGTAATGTTTATAAGTTAGCCTCTTTTGTTACTAAAGCCTGGATGAAACATCAGGATGGTTTATATCATTAATGGTAGTATTGTTTAGCATTTATTTTTAGTTTTTGGTCTGTTTGTGTTTTATAATGGTGTGTTGTAAGCCCTTGTGGGCTGGGAATGCTAATGCATGACACAATAATAAAAAATTCAAATCAAAATCAAATCGTATAAACACACACACACACACACATCAGAACCTTCATTAAAGTTTGTCAGCTGGTTTTAAGGGAGAGATTACTTTAACATTCTCAAATGTATCAACTAAACACTGAGTGAAAAATTTAATTTGAAAAAAACATTCATTTTCTCCCCAGAAACAGTTAAAAATAACATTCTATATTAGTGCACTGTGCTTTATATCATGATATGATGGGAAAAATGTTTTAAGCAATAATTTTAGCAAAATGTTCTGCCTTATATACATATAGTGTGTGTGTGTGTGTGTGTGTGTGTGTGTTCACATCATATGATCATTCACCAAAGATAACACGTTCTTTTTGTATTGATTAGGTAATGGCTAGGTTAAATGTATAGTTTGTCTTTTGATTTTATTATTATTTTTTTTTTACTTTTATTGGTTGATAATCACGTAAACTGTCACTATAATGCCTCGTTTCCACCGAGTAGAGCGGGTCGGATATGGAGAGCGGTTGATTAGTGATTGTTGGCAGCTGTGAGTGCTTCACCTGACTCCAACCCTGCAATTACACCAGACAAGGAAACGGGCAAAGGGCAAAACAACCCAGAGGCAAGGAGGCCCAGGCAGGATCATGACACTGTACAAATTAAAGTACTTCATTACCTCAAGCACTCGGACGTGTTTACTGTTTTGTTGTTAGGTTCAATTCATCTAAAGTCAAATTCTCAGTCTCTACATTTGAGTGAAGCTTTAGTCTGTCAGAGAAGCTGAAAAGTGAACCGAGAAGTGAACACATCTTGATTTACACTACAAACAAAAGTCAGTTTTTTTAGCAATTTCCTCTTCTGAAAAAAGATGTAGGCCTACTGTAGGCCTACATCTTTCGTGACATTTATTTCAACACCAGACTATTTCAATCCCTAATTCTCTCTCTCTCTCTCTCTCTCTCTCTCTCTCTCTCTCTCTCTCTCTATATATATATATATATATATATATATATATATATATATATATATATATATATATATATAAACCAGTTAATTACTTGTGTTAAATACATGGTCAACAATGTCTATATTATAGCCAGCCTATACAGAAACAAAAAAAATAAAACAATATACCCTCAAAAACAATTTTTAATTAACTGACCTCACCTTTGTAAAGTATACAGTCACATTTATATGTAAGATCTATTTGTGACCTCATCCAATAATGATGAAAAAGTTTCTATGTTGCCACATATACGTGTCTTGGGTAATAAGGACGCAATAACCATGACACAAGTGGCAGGAAGGGGATCGAACCTGTGAAACTTAACATTCACATTTTTCAATTGCCTTACACTTAACATCTACACTTAACATGTAGCTGTCTCAGAAATATATTTGATTTTTCTGATATTTAGTGAATGCAGACATAAATGGGTGTGGCGCCATCTACTGGTGGAAATGTATAGTTTTTATATGCTGTTCACGTGAGGAATAAAATGTTGTCGCGATAGAGTGGATGAAAAGACGGACAAAATTAGTTCAAGCTAACTCTTCCCAACATGAGAAAGAAGGCGCACACGGCATGTTTGTCAATTGTGTTTAATATGCATTTATGTATTTATTTATTTATAGCCTAGTTATTCACGGTCACGTTGATGTTGATGGATAAGGAGGAATAAAAACAAGTCAACTACATCAGTGAAGCGTAGTTCTTCTATTACAATACGTTTGGGAGCAGTTATACAGTACATGCTACACTAAGCCCTTTTAACCTTAGCTGTAATTTGTGTTTGGTGATAATTCGCTCAGATATGCTGAGATGCTAGTTAAATAGGCCTATAGCCTATACTGTCAGGTGCACTATTTAGTTTCAGTTGAGGGGATTTGTTTTCATTTGAAGAGCCTACAATTTTCAAAACCTATTAACTCTACATACAATTTCATAATTTTAAGTCAAAATAGAATTATTTTGGATGTGGACGAACCTGATGACTCTTCCATGTTTCCAATGATGATGTGTTAACCTAGCCTTAGCGAAGCAGGGCTAGTGTAAACCGTTCCACCGGCAGCCTCTGTAGCATCCAACACAAAGAAAGTCAGCAATTTTTTTTTTTTTTTTTTTTTTTTTAAGTCAGCACAATTTTAATCAATTTATTTTACCACTATCGTTATAGCAGCTAAGGAGCTCTATCCTCTATGGTGCCTAGTGTAAAGATACTGCACTGCATGTAATACGCTATTAGTATGGTTGTTTTCACACTCAGTGTTGGAAATACGATATTAAATATAACTTCATTTCAAATACATTTTTAGATACCGGCTAAAGTGCATTCACTTGGAATAGTCAACAAACTGTTTAATTGGAACTTTTCATGTTGTTGGGGAAAAGACGCCATCTGGTGGACAGCACTAAGATCCTATTTAGAGAGGTGTCCTGTGTCTGCTATGATTTTAAGATGACATGTTTTGGCATTTTCATGCTTTAATAGAAAGTTTGGAGAGGCAGAGAGGGGAATGACATGTAGAGAACGACCTATATAATGTTATTCTGATTTCTGGCGGGTGAAACTTGGAAAAAATAAGTCGCTGGTGTAGCCTATGTCTGTCAAATAGGTTATCCAACCAAACATTAACTAAACCTCGGTAGGATTTGCTCACTTCCTCGACCATTGCTCCGTATGCACCTGCATCAAGCAAGAGGAATGAGCTACAGAGTAGGGTTGTCATTAAATGTCATCTAAAGCGTTCACAACGGTCTAAAAAAGTAATAAAAACTCGAATTTGACACTAGATATTTTGTCTTATGGTCAAATGTACTATGTAGAATAGAAAAAAGATAGATACATGCCATTCGAACGCAGGTTTATCTACCTCCAGGTACACAAATGGATCTATTATAAAAGGTTGCACACAGTTAAACAGGAAGTGGGGGAATCCAATTTGAGGGGGAACCCGGACATTACCACATGGGGTGGTCTAGAGGGGGGCGTTGTCATTGTTTTCGGGTAGGCCGTATGGTCTTTGGTACAAGTGAAAAGATTTATTGAACATCAGAAGTGTTGCAGGTCAATTTTCACTTAACTGACCATGAGTTTCATTGAATTTTCAGCTTTAGTATTTTTGAAACATTAAACCCCCCAAAACACAGAATTAAGGGTTTCACTATGTCTATCACCACTCTGATATATTAGCCTGCCAAATGAATAAATCAGTAAAAAAAAATGTTGCTGATAAATAGGCCTACATTGTCAGTATTTGTAGTGAGTGGCAACATCTGCAATACATTTGTATTTTCTAAGCACATTGTATCAATAGAAATACTTTATGTAAAAGGCCTAAAGTGGCGTAAGAGGCTAATCGATTTGGCCTAGCCAAATGTTATAATCAAACAAGGTTGAGAGTGTATCATAAGCTATAGTGTGTGGGATTGAGAATGTCATCTGACATCTTATCATAGTGCACTTTTAATTCAGACTGGGATCAATAGTGCTGAACAAAGGTTAACAGCATAACGGATGCTGGACAGGCAGCAAGGGGAGCAAGTTCATTTTCTGGGGTTATTGAGGGTAAGAGGCGGCGCTTATCGATGCTAGGTCAATAGTGGGGCATATTTAGAAAGTTAAATGAAATGAAAAAATGCACAAAACCATTTGCAGATACACAAAGCGCAAATACATCGCAAATACACAAATACGCATTTGCAAACGTTTTGATACAATAATGTCCCCACACAAAACCAATGAACGAGCAACGGTGGTTAGTTATGGATCGCGATGAGGTAGTTGTAAATAATGACTATTTCAGATGAATAATGGTCATCTGATGATGCTGGTGAGGCAAAGTAAAGTTTGTTTTAGTAGGCTACCGCTCATTCATTTAGGAGTAAACACTGCAGTCTAGGTTCACTCCGTGAAATTGTGTATACGTTGCTTGGCAACGCCCTCCCGCCCGCCTATCGCTCTCCCTTTTAGCTTTTCTTCATTGCATTTTCTTTTTTTTTTCTTTGATGGTTCAGCCCCGTTATCAGTCATTATGACAACAAATAACTGTCTCAAACAAGGCTCGCTCCCCTTCTAGGGTGACCAGATCGCATTTCCGTTACTTTTCACACATCCCGCAAATTGAGACGTTGTCCCGCATTGTTGTTGAAAGTGAGCCCCCCTTTTTAAATGCGTGTTTTATAATCTGGCATTTATCCGATAGCTGTGGGGAGACAGCAGTCTCCGTTTGTCTGTGTGTGTGTGTATCGGGCTGCTGGGCTCAGTGGGCTGAGCTCTGTGAAGGTGCTGCCTGTAGTGCTTCAGCGTTTACTTTCCTGTTCCTTCAAAATAAAAGCCAACTCACGTTTGTCAAGTGAAATGCTAATGTGAAGCCAGTGAAATGCTTTTAATGTGAAGCCGCAGCCTTAATGCTCCATTTGTTTAACAGTAGCTAACTTAACTGCTGCGCGCTGATCTAAAGATAGTGTTTTTTTAATAGGCTATAGAAAGCCGTGTCTCTGACATTACCGGTGGTGACACAAGTTTATTTTGCTAAAAAACGTCACTTTGTCCTGCACAAACGTAGTCTTTGTCCCACATCTGGTGAATTGGGATCTGGTCTCCCTATCCCCCTCCCTCACCTGGAGTGATAGGCTTCTCAAATCGCGTTCCTGCGCCACACTGAAATCTGCGACCAATACGGATATGTGACCGTAGAGCGTGCACGCGTGAACCGAAAATCGGACTGGGTGTACGACCAGATCAAATGTAGTAATAAAAACTATATAAAAACGTCTTTCTTTGCACTGATGGTCTCGTTTGCTGTTAAAGGTCATTTATTATGTTTAAAAGATATTTAAATGTTACTGGTTGCCACTTTAATTGAGTTCATGTCCAATCCAGCTAAATAGGTAAACAGTGCTATCTCCTGTTACAAGTGTGTACATGAAGGGAGCAATGGAGTGACTCCTGAGGCCTATTGCACTAAACCAACATAAGGGATTCAGCTGGGATATTTCTATTATCCTGGCTTGCTTTCGCAATGATTCAGTTCAAAAGCAGAGGGACATAACTTGGAAATCTGTACCTGAAGGGAGCACATTTTCACCTGATCTAAAAACAAAACAACACACTATATCACAAAAGCAGACACATTTTTTGGGGGAAAACCAAACTGAATGTTTTTTTTCAAGTTAGGACACACACATTTTTAACAAACTGAGCATGGGAGCAGTTCAACATTTAGAATATTCATTCATTCATTCATTGTATATGTAGATATAGATATATTGATTGTATACATATATAGATATTTTAGAAATATACAACATATAAAAAAAATCACACTATATTAACTTGTATATACAGTCCACTCACAACAGTGAGGCCAATTCCTTTATTTTTGCTGTAGACTGGAAACATTTGGGTTTGACACCAAAAGATGAATATGAGACAATAGCTCAACATTTCAGCTTTCATTTCCAGGTATTCGCATCTGGATCCGAT
The DNA here is from genome assembly GCA_026929865.2 of Hyperoplus lanceolatus. Classification (NCBI taxonomy): domain Eukaryota; kingdom Metazoa; phylum Chordata; class Actinopteri; order Uranoscopiformes; family Ammodytidae; genus Hyperoplus; species Hyperoplus lanceolatus. Next base: position 11,841,687 of record CM049418.1, on the reverse strand, counting down.
ACACAACTGAGAAGATATCATTGTTTGGAAAGGAACACCACATTTTTAGGCCAGCGCAAGTATTGGAACAGATAGACTTTAAATAAATTCAAGTGAATAAAACATACAATTTTGTCGCAAATCCTTTGCTTGCAATAACCGCATCAAGCCTGTGACCCATTGACATCACCAAACTTTTGCATTCTTCTTTTGTGATGCTTTTACAGGCTTTCACCGCAGCCTCATTCAGTTGCTGTTTGTGTTAGGGGGTCACTCTCTTAAGTCTCCTCTTTAGCAGGTAAAATGCATGCTCTCTAGCATTTAAGTCTGGAGATTGACTTAGCCAGTCTAAAACCTTCCACTTCTTGCCCCTGATTAACTCCTTTCTTGTGTTTTGTGTCATTATCTTGCTGAATGATGGAGGATCTTCCAATCAGTTTGGTTGCATTGTTCCTTAAATTTATGTAAACTTCACAGTTCATTTTGCTGTTGCCATCAGGTGTTACATCATCAATGAAGAATAATCAGCCGTGACATTGCCTCCACCGTGTTTCACAGATGAGCCTGTATGTTTCTATCTCCAAACTTTAGCCTTTCCATCACTTTGGTAAGGGTTAATCTTGACAACAACACAGTCTACAGAAGTCTACAGAAACATTCCGTCTGCCAATTTAAACAAATATGCAACCAAACTGATTGGAACATGCTCCATCGTGCAGCAAGATGATGATCCAAAAAAACTGCAAAAACAACAAACCGGTTCATCGGGGGCACTAAATGGAAGGTTTTAAACTGGCCGAGTCAATCTCCAGACTTTTTACCTGCTAAAGAGGAGACCGAAGGGAGTAACCCCCCCAAAACAAACAGCAACTGAATGAGGCTGCGGTGAAAGCCTGGAAAAGCATCACTAAACAACAATGCAAACATAGTGTGCAAACAATAACAGGCTTGATGCAGTTATTGCAAGCAAAGTATTTGCGACAAAATATTATCATTTATTTACTTTCATTTATTTAAAGTCTATCTGTTCCATTACTTTTGCTCGCCTAAAAATGTGGTGTTCCTTTTCAAAAAATTACATCTGCTCAGTTGTGTATCACATCCAGATGTGAATACCTGGAAATCAAAGCTGAAATGTTGAGCTATTGTCTCATATTCATCTTTTCTTGTCAAACCCAAATGTTTCCAGTCTACAACACATCAAGGAGATACAAAAATACATAGGAAAATAATACATTGCATATTGGCCGTCTTAACCTAGACATGTATCTGTATCTGTTAACCGACTACCACTTTATTGAATGAGCAGAAGCCTCAAAACAGCACGTCAACACTTCCGGTGCACCTCAACTAAATCTTCCCCCGACACATACAGCTCCAGAAAATATTAAGAGACCGATCTGGATTTTTCTTCAATCTTCATCTCTACATTACTTCATGAAAATGCTCTTAATGTCAAAACATTTATTGGAATTTGGTACAAATCTTGTCAGTCATTTATTTGAGAAAACCAAAATGTTCATTCTACTCAAACATATGCCTAGAAATAGCAAAACCAGAGACACTCAACATTTGGAGTGGTCTCTTCATTTTTTCACAGAGCTGTAGGTTCCTATCACGTTACTCGTTATATCAACTAATGTGCAATAAAACCACACTCTCCGCTGTTGTTTTCTATCAAATACACATTAACTCTTCATTAATCGTAATAGCTAGAACAGTGGCTGGATGCTTCAAACTATACACTCAATGCCCATGTGATAGAAGGTGACTCGCTAAAATCAACACAAACTCAAAGTTCCTCGGAGCAACGTTGTACATTTCGACACTGACACCGTGAGGTCTCTGGTTCCTCCTCTGGTTGGATCCCAGGATGGGTGTGAGAGTGGTGGATGCTATTACCCATTGTGTCCTTGAGCAGGGGTGCTGTACTATGGCTGACCCTGCGCTCTGACCCCCTCTGAAGTGCGGGAACTTCAGAGGGGAGATGAGGAAAAGACACATTTCAATGTAACAAAGTCCACTGTAAAAGCCAATCGAGGGTCTTGTATTGTAGGAACCAATCTCTGGTTCCATAGTTTGCTAACTGGAAGACAAACAAACGTTTTTTGACCACACACAGTCAGCACGCCATACAACTTGGCTGCAGCAATACAAGGGAAATATTTCTTTTATAATCACTGCTAAGTAAACTAAACCAAACACATGGTTTTAATTGCAAATATGACTCTTAATCTCATTCATAACAAGCAAGGAAAGATGCATCAACAAGGTATTCCACCATATTTACACCAACCATTGACTATTAAAGTCACTTAAAAGGTCAAGTAAGTGGTTTATTTATGTTATTATAACTGTTAAATCGCTCTTTATTCATACTGTGCGCGTTTCATAAAGCCCATCTCTCTGTCAGCTGCTTTCCACGTAATCGGCAAATAAACTTATTGGAGGATCCTGAAATTTTCATCCAATCACAAGAGACCCAAACCCGTCTCACTCGTGGTCTCACTGCCAGTGCACACCAGAGCAACAGATGGGTGAATGTGTATGCGCCTACAATGGCGGAGCAGGTAAAAATCCTTGCCAATGTCTATTTTCATGGTTTTTAATCATGTTTTATCACACTTCTGGATCCGATATGATGCTAGATAACTCGCTGCTTCGAGATCGCAGTGCATTAATGTGGTGATGTAGGGACAGAGGTGGGCAGAGTAGCCAAAACATTTACTCTAATAAAAGTAAGTTACTTTAAGATTATAATTACTCAAGTAGAAGTAAAAGTACTCATACAAATAATTACTCAAGTAATTAGAGTAAAAAAGTGTGCAGTGAAAAGACTACTCAAGAGTACAAGTAGGCCTACTGAATTACTCCAGATTTATTTTTGAAATATACAGAGTAACACAAACGGTACAAAATAGACACAAACAAAATATAAAACAGCAATGTTCAAATAAAGATATTTTAAATAACATCCTTTAAAATGAAACAATAAATAAGGTATTTAAAAATAAAATGAATAACCCTTGAACAAAAAAAAATATACATTAATTATTTGCCAAATTAAATAGCCTACATCACCCTTCAAATACAATTATAATAAATTAGGTTTATCCAAAAGTATATTAATTAAAACCAATATACTTATAACATTGTTTTTGCACATACACATTTTTAAACTAATTCCTAGGCCCTGAGAAAATTATCTAGGTTGTGTTGTGTCAAAAATATAAAACGCGCAAAATTAAACTTCGTTACACATCAAAACCTGCAGAGAGGCTGAAAAAAAGAGACCGCTCTCAGACTGTCACACAGCCAGACTGGGGGCCAGTGAGTAAACTACAGGGAGAAGAGGACATGTGTCAAAGAAGAACAGTGTCTCTGTAGGCCTAATTGCAAGTGTGTGGGAGTCTGTGTCTATGTGATTCTGAGTGCGTGATTGTTATTTTGTGAGTTTGTGTAATTGAGAGCTTGTGAGTTTGTATGTGAGGCCAGGGGTGTGGTTATTGCTCCTTGGAATCAGCGGTTTCTTCCATTTTCTCGGCCATGGACACAACATCGGTGCGGAACCGGTGTGAGGACCCCGAGCCGATCTGGCGGCCGAGCACATCTGGTACTCACACCGGAGCTGATAAAAAAGTCTGCGGACATTGTTGAGCCCTATGACAACGTGACAACACTTGTCATGTGACTCAAGTGGCTGCATTTAGTTGGCAAGCTTTTGTAATGTGGTTCGTATTGGTTAAAATAGTCACGTGATAGAGATGTTGGCTGAAGACGTCCCCGGGGAGAGAAATCGTGAGAGAAATGGCTCTCGCGTGTAATAAAAAAATATATAAAACAATAAAGTAACGACCGTCACGTAGCCAAATGGAACGGCGTAACAATACCGTTCTTTCTTCAAATATTTACTCAAGTAAATGTAAAAGTATGTTGCGATAAAGCTACTCCTAAAATTACAGTTTATTCAAAAAGTTACTCAAGTATTTGTAACAGAGTAACTGCTTGATAAAAGGCCATAGTGCTTGGCACTAGGCGCGCTGTTTCCGCCCGAGGAACAAGATGTCATGGTTGTGGGGCAGGGCTCCCCTTTTCAAAGTTCGGTTGAGAGTAGGTTAATTCTGGTAAGATCTGAATGATTGTAATGAATAAGTAACATCTGTGTTGAAACATTTCTAACTAGTGCTTCCATGTTGAGCCCATTCCAATCTGGCTTTAGGGCAGGCCACAGTACTGTCTCTGCTGTGACTTTGGTTGTAGACAACATTGTTACAGCATTAGGAAAGAAAAAGCACTGTGCAGCACTTTTTATTGATCTTTCAAAGGCCTTTGATACTGTTGACCACCATTTGCTTTTACAGAGGCTGCATGACATTGGCTTTGATCAGTCTGCATGTAGCTGGTTTAGGGATTATCTCTCTGATAGACAGCAGTCAGTTAAACTCGGAAGATACCAATCTGAGTTCTTAACTGTTACAAATGGTGTCCCACAGGGCTCAATTTTAGGTCCAGTTCTTTTCACAATTTATATAAATAACATTGTTTCATCGTTAAAAAACTGTCACGCCCATCTATACGCTGACGACACAGTACTGTATTGCATTTCCGATTCGGTGCACCAATCTATTCAGAACCTACAAAGCTCTTTTAACACCCTGCATGCTGGTTCTAAATACAGACAAAACCAAATATATGTGTTTCTCCAGAGCAAGAACTACAACTTTTAATGATTTTAATATTTTTTACAAAGAATGGATTTTTAATTGAAAGAGTCACAGAGTACAAATATCTCGGCATCTGGTTAGATGATAAACTCACTTTTAATTTCCATATAAAAAATCTTGTTTGTCGACTACGACAAAACATTGGCTATTTTTATAGGAACAAAACCACCTTCCCTTTATTTAGTAGGAAAAGGATTATTGAGGCAGTTTTTATGTCTGTCCTTGATTACGGTGATGTGGTTTACCGGTATGCATCTCATTCATGTCTTAAACTCCTAGACTCTGTTTTTCACTCTGCTTTAAGGTTCATCACAGGAGATGCTTATGACACACACCATTGTCTTTTATATGAAAAGGTTGGGTGGTACTCCCTTAAAGAGAGACGTGATGCACATTGGCATATTTTTATTTACAAAGCCTTGACCGGGAAGCTTCCTCGTTATTTATGTTTAGTATTATGGATAAATATGTGATAAAACTGTTATATTCGTACATTTAAACCAGGCCGTAAAATGTTTTATTTTGAATTTTGTTTGTGTGAGTTTAGCTTCCTGGGGAATTGAAGTGAGATGTGTTTTATTGTGAAAAAACAAAGGAAGTGTTGGTTTTATTTAAAGTTAGTGAAGTAGCTTGGTATGTTCACGAAGCAGAAGAGAGGGGGCGATACAGAGAGATTTTCATGTGCTGGTTGAATGGACTTCCCCTTATGGGAGGAGACATCTTGGACAAAAACCTCAGGTAGGAAGGGACAGGGCCAGTTGAGCGATCAACTCGGTATCTTTGATAAGACGGACTCACCAAGCACCTCTCTCTCTCTCTCTCTCTCTCTCTCTCTCTCTCTCTCTCTCTCTCTCTCTCTCTCTTGAACACGGATGACTTGGTAAAATTCTAACACTTTAGGTGGGGGATATTAGTCTAGGAGTCTGATAGAATGGGGATGGAATTAGCGAAGGTTGATGGAAACTTTCTTTAAGTCCTCACCATTTTTACAGATTCAGAGGGATGCATTTATTATAGGGTTAGGCGCAAGTTTAAAATCGGAGAGCATGCAATAACTCTGGTCTTGTGCTTTGACAAATTGTAACAAATACCAAGAAAACATCCACTAGGGGATAGTGTGAAATACTCCATTTTGATGAGTAAATAGGCATATAATCTTGTTTCTGTCTTTTCTATATTCTGATATATGATGTACTCTAATATCATGTGATTGAATAAAAACCAGTAAAACGTTCTGCTTGTCTCTGTTACCATTTAGTTAAATAGTCAAAACGGACCTAGTTAGAGAGTTTTTTCACATCAAGACGTGAAGCGCCCCTTTGGACCCGACGTAAGTTGGTACTCATGACACGGCCGACACACGCTGACAACATTATTAGACATAACCTCATAACCATATACCCTTTTTTGAATAAAGGATTGTTTTTAATAACTTCCCGGGTTTCACGCGTGCAGTTGAACGCTGAAAATAGTATATCTGTTCTATTTAATGGAGGTGGTATTAATAAACAATGAGAAACATAAAATTGAAATAAATAACTTGTGAAGGATATCTTCTGCCTAAAAGTGGTAAATGATTATCTGAATCAAATATAAAGCGTTACCTTTTGTACCTAAACAGACCTCGTTATATAGATGAATAGGTTTAGAAGAAGTGAAACGCTGAACACAGTGGGTTTAAATATAACACTTTGTATTTATTTAAGAGAATCCCAGGCAGTCTAGTAGTTAAGATCCCGAGAGCTCGTCGCCAAGAGCCTGGGTGAGACGCTCGCCAGAAGACCGGGGTGAGATTGGTTTTATATTCGACATTCGTCTATTTTCCGGGGTTGTAACTGTAATAGCGTCACGAAAACCGCACCAATTTCCTCCAGAATGGTATTATTATGTACAGAAGACTAAGACTGACATTGCACAGGCTTGATCAACTCACCAAAATCAGCGAGTCTCGAGAAAGATCAAAGAAACCGCGCCGAATATAGTTTTTAGTGCCACACGGCAGCGGACTGCTTAGGGACCGTCGCAAAAGTGCAACGTCTTTTTTCTATTCTTAATAACTCACTGGAAATTCATCCTATCAACACCAAACCAATTCTGTTGTGTTTATGAACACATTTTGTAGTTACCACAACCCTTTGTTTTAAAGAAAAACCTTTGATTTTTTTTAAAAAAGGGAAAATTATTCAGTGTGTAATTGCATCCATATTTAAGGCTATTTCTTTCAATAGCTCACTGTTTTTTATAGTTATCAACACCAAACCAACTCTGGTGTGTTCATGAATTCAATGTGGAGTTCCCACAGCCCTTTATTTTCAAGGAAAAACGTTTAATTTTTTTTAAAGGCAAAAGGAGTCATATATTTAATCGATATTTAAGGCTATTTTTTCAATAGCTCACTGGTTTTTATAGTTAGCAACACCAAACCAACTCTGGTGTGTTCATGAACTGACTGTGGAATTCCCACAACCCTTTATTTTCAAGGAAAAACTTTTATTTTTTTTTAAAGGCAAAAGGAGTCATATATTTAATCCATATTTAAGGCTTTTTTTTCAATAGCTCACTGGTTTTTATAGTTAGCAACACCAAACCAACTCTGTCGTGGTCATGAACTCACTGTGGAGTTCCCACAACCCTTTGTTTTAAAGAAAAACCTTTTATTTATTTTTTTAAAAGGGAAAATTATTCAGTGTGTATATTGCATCCATATTTAAGGCTAATTTTTGCAATAGCTCACTGGTTTTTATAGTTATCAACACCAAACCAACTCTGGTGTGTTCATGAACTCAATGTGGAGTTCCCACAGCCCTTTATTTTCAAGGAAAAACGTTTAATTTTTTTTAAAGGCAAAAGGAGTCACATTTTTTATCCATATTTAAGGCTATTTTTTCAATAGCTCACTGTTTTTTTATAGTTATCAACACCAAACCAACTCTGGTGTGTTCATGGACTCAATGTGGAGTTCCCACAGCCCTTTATTTTCAAGGAAAAACTTTTAATTTTTTTTAAAGGCAAAAGGAGTCATATATTTAATCCATATTTAAGGCTATTTTTTCAATAGCTCACTGGTTTTTATAGTTAGCAACACCAAACCAACTCTGGTGTGTTCATGAACTGACTGTGGAATTCCCACAACCCTTTATTTTCAAGGAAAAACTTTTAATTCTTTTTAAAGGCAAAAGGAGTCATATATTTAATCCATATTTAAGGCTATTTTTTCAATAGCTCACTGGTTTTTATAGTTAGCAACACCAAACCAACTCTGGTGTGGTCATGAACTCACTGTGGAGTTCCCACAACCCTTTGTTTTAAAGAAAAACCTTTTATTTTTTTTTAAAAAGGGAAAATTATTCAGTGTGTATATTGCATCCATATTTAAGGCTATTTTTTGCAATAGCTCACTGGTTTTTATAGCTATCAACACCAAACCAACTCTGGTGTGTTCATGAACTCACTGTGGAGTTCCCACAGCCCTTAATTTTCAAGAAAAAAACTTTGAATTTTTTTTTAAAGGCAAACGGAGTCAGATCATATATTTAATCCATATTTAAGGCTATTTTTTCAATAGCTCACTGGTTTTTATAGCTATCAACACCAAACCAACTCTGGTGTGTTCATGGACTCACTGTGGAGTTCCCACAACCCTTTGTTTTAAAGAAAAACCTTTGTTTTTTTTTTAAAAAAGGGAAAATTATTCAGTGTGTATATTGCATCCATATTTAAGGCTATTTTTTCAATAGCTCATTGTTTTTTATAGTTATCAACACCAAACCAACTCTGGTGTGTTCATGAACTCACTGTGGAGTTCCCACAGCCCTTTATTTTCAAGGAAAAACTTTTAATTTTTTTAAAGGCAAAAGGAGTCGTATATTTAATCCATATTTAAGGCTATTTTTTCAATAGCTCACTGGTTTTTATAGTTAGCAATACCAAACCAACTTTGGTGTGTTCATGAACTGACTGTGGAATTCCCACAACCCTTTATTTTCAAGGAAAAACTTTTTTTTTTTTTTTAAAGGCAAAAGGAGTCGTATATTTAATCCATATTTAAGGCTTTTTTTTCAATAGCTCACTGGTTTTTATAGCTATCAAGACCAAACCAACTCTGGTGTGTTCATGAACTCACTGTGGAGTTCCCACAACCCTTTGTTTTAAAGAAAAACCTTTGATTTTTTTTAAAAAGGGGAACATTATTCAGTGTGTATATTGCATCCATATTTAAGGCTAATTTTTGCAATAGCTCACTGGTTTTTATAGTTATCAACACCAAACCAACTCTGGTGTGTTCATGAACTCAATGTGGAGTTCCCACAGCCCTTTATTTTCAAGGAAAAACGTTTAATTTTTTTTAAAGGCAAAAGGAGTCACATTTTTAATCCATATTTAAGGCTATTTTTTCAATAGCTCACTGTTTTTTTATAGTTATCAACACCAAACCAACTCTGGTGTGTTCATGGACTCAATGTGGAGTTCCCACAGCCCTTTATTTTCAAGGAAAAACTTTTAATTTTTTTTAAAGGCAAAAGGAGTCATATATTTAATCCATATTTAAGGCTATTTTTTCAATAGCTCACTGGTTTTTATAGTTAGCAACACCAAACCAACTCTGGTGTGTTCATGAACTGACTGTGGAATTCCCACAACCCTTTATTTTCAAGGAAAAACTTTTTTTTTTTTTTAAAGGCAAAAGGAGTCGTATATTTAATCCATATTTAAGGCTTTTTTTTCAATAGCTCACTGGTTTTTATAGCTATCAAGACCAAACCAACTCTGGTGTGTTCATGAACTCACTGTGGAGTTCCCACAACCCTTTGTTTTAAAGAAAAACCTTTGATTTTTTTTAAAAAGGGGAAAATTATTCAGTGTGTATATTGCATCCATATTTAAGGCTAATTTTTGCAATAGCTCACTGGTTTTTATAGTTATCAACACCAAACCGACTCTGGTGTGTTCATGAACTCAATGTGGAGTTCCCACAGCCCTTTATTTTCAAGGAAAAACGTTTAATTTTTTTTAAAGGCAAAAGGAGTCACATTTTTAATCCATATTTAAGGCTATTTTTTCAATAGCTCACTGTTTTTTTATAGTTATCAACACCAAACCAACTCTGGTGTGTTCATGGACTCAATGTGGAGTTCCCACAGCCCTTTATTTTCAAGGAAAAACTTTTAATTTTTTTTAAAGGCAAAAGGAGTCATATATTTAATCCATATTTAAGGCTATTTTTTCAATAGCTCACTGGTTTTTATAGTTAGCAACACCAAACCAACTCTGGTGTGTTCATGAACTGACTGTGGAATTCCCACAACCCTTTATTTTCAAGGAAAAACTTTTAATTCTTTTTAAAGGCAAAAGGAGTCATATATTTAATCCATATTTAAGGCTATTTTTTCAATAGCTCACTGGTTTTTATAGTTAGCAACACCAAACCAACTCTGGTGTGGTCATGAACTCACTGTGGAGTTCCCACAACCCTTTGTTTTAAAGAAAAACCTTTTATTTTTTTTTAAAAAGGGAAAATTATTCAGTGTGTATATTGCATCCATATTTAAGGCTATTTTTTGCAATAGCTCACTGGTTTTTATAGCTATCAACACCAAACCAACTCTGGTGTGTTCATGAACTCACTGTGGAGTTCCCACAGCCCTTAATTTTCAAGAAAAAAACTTTGAATTTTTTTTTAAAGGCAAACGGAGTCAGATCATATATTTAATCCATATTTAAGGCTATTTTTTCAATAGCTCACTGGTTTTTATAGCTATCAACACCAAACCAACTCTGGTGTGTTCATGAACTCACTGTGGAGTTCCCACAACCCTTTGTTTTAAAGAAAAACCTTTGATTTTTTTTTAAAATGGAAAAATATTCAGTGTGTATATTGCATCCATATTTAAGGCTATTTTTCAATAGCTCACTGGTTTTTATAGCTATCAACACCAAACCAACTCTGGTGTGTTCATGAACTCACTGTGGAGTTCCCACAACCCTTTCTTTTCAAGAAAAACCTTTAAAAATGTTTTAAGGAATCAGTAGTCAGTGCATATTTTGCATTCATAGGGAAGGCTTTTATTTTTTAATAGCTCAATTGCTCAGTTTCCACACCCGTTTGGTTTTCAGAAAAACCTTTACAAGAGTTTTAAACGGAATAAGTAATCAGTTTGTAAATTTGATTCCTACTTAAGGCGTTTATTTTTTAATAACTCACTTGTACTTCAACATTTCAGCACCAAACCACTTATTGTGTGTTAATTGACTTTATTTTATTTGCACACATTCATTAAAATATACAACAATACATCATAAAACTCAATAAAATTAAGAGAAAGGAGTGGAAGTTGAAAAACTCGAAGTAGCTTATAAGGGAATCTCAACAGGTCATAAGAAAAGAAGAAAATATTTACAGGTTAAAACTCAACTTCATGAAAAATACAATAGGGGAGAGTGGCCTAAGTTGTGCAACTTTTCACTCAAAGTGACTTTAAAGTAAGGCCTTGACAGTAAAGTCTCCAACTCAAAGATGTACATATATTTTGGGGTGTTGTGCATCCCTGGCAATAAAAACTTTGGATCTGGAATAAACTGTTGAGGAAATATAGCTTTCGGACAAAAAGTTGTCTTGATGCACAACTTGCCCCCGGTGTGGTGTAAGTTGTGCGGTTGGAGAGAATACCATGGGGTGAATTGTGCCATTGATATATATCTCATAAACTGTAATGCAAGACAAATCCATTAGACAATCACTTATTTAAGGTGTATTTAAAGTAAATAAAGTAAATAGTTGACAACAATTGAAGGACACCTTTCTTAAACAAGGCCTAGCAGATCTAATGGTTTTACCTGCAAAGCTCACAATGACAAAGTCACCATCATCATCTTTCTGGCCATCTGAACTCTTGTCAGTGGTGTCGTTAAGTGGAATTGAGATGTCACTCTCTTCTGAGCTACTGTAGACAATCACTTTCTTTTGGTGACCAGCGTATACAGCCATGCCACTGGCACAACTCTCAGAAATGTACTTTGCACTAGTTGCTCCATGCTTGTGGAACCAACTGCCCCCTGACAAATGTGATTCCCCTACATTTCTGCCTTTAAATCAAGGCTCAAAACCCATCTGTACACACTGGTGTTTCCTCCCCATTAACTATCTTACCTCTGCACTACTATCTGTGTTTATGTGGATGTATGGGCTTTACGTCTTTTATTTTGGTTATTGTTATTTTACCTTCATTGTTTACCTACTGAATGCACTATGTACAGCACTTTTGACGGTGCACACTGTCATAAATGTGCTTTTATAAATACATTTTACTTACTTACTTACTTACTTATAACTCACCCAGGCCCTTTGGCACAAATCACCCCAATCCCAGAATTTGGATAATAAGCATGATGCAGCAATTTAGGGCCCCAGTGCCTTGTCCCTCCTACCCCAGGCCTGCCACCACTCTCCCCGTCTGGGAGACCCTTCACCTAGGCAGGGCCCCCCTTCACCCAGGCAGGGCCCCAGTGCCTTGTCCCTCCTACCCCAGGCCTGCCACCACTCTCCCCGTCTGGGAGACCCTGCACCCAGGCAGGGCCCCAGTTCCTTGTCCCTCCTACCCCAGGCCTGCCACCACTCTGCCCGTCTGGGAGACCCTTCACCCAGGCAGGGCCCCAGTGCCTTGTCCCTCCTACCCCAGGCCTGCCACCACTCTCCCCGCCCCTGCACCCAGGCAGGGCCCCAGTTCCTTGTCCCCCCCCCCCCCAGCCCCCCCCCCCCCCTGCCCGCCTGGGAGACCCTTCACCCAGGCAGGGCCCCAGTGCCTTGTCCCTCCTACCCCAGGCCTGCCACCACTCTACCCATCTGGGAGACCCTTCACCAAGGCAGAGCACCGGCGCCTTCTCCCTTCTTTCACTCACTATGACTGGGCTGTGCTTCCTCCAAACGGCCCCATTATATTTGACCTTTTTTTCCCCCCCTTTCTTTTATTCCTCTTTCATTTTATTCCCTCTGACCCCAGTCAAGCCATCACTCTCCCCTGGCTGGGAGACCCTTTGCCTGGGCATAGACCGAGTGTTTGGTGTTGCTAATTATAGAAACGAGTGAGCTATTGAAAAAATTGCCTTAAATATGGATTAAATATATGACTCCTTTTGCCTTTAAACATTTTTTAAAGTTTTTCCTTGAAAATAAAGGGTTGTGGGAACTCCACAGTGAGTTCATGAACACATCAGAGTTGGTTTGGTGTTGATAACTATAAAAACGAGTGAGCTATTGAAAAAATAGCCTTAAATATGGATTAAATATATGATCTGACTCCGTTTGCCTTTTAAAAAAAAATCAAAGTTTTTTTCTTGAAAATAAAGGGCTGTGGGAACTCCACAGTGAGTTCATGAACACACCAGAGTTGGTTTGGTGTTGATAGCTATAAAAACCAGTTAGCTATTGAAAAAAATAGCCTTAAATATGGATTAAATATATGACTCCTTTTGCCTTTAAAAAAAATTAAAAGTTTTTCCTGGAAAATAAAGGGGGTGTGGGAACTGCTCAGTGAGTTCATGAACACACCAGAGTTGGTTTGGTGTTGATAACTATAAAAACGAGTGAGCTATTGAAAAAATAGCCTTAAATATGGATGCAATATACACACTGAATATTTTTCCCTTTTTAAAAAAAAATCAAAGGTTTTTCTTTAACACAAAGGGTTGTGGGAACTCCACAGTGAGTTCATGAACACACCAGAGTTGGTTTGGTGTTGATAGCTATAAAAACCAGTGAGCTATTAAAAAAATAGCCTTAAATATGGATTAAATATATGATCTGACTCCGTTTGCCTTTAAAAAAAAATTAAAAGTTTTTTTCTTGAAAATAAAGGGCTGTGGGAACTCCACAGTGAGTTCATGAACACACCAGAGTTGGTTTGGTGTTGATAGCTATAAAAACCAGTGAGCTATTGAAAAAAATAGCCTTAAATATGGATTAAATATATGACTCCTTTTGCCTTTAAAAAAATTAAAAGTTTTTCCTTGAAAATAAAGGGCTGTGGGAACTCCACAGTGAGTTCATGAACACACCAGAGTTGGTTTGGTGTTGATAACTATAAAAAACAGTGAGTTATTGAAAAAAATAGCCTTAAATATGGATGCAATATACACACTGAATAATTTTCCCTTTTAAAAAAAAATCAAAGGTTTTTCTTTCAAACAAAGGGTTGTGGTAACTACAAAATGAGTTCATAAACACAACAGAAGTGGTTTGGTGTTGATAGGATGAATTTCCAGTGAGTTATTAAGAATAGAAAAAAGACGTTGCACTTTTGCGACGGTCCCTAAGCAGTCCGCTGCCGTGTGGCACTAAAAACTATATTCGGCGCGGTTTCTCTGATCTTTCGCGAGACTCGCTGATTTTGGTGAGTTGATCAAGCCTGTGCAATGTCAGTCTTAGTCTTATGTACATAATAATACCATTCTGGAGGAAATTGGTGCGGTTTTCGTGACGCTATTACAGTTACAACCCCGGAAAATAGACGAATGTCGAATATAAAACCAATTTCACCACGCCTAGCAGAAGCCGTGAGAGTAGGGGTAGATCTTGAATGGGAATAAAGGTTGTAATTAAAGCATCGTGTTACAAGTTAGTTAATATAGGTTTAATAGGACATAACTAATGAACTTAAAACTAACTTTTCATAGAAGGTCTGACTTTGGAAGTTGGGATCGCTTCATTTAACAGAAATGTTGCAAATTTCAGATGGGCTTTATCAGACCCGCTCCACTGACATGCTCATGCTTTATGTCCCACAAGCCCGGTCTGAGCTGGGAAAGACAGCTTTTAGCTTCAGTGCCCCCGTCTCCTGGAACAACTTACAGCAACAAATTAAACTAAATACCTTCATATCCTTTAATCAATTTAAACAAACTATCTTAAATCTGCCAAACTCTACCTGTAACTGTTTTAATTAGGCTTTATTGTACTTTCATCCATTTCATTTTAATTGCTGCCACTCTTCACCACTATGTAAATGTTTCAATTGTTTTTTTTCTCTCTTCACCTGTTGTTGTGTATTTGATGTATTTGCATTGAATATTGTGTATGTATTGTTGTTTTTCCTTGGAATTTATTTACTCGACATCATTGTAAATGAGGGTCACCCCTCAATTGGTCTCTCGAGGATAAATAAAAGTTAAATGAAATGAAATGAAATATACTAGAAGCTGTCTACTAGCTGTACCTTGATGTCAACCTTTAATAAAGTCAATCCTGTTAAGACCTGATCCTACTTCTCCGCGTCTCCCTTTTGCCTGGTTCCTAGTATCAAATGTCAGTGGAAATCAATGGCCCACTCGGCCACGGTAATACCTCATTGTTCCGCTACAGTGTATTTCCAAGGTCTACTAGAAAAGGTTTTCATGGTTTATTGTTCAAAAAACCCATTAGTTTTCTACCATTGCCCATTTCTTCATCGCCTTTTCTGCTCTCTATCTAAATAGGTGTGCATGCACCGCCCTGCTCATTTACTCTATACCTACATGGGCATGGCACACGCCCAGCTGTCAGTTTTCTTTACTTTTGGCCAATGCGGCATGGAGACCAATTTAACACGTTTAGCTTCATTTCTACCACAAATATCAGCACGCTAACCAGTTCTAAACTAAAAGATGTACAACTGAACCTGTTCAGACACGAGTCTGAGCTGAAAACTCTGAAAATGGCATCAACGTTTCCCTGACATTATCCTCAGGTAAATACCATTTAATAATGTCACAGTCAATAACAGAATTTGAGCCAAGTATTCATGCATAAACTCTCTAAACTGGTAACGTACAACCTGTTTTTACAGGTCTGTGGAATTTCCCAGTAGAGTGAAAAAGCTTTGGTTGTAAACCGATACTGAGTTGACATCAACTATAATGGAAAAGAATGTATCCTGAATCATGTCAAAATTCACTGGAAAGGCATTATCTTTTGGAAAATGTATGTTTGAAATAATTGTGCTTTAGGTTTGTCAGAGCTGCAAATGATCTGACAACATTTCAATATCTAGTAGATAGGCCATGTATCATTTGTATTGTGATCACTCATTCATAATAAAGTTGTACTGTTAAAAAATGTATTGTGTTGCTGTTTGCTACCTGTAGTAAAGGATTAGCCTACTTGAAACTCACATTTTCATCTCACTGAAGATTTTCTCTGATAAAACAGTATCATTACATTTTAAAAAGACCAAAAACATCTTTCAAAATAAAGCAGTTTATTCATAGCCAGTGGAATTAAAATATAAGCCATAACTTTTATTTAACTGTCCAGTTGTTGTTGAGCCCTGAAGCCCACCCAGTGAACACGTCCTCCTCTGAAGGAACGGATAGTGTGACGGTCTTGGTGGCTCCGTCCGGCTCCATCGGGTTACTCAGATATCTGTAAAACATGGCACATTCAATGTTACATCATGTAGCCTAGCTGACATGTATAGGCCTACATCATACATCTGTTATGGCAAAGCTACAAAGTCATGAAAATATTTTTTTTCTTCCAATAAAAAATAAGATAGCATTAGCGTCTGCTAGCTTTACCTAACGACTAAACCCCGCGGCATAGAGCTGTTAAGCGGAAGTGGCGGAATTACGGGGCATGGGACCTATCGGCTGAAAAAAAATTAATGGGAGTCTATGGAAAGTAATCTACTATTTTCTGGTCCCAGTCATTAAATGCCTTGGATTACATATATGTTTTGTATGGGTCTAAATGATAATTTTTCATGTGAAGAGTTTGACGGTATGTTGTATGATTATTCGTCTAACGACTTTTGAAAAAATGTTACGAGAACAACTACAAGTCTTGTCGCCTCTGTGACGTCACCTCAACACATTGCCTCCACTTCTCGACTGACAGTGCAAATGCTAATGCTAATGGCTGGCGTGGACAACGCCAACAACCTCCCTACTCGAGAAATTGAAACTCTCCACATGTCCACTTGTGTAGTGGTTTTCGCCACGCTGAAGACTTTTGTCTTGTCATTGAAAGAAGGCGGTAAAGTGCATTAAAGACACAGCCATGTTTCTGAGCTAAGCGGGTGCCAGTGGTGGTGACGTATATCATAAGTGTCAAGAGCAGCGAAGAGATGTAGTCCACAAAAGCGCTCTGCACAAAACCTGACCGTATCCAGCTTCTACTTGCTAAATGGTTCCATTCTTTGCACGAAAAAATACCATCTAAATCCATACAAAACATATGTGTAATCGAAGGCATTTCATGACTGGGACCAGAAAATAATACATTTCTTTCCATTGACTACCGTTGTAATTTTTCGAGCCGATAGGTCCCATGCCCCGGAAGTAAGGGACTTCCGCTTAACAGCTCTATTCTCTCATTTCAGTCGGTGTTGGTTATTATAGGAGGGATAAAATAAAGCACATTACAGACATTCAACTAACAAACGGCCAGAATTATTTTTAAAATACAACTACTCACATTTCGCACGGATGGTGTCTCAGTCTTCCTGGCACAGTCTCCTTTGATCACACTAACAGATTGCAAAAAATCAAGTAAATCCATTCAGCCCTAGTGTGCTTCGAGGCTGGGGTGTGATGGTAGCTTGAGGTTGAGCTCACACTGCAGCTTGCTTCATTAGCAGTCATTGAGCTAATTGAAAAGATAACAACTTCCCTGGACCAAAACAATTATGCAGCCGCTGTTTTTATTGATCTCAAAAAAGCATTTGATACCATAAATCATGACAGATTAATCAATAAATTACAACGCTATGGTATCAGGGGGGTTGTATTAAACTGGCAGAGGAGCTATTTACACAATAGTCAACAGTTTGTGAAGATGGGTGAACAAATGTCATCTTGTTTGGACATTGCCTGTGGGGTCCCCCAGGGGTCAGTATTAGGGCAAATTCTTTTTATTCTCTACATCAATGATATATGCAAAACATCAGAGATTTTACAATTTGTGTTATTAGCAGACAACACCGGAGAGGACTTGTAGCAACTTCTGGAGTTAATTACAACTGAAATGAGCAAATTAAAAAAAGTTGTTTGACAATAATAAATTGTCATTGAATCTAACTAAAACAAAAATCAAGTTGTTTGGAAATTGTAATTTCAATAATGACGTAAATATTAAGATTGACCCTGTGTAAAGCAAAGCATATATTGGATCAAAAATCATTGCATATTCTTTACCTTATTTAAATTACTGTGTGGAGGTCTGGGGGACCACTTACAAAAGCTCACTGCAACCGCTAGTCACAATACAAAAACGAGCCATAAGAATAATCAATAAAGCTGGATATTATGATCACACCAACCTCCTGTTTTTACATTCCCGGATCATAAAGTTCAAGGACCTGGTTGAATATCAAGTTGCACAAATCATGTTCAAAGCAAGAAACAAACTGCTACCAGGTAACATTCAAAAACTTTTTTTTGACAGAGATGGGGGGGGGGGGGGGGGGGGGGTTACAATTTGAGGGAACAGTTAAACTTTAAGACACTGGCGGTACGCATGACTTTAAAATGTCATTGCATCTCAATTGGGGGTGTGAAACTGTGGAATGGGATGAGCATGGAGCTAAAGCAATGTCCAAACATGATCCAGTTTAAAAAAGGTTCAAAGCAATGATTTTCAAAAGGTACAGGGATGAGGGAGAGGAATAATATATATATATATATATATATTTTTTTTTTTGTTTTTGTTTTTATTATGTGGGTTGTATTGATATATATGGATATATATACTGATTGTATAGATATGTATGTAGATATGGATATGATGATTGTATATAAATATAGATATATATGCATTGTATAAATATATAAAATATCAAAAATCATAGTAGCCTATATTAAGTTGTATGTATGTATAGATCGGAAATGTCAAATATAGTATCGCCAATTGTATAGAGATTATATGGAATACAAGAAGCGAATATAATAAATATATTTTGTTTTACTATGGAAAAGGGATTAAATAAGTGTATACTTCTTCCTGCTCCTTTTCAGGCATATCACATCAATACAGATATTTATTTTTATTTTTGTAAAGTCATTTAAACATACATTGTGTTTATTGTATTTTTATGCTTTTCATTTTGTTTTGTATTGTTTTTGATATGTCTGAAATAAAATAAAAAATTCAAAATTCAAATACTCTTTCTTGTTGCATGAGCGGGTGGAGGCTCAGCCAGGTGTGTGTGGTTACCAACGGGGGCGATTTGCCAATCAACTGCCGAGTTTCTGGTGAGCTTTCCCGTGAGAGTATAATATGATAATGAAAAGCGACCAATTTCGTCATCAGTCGGTGTATTTTAGAACAGACCATCAAATCCCCCTTTTTTCGAAATAAGTGTCCCAGAAGAAACTCACATATTTGTCTTTTTGAAGCTTGTGTGTGCTGGTAGGGACCCCAATAACCTAAAAAGTGTGCCCAAACACCGGAAATGTGTGTCGCACGCGTCACAAACCCTTCTCATTTTAGTCTTTGCAAGTCAGAAAGTGCGACAAGTGTAAGACAACTTTGCGAGGGTCTGGCGAAATATGAAACTAAATTGCGACTGATTTCCGACAAAAATGTTGTAATGTAACTGTTAATTAATACTCAAATGGCCTCACCTGTTCAGCATTCAATCAGCCGTTGGTCTGGTCGCCGCCAAATCAACTTTTCAACTGTTTTCCCTCACGTTAAACACACACACACACGTCCACTGCTACATTTAAAAAGTCTTTAACACACCGAGAGCAACCGAGGAAAAAGCTCAATCCCGTGCGGGCGGTGTCCGCAAGATACAGGTGCAGCTCCGCTATCGTCTCACCTCTTTAGCACCGGGTCAAAGGGTAATATAGTAGTGCGATTAATCTGCGTTAATTTTTTTTAATCGCGTTCATTTTTCTGTGATTAATTAATCGAAATTAACGCGTTAATTTGACAGCCCTAGTTATTTTAAAATAATTCTTTGATACATCAGCCATGACCTTATTTATTTTGACATCCTGTAACTTCCACATGCCTTGCCCTATAAGGATTGTTTTTACCCCACACACCCACACCCACACCCACAGGGAAAAGCTTGGAGGTTGTGTTAAAACGTTATTCCTGACAGTCCATAGTTTCTTGTAGTCGCAGTATCCAATACCATTCATCATTAACTGACATGTATATTCAAATGTGTTCTTGAATTTCTTTTCTAATCCTCTACTTATATATTCCAGTCTTCTTCCAGTTTAATCTGTTTTCAGTTCCTGAAATAACAAGGTGCAGACAGACAAGGAAACATTTACAGTTCATTTTTTAATCGTCTGAATTATGAAATGCCAGTAGGAATGCATGGCAGCAGGCACAGATTTTCTGCAAACAACTCAACAATGTCACATCATCACTGTCAAATATAAATATAGAAAATAGATGATGATGAAGGACCGCAGTACTTTTGGGAGTCTCTTCTCTTGGTCTCGGCTGGCCCAATCCACCAGTCCGCAGACCACAGCTTCCAAACAAACGCATCAGCTCTCTGGAATAATCTTTGTCCTAACGGGCCTGCCAGACTAACACAGTGGATCTCAGCGCTGAGTGTGTGTGCTTCAAGCAGGTCAACTCATTTCTTCTTCTTGTCCTGCGTGCTGGTGAACCACTGGTCCAGCAGCTTCTTGCTGTAGTAGATCTGCCAGGCGTGCACCTGGACGGCTATGACTATCACCAGGTACATGACGGTGACGGCATTGAAGCCGAAGATGAAGCGGTAGGCCTTGCCGTGTCGATACAGCTGCTGCGCTACGGGGAACATCTCCATGCATCCGTAGATGAGCGGAGCCACGCAGAAGAGCCCAGAGCTGATCATAGAGATGACCAGGTAGCTGATGTTGTTCCTGGGCAATGCCAAGAAGCTGAAGGCCGTGGGGATGATGCTCAGCAGGTAGGGGTACTGCCACTGGTACGGAGACGCTACTACTTTGTGGGAGACCAGACTCAGCTGGCTCACTGTCACCTGGGGAAGACACAACACAGTCACAACGAGCACAACCTTTAAACGTGACAACAAAATAAATAAGGAATAGTTCAACATTTCAATTATTTTAGCTTTTTCGCCTCGCTCTCAAGGAAGGGCGACAGAAACCATCCTTTCAACTCAGTTATTAGAGATCAACATAATGTGGTCAATAAACAAGTCCCAACAAGCACACAGTAGCGTTTGGGGAAGTTGACCTGTGACTACCAGTGTCTGAGCTAAGCTAACCTGGATGAGCGACCTTGGGCCATTACATCGTAAAAAATGTCTGCACAGTTACAGGTTTCTGTCTCTTTTCTTGAGCCAGAAGGCTAAACATTTTAAATGTTTAACTATTACTTTAAAAGAAAAAAAGGTTTGTGCCAGTTTCTTAAGGTTAGCCCTCACCTGAGCCACCATCAGCACCCATGTCAGCAGATGGACGATGTTGAGTTTACGGATTTCAGACTTCAAAGCAACGCTGTGCCAAGTGAGACAGAAAGGGTACAATAAATACATTACAAACAGGCAGATTCAGGGTTAATTGAACTCCAGACAATGTGCACAGTTGTCTGGATCAAATCATCTTCTGACTTCACTGGTAAAAGAGACTTTACCTCATCTGGTAGTGTGAGGCGACCCGCTCCCGGTGCTGAAAGTCGCTGCCGTCCGTGCCTTCCGCTCTGGGACCTGCTCGAGACGCCATACTGGAGTATCTGGAAGCAAAACGTGGATTGAATACACAGAGAAGCTGCTGGTTCAGGTGCAATAGTACAGAACTTGAGAAGGGTGTATTGTAACATAAGCCTAAACCAGCAGCCTCAAAGACAACAAAGAGAGGACGCAGAAGTAGATAGGTCGTGTTCAGATTTACGGTAGGGATCGTGGGGCCGATCCGATCCAATACAAGTAGGCTATCAGGTCCGATGTGGCTGCAATCTTCTTATCAAAAATCGGACTGACGACTTCCAAATTTTATAGTCTGTTTTTTCTTTAAATGTCTTACTAAAGTTTAAGACCATATAGCTTTGTGATATTTAAGAGAGAAAGTTGAGTTCTGATGTGTTCTTCTGTCGTCAAACCGTTCAAAGCAGTTCAGAAAACCTTGATGCATTTTTGTATATTTAGAATATAATTGTTGGGTTGCCTTCCTAAGCTTAAACACAACTCTACCACCAGCAAAGAAATGTATCGGCTGATTTCCAAAACCCAGATATCAGAATCGGATAGTACTGAATAATAGTGGACCGGTGCATATGTCTGTTGCAGTAGTAATTCACATTAAATGTAAAACATTTATTTTATATTTTTGTTTACGCAAAACAAATGTATACGGTCTTTCAATATTTCATAATGTTTCATAATGTATGTGTTAACTAGCCACTAAAGCTGTCAAGTTAATGTGCAAATGTAAACGCAAAATGACACATTGAATCGTAATGAAGTAGAAGCTAAAGTAGCCAACCTCAAGTGTGTGAGCTTTATGCTACTTCTCCCATTGCTAAATTAGGACGGTTAAGGTTTAGGACATGCCTTTGCAAGTGCACTCAACTAGCAAGTCTGTCAACACGTATACATAAAAGCGTATTCTCACTTCATGTGCCAATACTCATGTCCGAAGGTTGACTTTAACACGGCACAAGCATAGATAGTATACAAGGCAGCAGAGAGCTGAGCTAACGTGCTAATGCTAGCTTACTGTATGTCATACATATGGGAGCGTTGGCTAGGTTACTGTAACCTGAGATACATGGGAAAACACACAATAGATCTTTCACAGAACTTACGTTTTATTGGCTGTTGTTCGTTGGAAGCGCTAATCCATACAGGTGCTGTCAGATCGATATTGGAGTGGTGTGCTCTGCTCATGGAGGCTCTGCTAGCTGGCTACAGCGTCAGCGAGACAGACCGGAAGTATGACTCATCTGAATCTGATTGGTCAGTCTCTCTCACGCACACACTCTGGTTACATAGTTTGACCTCAGATGTTGAAGTTCCTTTTCATTGTTTATATTCAATGCAATGCAAGTAATCTGTAATATTTTTTTCTAGAATGCCTCGTGAAAAACCATGCATTACAGAAAATTACACAGGTGCAGACCTCAACTCAAGTTGTCAAGTTATTCAGAGGTAGTCACACATAATCTAACCTTCCATCTTTTGAGCCTCCTAAAATAAATGTATTTATCTATGTAATTATGTATATCATTGTATTTATACATTTGTATTTCTGCACTGTAACACTGCAGTCATGCTAAGGCTGAATGTGAGGTGCAAAGTGTTTCTATCTAAGGCTTTTGACCACTAACAATATAACAGTATTAGTACAGAGTTGGTTGTAGAAAAAGATGTTGCACAAGCTTCAAAAGATAATGGACAGCACAGTACCACTGTAGGAAGAGATTTGAGCCAAGAAGACAAAAGTTTTTATTTCTTTATTAAACCAATATCTTACCAATCAAAGCAACAAAGAAATTCACATACTTCAGGCACAGTTTCCCATTTAATCCTGTGCACTATTGTCCAAAGTAAAGAGGAATTGCACATCCACAGTTTGTAGAATAAAAAGTACAACGTAAAAAAAAGTGACACATGGTGGAATGGATGGGTTTGAGCTTGAGCCTATTTTTGGTGCCGTGTTATTTTTTTCCCCACAGAACATGTGGTTTGTGGAAGGAATTTTGTCATTTACTTTCAACACACAGAAATGAACACAATCCCAAATAATCAGTAGTCAGACAAATAAATTACAGAGAATACTGACAAACTGACAAAAACCTTTCAAATAATTCATATTTATTACAAACAAACAAATTGTGACATCAAATGGTCAAAAGCAAATAATTAAAAGATGTTTTTTGTTGGGTTTTGGACTGAAATATGGTATTCAATTAGAAATAAAACTCACCCAAATACTTGTTTTACTGTCAGATGTGTATCAAGATTGCTTTGTATTAAAAAGCTGCATGTTAAAATAACATAAAAAGACTAACAATAACTTAACTGTATGATGGCCTCTAATACATAACTCAACTTTATGTACTGAAGGCTGTGAATAAATGCCTTGTACAATGACACCAATATGTTCTTATGTGCCCAGTATAGCCAAACAAATTGTGAAAATTAATACAATTCTGCAACATAAAGCCTCATTGTTCCAGGAATTATTCCAGCCATGTCATGACACTGATATATTGTGTGTGGATGGATATAAGAATAAATGCACAATGTAAACACATTGACAACTGACATATTTGGTAGTATTTTTGTTCCTTGCCTCTGTTCTCCACAACCCAAAACCCTCACAAGAAACCTTTCTTCCTCATACAGTTTTTCACAATATTTATACAATGTACTCTGCCCATTATTTCTTACCAGCACAACTTCCATTGCTGTATGTAAATACGGATGTAATGCAAAAACTAATTCAATTAATTATATTGCTCCTATATCATTCCGGCAACACTCATTATAAAGCAAGTCGACCTACATTGTACCTTAGAAACTGCAGTAGTTTTACCATGCATATGGTAAAATATACCATCAATATATCAGCGCCTTCGTATAAACGGATTTCTTACATTGGGTACAATAGGTATCCAGAAAACGTGGAGTGGACATATTGACCGGCATAAAGTCCTGAAGCCTGGTCAGATGGCAGTTGTATGTGCACAGTGTCTCCTTGTTGTAACGGGAGTACAGCGCTCCCTGATGCCTGATCCAGCAAGCCCTTACTGTATTCATCATATGTGTACATTACTGGCTCATTGTTCTTCATCAGTGCCACCCACACATTACTTCCTTTGCAGTGAACGTGGTAAGCAAAGTAGTAGATCCCTGGTACGCTACAGGTGAAAATACCATTTTGGGGATTGTAGTCCTGGTTGCCATTGTGTAGGAGTTTGTCAAAGATGACAGGAGAGCCAACAGGAGGGTATGGATTTGTGAGCTTAGCTGTGAACGCTGGCATCTCCACGGCATTTCCACCCATGTCGACTCCAGGTGGCTTCTTGAAACCTTGTTTCTGTCCAGGGTATGGGCCGGTCACGGGGAGGATCTGTCCCAGGTCAGGAGATACAGCAGGCAGTCCCGGAGGACCGGGGGGTCCGGGTTGTCCTGGTTGACCTGGAAGTCCAGCGGGGCCACTGGGGCCAGTGATACCTTGAGGACCAATATGACCAGCGGATCCTGGCTTTCCCTCACCAGGATATCCAGGTTTTCCAGGCAGGCCCGTTTCACCTTTTAGCCCTGGCATCCCAGGTGGACCGATTGGTCCCCCTGGTCCCGTAAGCCCTGGAATACCCTGTGGACCCTGGGGGCCGGTCTCCCCAGGTTGTCCCCCCTCGCCTCTTGATCCAGTTAATCCTCCAGAACCAGGAGCACCAGGTAAACCCCTCATGCTAGGTTCACCTTTGGGGCCAGTGGGCCCTTGAAAACCTCTTGGTCCGGGTTGTCCACCCCCTCCTGACATTCCTGGTTGTCCTGGAAGACCTGGAGGCCCTAAATTTCCCTTCGTTCCCGGATTACCTTTTTGCCCCCAAACACCATCTTCTCCCTTTTGCCCTGGGAAGCCAAGACTACCGGGAGGCCCTATCAAACCCGGTGGGCCAGGCATTCCACTAGGACCGCTTTGACCGATGACCCCTGGATGACCTCCTTGACCTTTGTCACCTTTTGGGCCTGGAGGCCCTGGGAGACCTGCATGTCCCTTGTGACCCTTCGGTCCTGGAAACCCAGGTTTACCGTAGCCTGGTGATCCTGGGATCCCTGGTAAGCCTGAAGGTCCTGATTCCCCTTTCCCTCCAGGGATCCCTGGTTGCCCTCTCAAACCATCTGTTCCTGGTTTTCCTATTCCTGGCATGCCTGGTGGTCCTGGCTGGCCTCTGTCCCCAGGTTGTCCTGCCAGTCCCGGCTCTCCAGATGGACCTGGCTTTCCTGGAATCCCTGGCTGTCCAGGGAGACCGTTCAGAGCAGGTTTACCCACTCCAGGGATGCCCCCCTGCCCAGGGAGTCCTGGTGGCCCACTAGGTCCTTTCAGCCCTGGCAACCCAGGCAGCCCAAGTCCTTTGTCTCCCTTGGGACCTGGTTGACCAGGAAGTCCATGTAGGCCCTTTTGACCAGGCTCCCCTGTCAGACCTGGCTGTCCAGGCAGACCGTGGCCTCCTGATTTTGAAATCCCGGGGAGTCCAGGGGGACCTGGGAGCCCTGGAGGCCCATGGAGTCCAGTTGGTCCCTCGCTACCACCAGGACCAAGGTCGCCTTTTGGTCCTGTTAATCCGGGTCCTCCAGGTTTTCCTGGCATTCCTGGCATGCCAGGTTTTCCGATTCCTGGGTAGCCTTGAGGACCTGGTTGCCCTGGCTTTCCAGGTAAGCCTGGCAACCCCTGGCCTGGAAGCCCAGAGGGGCCCTGTGGTCCAGGTGGTCCCGTTGGTCCTTGGGGGCCCTGAACTCCTTGAAGACTTTCTACACCAGGACCAGGCGGAGGTGGACCTTTAGCCCCCCTGGGAAATGTTTGTCCTATAAACAAGAAGAAACATTTGGTAGAAAGGGGCGAAAATTCACTGGTATATTGACTCAATCAAACACCAATCAAGAAAATTGTCCTTATATTCTCCGATATCAATTCAGTTTTGATATTAAAGCCACCGACAAGTTTAACGTGAAGAATTAAGCAAACGTTTAATATCTTGCAAAGAATACTTTGCTTTGCATTAAGCGGTTTTACTTCTGTAAAAGGAAACAATATGATTTGAAGATACCTTAACTTTACCCTCGGCAAACACATGAATGAGGAGCCTGTTTATTGGGTTGAATTATAAAGTATCCCTACATACATCTTAGCTAGAAAATATTAAGTGGCAGCTAAACACATTACTAGAACATAACTGCTGATGTTGGTACAATCATGAAAATATAATCAAAGTTATTTCATAAAAGAAAACAATTGAAGAGGCTGTATGGGTTGAATTGTAAAATATCCCTCTGTAGCCATTCAAACTTCAGAACAGGTTGTGTTATGTATTAGCATATTAGATTGTCCTGTTTACGAGTTCAACATTAATAACAACAATAGTAGACAGGGGTTTTGCACTGACTAGCTGATCTTACCTTTGCCTTCAGTCAGTGGCATTCCCCTGGGGAATGTTTGCCCTAAAAAAAAAAATTATATTGATATCGCTTAATCAAACACCATTTAAGAACATACATTTACAACAAATGGTCCTTATATTTTCTGATATCAATTCAGTTATGATTTTAAAGGGATATTTCAGTATTTTTGAATTGGGGTTTTATGAGGAACTTATGCATAGTTAGTCACTTTCTCCAAGGATCCCTACATACATCTTAGCTAGTAAATATTAATCTGCTAAAAACAAGAAACTAACAGCTGATGTTGATATGCATTTTAAGACAATACTGAAAATATTATCAAACTTATTTCATAAAATAAAACAATTGAACGTCATATGGGTTGAATTATAAAGTATCCCTCTGAAGCCATTTAAACTACACAACAGGTTGTGCTATGTTATATTAGCATATTAGATTGTCCTGTTTAAGAGTTTACATTTTAACATTAATAACAACAATAGACAGGACCTTTGCACTGACATGCTGATCTTACCTTTGCCTTCAGTCAGCGGAATTCCCCTGGGGAATGTTTGCCCTATAAAAAAGGAATAAAGATTTGGTAGAAACAGGTGAATATTCCCTACTGGTAAATGATATTGACTCACTTCATTAACAACCAATAGAGAAAATATATTTATATCAAATGGTCCTTATATTCTCTGATATCAATTCAGTTATCATATTAAGGCCACTGAGAAGCTTAACATGAAGATGTAAGCAAATGTAAAATATCTTGCAAAGACTACTTTGGTCAGCGTTTAGGTGTTTTACTTCTTATGTAAATGTAAAGGATAGGATTTGAAGCTACCTTATAGGCAACTGTACCCTCTGCAAACCTGTTCAACACATTTTCAGACAATAATGTGTGTATAATCAAAGTTTTTTTAATAAAAGAAAACCATTGAAGAGGCGATATGAGTTGAATTGTAAAATATCCCTCTGTAGCCATGCAAACAAACAGGTTGTGTTATTTCATAATATCATATTAGATGGCCCGAATATGAGTTGAACATTAATATGAAAAAAATTAATAAAATAATGACAAAAGAAAAAAACGGAATGTAAAAAGTATGTAAAAAGGTAATTTCAACATTCTACACACTAGAACCGTTCAAAAAGTAATAACATATACGCAGTAGACGGGGGTTTTCCACTGACTGGCTGATCTCACCTTTGCCTTCAGTCAGCGTCCTCTCTTTGCCCATTTGCAAAGGCAGCTGAGGAAGCTCTTTCCCATACTGAGGGAGTAAAGGCATCTCATTCCCCATAAACTGTTGTTGAGGATACCCATCATTGTACTGTGGCAATGGCGGGTGCTGGGGAGGAGGCTGCTTGTGTCCATAGAAGGCCCCACCATGGGCCACGGTTAATAAACACAGACAGAGACACAGAGACTGGAAGGAATGGAGGGCCACCATTTTCTGCAGCGGAGAAGAAAATAAGTAAAAAATTAGGACACAGTTTATCCATTTAAATGTCTTTGCAGCTCTGAACTATATGAAAACATTTGTTTTATTTTAAAATTTTAATATTATTAATTACTATTATCTCGATACAATAATGCTGATGTTTTTATTCCCATTCCTTTGTCTGTTTGTTTAAAATCAAAACATAACTTTCTCTTATTTTTTTAAAGATATTTTTTTGGCATTTTTATGCTTTATTGATAGTGTAGAGACAGAGTTGAAATGGGGCAGAGAGGGGAGTGACATGCAGAGAATGACCGCGAGCTGGAATCAAAACCGGGTCCGCTGCGCCCCCATAACTTTCTCTTATTGAATAAACAATGGATTAATAAAAAAATATGGATAACATTAATTCTTTTGGGGAATATGACTAATTTAAAGGGATTAAGGAGGTTAGCAGTCTCTTCGTAGCTCCTTCTTTGAACTAAATCCATTCCATTAACTTAGTCAAACTATAAAATGATAAACAAGGTAGTCAAAGTAGTCAAAAGGGTCCCACTCTTTCCTAATATATTGTAGGGATGAACCAATAACATATTTTTAATGCTTATGTTATAAAAAAATTGTTGTAGTTATTACAATTTCTATTTTATTGTAATCTTAACTGTAATGCCGCTGGAGAATAACAAAGCACCACAGGTCAAGTTATCC
The DNA here is from genome assembly GCA_026929865.2 of Hyperoplus lanceolatus. Taxonomy (NCBI): domain Eukaryota; kingdom Metazoa; phylum Chordata; class Actinopteri; order Uranoscopiformes; family Ammodytidae; genus Hyperoplus; species Hyperoplus lanceolatus. The sequence goes on along the minus strand of CM049418.1, from coordinate 11,812,773 downwards.
TGACTTTAAGTTTCTATGTCTTAAAGCATAGAAACTTTGTACGGCCGTGTGGAAAGATCAAAAACAACGGTATATCCTACACTTCCCATAATGCAACAGTATCCTTTGTTAACTCCTCCATGCCTAGCAAAGGCCCAAAACATTCAAAATGCACACCTTGAATCTGTAACAAAGTCTTTCTGGTTTAAATTAGACAACTGTTTAATGGTTTCTGGAGTTCCCTCTTTCACCACTTGAAGTTGCCCCAGTAAATCATTTCCTATGTATAGGTCATGCTGTCTACCTACATTACTAGGATACATAGCCAACATACTCATGTCAGTCCACAACCAGCAGGCTGTGCTCAGCTGAGTCAAGAAATTGTTTCAAAAAGCCAGCAGCACACTGGGTCTTATGAATCCTGCTTGTTACCAACATACTGTGGAAAAGCCTCCGAGTTTCATATCCTTGAAGTGAATAACACAGAGCGCATGCTGTTTAAACATATAGTAATTAAGAGGCCCGGCAGGGTACGTGGTCACTTTTGAATATAATCCTTAATAATTCAAACATGTCTGGGCTAAAGAGATTGGCTAAGGGCTGCCAAGGGCACGTTGTGAAAATAAACGATGATGGGTGAATGCATGTTTTCCCCTCGCTGTGGTAATTGTGTGTCCTGAAACAGAACCAAAGAGATCAAAGATATTGGATAGCCGAAATAATGCAAGTAAGACTTAGGCGTACATTTTTCTGTGCAATTATCTAAAAAAGCAAGCTAAGTAGTGTCAGGCTGAGTGTGTCCGCTGCAGAATATTTTTAGCACACACTTCCTAACCTGCACAATCAGATGGGCACCGAATTGAGTAACAATAAATGAACTAGAGGGAAACGGTGTTCATGTACAAGCTATGTTTCTGGGAATTTGGGGGTTTTAATTAAAGGTGGTGTCAGCAATTCATGAGAACGCTTGTTGTCAAAATCGGTGAATATCTCCTACGTAATCTGCTACCTGTACATACTGGGTGTGCGATGAAAACAATTCTGGGTAGGTAAACAAAGGGTATATAAACAAAAGGGCCCCTCCATGTTTGCAGCGCACTCACAACACCTACAGGTAGTGATGAGGAGGAGATACAGTATTCAATGATTTTGGCAAAGGTGATTTTGTCAACAAGCATTCTCCAGAATGCACCCTTTCCCAATGCTGCCAGAAAGGTCCTAATTAACTGCCGCGATTCGCCGGTCGTGATGGCAGATTAACGTATCATGACGAGTGGAATACATGCTTTAGCAGACTATTGTTCTTTTCCCTGGTTTTGTATGCTGTGCACGTAAACTAAAAGGATAATTAAACAGCGGATCAAACACCCACCCGTTTTTACACTACAGACTGAGCTGGTAAAATTAAGAATATGCAGTTAGAAAATGTTTAAGAACAAATAAATAATGCAGCCGAAAAAAGCATGGGAGTGAGTTTGTTTTTATTCAATACTACATTTACTCTCACATGCGTAGCCTATATGAATGTAAAGAGTGTTTCAGGTCAAATATAAATGTGGTGGAATGGTATTTTAGGGGTGAGAAATAAAGACTTAACAAACTAGTGTCTCTAGGTTTCTTCCTGTTTCCGTCTGACAAAGGCGAGGGCTTGCCAAAGCCGCACCGTTGTTATACCCTCGCCCTTAATGATCGAGTGGCACTTCACAGCCGCGAGTGACACTCGCTCACGGAGTGGGAGTGCCTAGGGAGTCATTTGGGATTGGGCCACTGACATGTTCTCCAGGCGCTTTTAAGGGTGGTCGCTATACCTCTGGCCCTGCCCCCACTTACAGGTTGCTTGTGTGGGTCTCTTCCAAGGCATGAGTGGGACAGCGGCCATGCACGGGATCCAGCCAGGTGCTCGCTGCAGTACTGCTGGGCCCTGTGAACATATCAACGTCAGCTTCGATGAATGTCAGGTGAACTTATTTTGCGGAGCCCTGGGGTTTGTAGCACTACGCTGCCATCTCCACCTGCTAGACATATTTTGGCCCGTTGATACAGTCATGCTGAGACACACCTTTTTCCTTGAGGAATGCAGCGACGGAGGGGTATTAAAAATAAATATAACAGAACTGTCAATTCATAAAACTGTATCTTTTTGCAGCTGGTCTAGGGGCGAGGTACCAATAAAAACATGAAACGTCCGCTGCTTTTATGCTTTTGTGCTTTCAGTAGAAGACATCCAACTACATAACCATCTCTCCAGTCCCACTACAGCCCTTTTGGCAATTCCCCAAAACATTGCTCACTGAAATTATAACTCAATAAATAAGTAAATAAGCTCACATACATTTAAAAGATATACACATCATAATAAGTTTATGACAAGGACAATATATTTTGTATTAAATGTGTATTAATGCTGTAAATATACATTTCTGAAAAATGACAAAGAAAAAAAAAACAAAGTTGATATTGAAATGAACTTAAAAGAGTAAAAATCCTTAAATGTATGACTTTTCATTTTAAATCCACAGTTTTGTGGGCGTCACATCAAACTTCCAACGTAAAACATGCTGTTATTAATGTATACATCCAGCACCATGGACAGAGCCTATCAATGTCACTGACCCCAGATCAAAAGGTTGTCATATAAAATATGTGCTTATAGATGTTCAATGAATGTTTTGTAGAGAAAAACGGGAGAATATAAAGTAACAATTTACCAGTTTGATTGCAAACAGCCTTTCCGGTGACTAAGACTTTGTCATTTAAGTGTTTCAATGCCTTGAAATGGACTTTTATTGTGGTTAGAGACTAAATAGGGTTTTTATACGTTTTCCCCAAACCCGAGTGCTGGAGTAAATTTGTTACACATCTTTTTCAGATATAAAAGCAGCACGGGATTGATCCTCACGTACTGATCTTCTAAATTGAACATGATTTCACACATGGACGGGATGATGAAAAACTCAAAAACCCCTTGTACTCTTAGCAACGCAACCTTACAACAAAGGAACACATGCTTTGGCGAGGAGAGGAGACGTCCTCCGAAGCACAGCAAGTCAGCGACCAAACAGAGCAGACTGACTGGTGTTTTGAAACACGTTTGCTCTCAAACAGCCAATGAGCCAATCCTCATTGTAAGGATTAAAATATTTTTTTTTCAAGTGATTGTACTCTAATTAAAACATACTTATGAATCTTATGTTCTATTTTTACCAAGTGTGTTTTGAAAAATGGCAATAAATTCTACACACTGCACCTTTAAGTCTTCATGCAGCCCGGACAACCTTCACTAAGGAGATCAAGCTTGCACTGAGCCTCTGGGTGAACGGTAAGAATTAAATGTGAGTCAGATGAGTGTATCAATATTTTTATCAGCTCAGATCTCTCACATCTGGATTTTTGGCAGTTGGACAGTCAGAGAACAATGTTTCAACTGTTGAGTCTTACGTAATAATGTCTGTGTATCCAGCCTGAATTATTACCGTTAGTAATACTTTATTCATTCTTTTTAAATTCACACATTTAAATTGTTCTCTAGGGCTTGATTTTATTTGGAATTATTTGTTTGGATTACTACTGCATTCTACTCTATTCTATTCTATTCATTTTGCATGCATGTTTTACTGAAAGTTCAAAAATTGTGGTCATCTATAAATTTGGTTTATACTGCAAGCTTTTTTCTTGACATTCTCTTCAGAAACAACTGTCTCATGTTCAGTTTTCAAACATTACATTTCAATGACAAACACAATCCTATCTAGTTGAATTCACAATTTAGAGCCCAAAATGAGGAATCAAAACAATGTAATAATAAGATAATAACAGCACCACAAACTGCCTAAAGATCCATTAAAAACATCCTGCTGCCAGTAAAGAATCTCAGCTTGGCTGCCGTATTAAACACACAAACATTGAGTTTGCTTTTAAAGATCGGCGGTTAAAACAACTGGAACAATTTCACAGTATTTTGTACATGAATATTTCCATTGGAGCGCTGTGCCTGGGCGCTCCTTACATGTGAAAGCAGAGATCCTATTGACTCCACTGTAGCTACCAATTACTTTGAAGAGAGTGGCTTTGATTACAGAAAGGTCCACACCATCAGTCATCTTTTGCTTTCCAGACAGTGTAATGGGGAAAAGCAATTGGAGAAAACTGTGTCTGGACCACAGACTGAAAATTGAGAAAAGTATTGAATTATGAGGATATTACACCGTGTGTGTGTTCAGCCTCGAGAACGCTGCACGGCAAAACTTTTCAACGCAACAAACAAAGTATTTTCCTAAATCATCTCGTTCTGGTTTATTTCTGTTTCCCACCACACAGGTTGTAGTAGGTTAAAAACATGCCGGTATAAGGAAATTCTACTTTTTTCTACTACTTTTTTCCAACAGAACCTTATTCTTTCAATCATATCATAACCTATTAATCAGCAAATAGTGATGGGGCAAGATTGACCGAGCCATTTGAAGTAATAGCCCAACGTAGCAGAAATTCCATGAAATTCCTGCTCTTTTTTAGCCAATGTTTCTGACAAAATAACTCTTATCAGAAAGTGCAAACTTGGGGAGTTTAGTCTGGGGGGTTTCGTCAAGAGACCAGAGCTGAAGGCTTGTGCGTTCACACGGACCACATTGTATCACCGTGAACCTGCCATTTCAGATCCGAGTGATTTATCCGAGATGAAATGTGATTCCTCTCACATTTGTTTTTCTATATAAAATGTAGCCTAAACAGATGGGAAAATATCAAAAGCCCACGTGTGTGCTTCTCTGGGTTCACCGGTTTCATAAGAGCAAAAACATCAGAATGTGCTCAGACACACAATCACTCTGCAGACAGGAGTGGGGAAAGCTGGACCCTGGAAGTCTTTTCAGAGAGTTGGATTGAAACCACACTCATGTAACACAATAATAGCAGCAGCAAGATGCATGAACTGAAACGATTACATCTACATTGAACAGATACAAAACATGAACTACAATTTAAAAGTTCTGCCAACTATTATACGCACATATTGATGGAATATTGGCAGCTACAAAATGCCAATTAGCCCAGGAATAAACAAGTACATTAGTAGTAAAAAAAAGTTCAGACTTCTGGTTTCATCCTTAAAGATGGACTCTGTACTGAAACAAAAATTCAGTGTTCTTAGGCCTTTTACAGAGCCTAGGCTGTGTATTAACACTTTTTTCAGCACACACAGTGCGGACAAGGAGCAGATCTTGAGGAGATATTAGCTGATTTTGACTAAAGGGGATTTTGACAACAAGCATTCTCCACATTGAAGTTTATAAGCTTTAAAAAATAAATCAGAACATAGATTCCTGTGTTTCATTTGCACAACATTATAGTGCACTTTTTTCTGAAGGCTTTTGCACTGTTTTCCTGCTTTGTGTTATTCTTGCATCGTGTTACTGATCGGAGCATCATTCAAACCAACTGCTTGGGAGTGTTCACATTGGCTCCACAGCGAATCTAATATCGTCTGGACTTGACATGCCTTCATCCCACTGTGCGCTAGTCACATCTCAACAACAAAGGCCAAACTCTCTACTCATACCTTCTCTGGCATTTCATCGTGTGCTGTGAGCTTTCATGAGAACTCCTCAGACACCTTCACTCACCCTGCGACTGATGACAAAAGATTCAATAGATCAAGACTGCGGCCCCCTCAGACAAAACTTTTTTGCCAACAGTTTCGAGCGCGGCCGGCTCTTCTGCTTGGTGAAGAGCCACCAGCATTTTATCACCTCCAGCTCCGCCTTTGAAAATAATCACATTTTCCCCTGACAGATTCCAGATGGGCGGACTCTGCCGCTCCATAAACAAACCATGAGGAACAGAGGCATGTCATTGCTTACAGATACGGGGTGTCAGTCTTAATTGCTTGTGGTCAGGCTCTGGATCTGTGGTGTTAGAAACAGATATCAGACGGTCCTTTATTTTCCAGTGAGAGCAGGGCAGCCAACAGCACTTCAGGACTAACAACAGCCTGTCATCATACCTAAAGGATGCTCATTATATAAAGCTCACACATTTGATTTTGTTTTTGATTCCAAATAAACCCTTATTTGCCCTCTTTTAACAGATTTGACATAACATTTACACTTTAGAAACAAGTATCTGCCGTCAAAATAAAAACAACAACTTTATATCGAGCCAACATCGCTGTTGTAGTAGATGGATGAACCATAATTTAAGTATCAAAAATCAGAGATACTCTAATATTTGCAAGTTTAACAATGAAATGGACAAATTACAACTACATATTGCCTGCAAGCATTTGATAATGTTTGTATACTTAATTACATTTTTAGTAAATTATAAAATAGTACAATAATACTAGTATGTAATAATACAGAAATAAACTTTACATGTTAAAGTCCTGCTTTCAAAATTGACCTATGCACATACAACTATTCTTAAAGTACTCGTGATACAGAATGGCCCTTTTCACGATGACATATGTTGCTTATTTATTTACAATATATTCTTTCACCAAGGAATTTATACAGAAACCTGTTGCTGACTCCTATATTTTATATTTATAGTCTATCTTGTTATTCTTTTAGTGTTGTAAATGTCTCGTCTTATCTGTTGTGCCTACTGCAATTTTATCTGTACACCGTGGGATACTGAGAAACGTTTTCTTGATTCCTTTGTATGTCTAGACGTGAAGTTATTGACAATTTTTTTTTATCTTATCCAATTTAACATCATCTATAGTATTTATTGATTATATTTTGGGTGGCTTATCTGAATCTGCAAAGTAAGTAACATTTATAAAATTTAGTGGTGTGGAAGTGTTCAGTGGCATTCAACAAGTTAAGTCCCTCAAATATGTTTTTACTATACATTCCTTATCTGTAGGATATAATATGTAGGATTTAAACAGTTAATTACGTTGACCAAGTTCAGTAATTTTTTCTGAAGGGAACACCTTGTTGAAATACAAGTTCTGCTCACTAAAATTTCATTTCATTTCCTTTATTTATTCTCGAAAGATCAATTGAGGTTACCCTCTTTTACAATGACGTCGAGACAGATACACAATATACAATGAGAATACACAACAAGCTTACAAAGAGACAACAACAATTAAAACATTCAGATCAATTGAATAAAATAGAACAATAGCCTAATTAAAACAGTTACAAGTGGAGTGGGGCTGATTCAAAATAATAACTTTAAATTGGTTAACAGTTATGAGTGTATTTATTTTAATTTGATGTTGTAGGCTGTTCCAGGAGTCAGGGGCACTGTGGCTAAAAGCAGTCTTACCAAGGTCAGACCGGGCGTATGGAACATATAACATGAGCATTTCAGTTGAGCGGGTTTGATAAAGCCCATCTGAGATATGCAGCATTGTTGTCAAATAGAGTGGCAGCTTTCCGGTCAGGGCTTTATATATAAAAATATGCCAATGTGCATCACGTCTCTCTTTAAGAGAGGACCAACCAACCTTTTCATATAAAAGACAATGGTGAGTGTCATAAGCATCTCCTGTAATGAACCTTAAGGCAGAGTGAAAAACAGAGTCTAGGAGTTTAAGACATGATTGAGATGCATGCCTATAAACCACATCACCGTAATCAAGGACAGACATAAAAACTGCCTCAATAATCCTTTTCCTACTGAACAACGGGAAGGTGGCTTTGTTCCTATGAAAATATCCAATCTTTTGTCGCAGACGACAGACAAGATTTTTTATGTGAAATTTAAAAGACATTTTTTCATCTATCCAGATGCCGAGATATTTATATTCAGTGACTCTTTCAATTTGAGATCCATTATTTGTATGAATATTAAGATCATTAAAATGTATAGTTCTTGCTTTGGAGAAACACATATATTTTGTTTTGTCTGTATTAAGAACAAGCCTGAGGTCCACTAGACAGTCCTGCAGGTTGTTAAAAGAGCTCTGAAGGTTCTGAACAGATTGATGGACCGAATCAGAAATGCAATACAGTACAGTGTCGTCAGCATACAAATGGGCTTGACAGTTTTGTAGCGATGAAACAATGTTATTGATGTATATTGTGAATAGGACTGGACCTAAAATTGAGCCCTGCGGAACACCATTTGTAACTGTTAAAAACTCAGTTTGGTGGCTTCCCAGTTTTACTGACTGCTGTCTATCAGAGAGATAGTCCCTAAACCAGCTACATGTAGAATAATCAAAACCAATATCATGCAGCCTCTGTAAAAGCAAATGGTGATCTAAAGTATCAAAGGCTTTTGACAGATCAACAAAAAGTGCTGCACAGTGCTTTTTATTGTCGATAGCTAAAACCAGATTGAAATGGGCTCAGAATGGAAGCACTGGATAAAAAGGTTTTCAACTGATTATTAATAACTGATTCTAGGATTTTTGCAAGGCATGGGAGTTTTGAAATTGGCCTGTAATTATTGACATAACAGTCATTTAAAAGTGAATCTTCCCACACAAGTTGCTATTTGGGCCAAATAGCAAAATGACTGAACCATCAACCCCTATGAGCTCCAGCAAACCTAAGAACAAAAAATGCTCTTCTACTGGCTGCTGGATGTTACTAGTCCTTTTTTCCTCAGCTGTTGCTACAATACAAATCAGGACTAAAAATGTGTCTACAACTCTGAAATGATGCAAAATACATGTAACCAATATGTCAGTGCAGAGAGAAAAAGTTTGAACACTGCACAGAGGAATGCAAAGATCAGCTGACCGAAGGTAGCTTGAGCGCCAGGACAACATCTGGGGAATGTACCTGTGTGTGTGTGTGTGTGTGTGTGTGTGTGTGAAAAAACACTCAGTTTCTACAGGCCAAAGCCACAAGAGATACCTCATGTCTTGAGTTGCAGCAACAGAAAATTAATTGCCAATGTAGCCATACTTTCCCCAGCAAAAAAAATACAAACCATTTCCTGGTTGCAGCTTTATAAATATAATGGGAATAGTTGCTGCTTTTCTTCAAAATCAATGAGAAAATAATGTTATTAAATTACAGTGAAGGAATGATAAATCACGCCAGCCAAGTTCAATAGAGGGCACCAAACTCAATTTCTGAATAGGATAACTGACCGATCAATACTTTTGTCAGTCTGTGTTGTTTATTGGTGTTTTCCACAGGTGAACTTTATTTGTTTCAGCACGAAAATACTTAATCCTCCTGGGAAACAATATGCTTTCTGGCTGATTAAAAAAAAAAGTTTGCAGTGTAATTAATCCTGGACTCAGGTTCTTGTGCATCGCGCCTTGCCATTTTCCATCTGCAGTTCAATCCGCAGAGCAACAACAGAATCTCTGTGCGTTCTATTCTCCTGAAACACAAGTCATATTCTGATCACATTCTGGCCACGGAGCTGTTTTTCTTTCCTTGCATTTCGCTCCCCTGTCTGTCTGCTAGCAGGTGATTTATCTGGGCTCAATCACCGAGTAAAGTTTTCCTTTTCCCCCCGCGGCTTGGCTTATCTCGGTAGGGAGTATTTTTCTTATAAGTAACTTTGAATTTGTTTTTTTCAGCATTCCTTCACACCCACTCGATCTCTTTGCAGAGCGAAGGCCGCAGTCTGCAGCCTCAGACTGACCTATAGGTGGATTTTAGAAACCCTCATTTGAACACATTTCAAACTGATGTCACAAATGACCAAGTGACCACGATGGGAAGTAGCATTTGGACGAGCTTCAATTTGGCAACTGCAGTGTTTGCTTTCTGCACCACAAAACTTTGACACACACACACACACACACACACACACACACGATTCCATCTGCACACGGCGCTCACACAGTATGTCCAACCTCTTCACCTATCCTAAAAGGGATAGTTCAGTATTATTGGAGTGGGGTTGTATGAGGTACTTATGCACACTTAGTCTGTTACCAATATGGAGATGGAAATCAGCGCATTAATTTTAAGGAGAAGTCAGTCTTGTATTGGTGCAGGGAGAGCCAGCAAAAAAAAGTTTTTTTTTCATCACACATATAAGTGCTTACCTTAAAGAACAAATATCCGTTAAATTGTATGCAAAATGTAGGATTTGTATTACTACTTCAGTTAGCCGCCAGACAGCCGTTTATTTTTGCACTTTTTTTCTAGCGTAGTTCGGCTATGTATTCCTACGGCAACTCGTACTGGTGCTCTGCAGCTTCGTACTCTCATCAGCTGTTCTACTCAGAGATACGAGAGTTGGCGTACTAATAATACATCCCTACGTCTACGTCTGCCGTCAAAAAAACCTGAGCATTTAAATATGTCTGATGAAAACCCGTTTTTAACACACTAACTATGCTGAAGTATCTCATACAACCCTGCTTCAACATGACTGAACTATTCCTTACAGATTTTTCCCTCTCCCTCAGCTCTGGGAACCACAAGTCACCTTATGTATGGCCACGATTTTCTTCTCAGGCTGTGATGGATGAATTATTTTGCTATTAGCTTTGAGTTGTGTCAAAACAGAGTATCTGCTGACAGTGGACAGCATTCACAGCAAGGCAGAACTAAGAAGCACTTTGGACTTCTACAGAAGTTGTTCTCATGTGTTTAGAGAGGGACAGAACAGGATGGGAAGAGTTCTCCAGATATTTAGTCTGCAGAGAGCTTATTTGACGTTACTTGTTCCACCGTCTTGCACAGCAGGAAGGAAACACTTGCGAGGCTTTTCAGACTTTTCATGTGGTTTTGCACTGGCTCTCAAAGGGACACTTCACTGGTGAAAGATTATTTTTATAGGCAATAAGTACGTTTGGCCAATAATCAGATCTGATCGCTAATATTACGCCTTGACCACAGACTCCTGTGGGGAATTCTGCAGTCTGCAGCTGCATAAATGTTGTGTACTGTGTAAAGAACAGGCCACGCTGTGCAAGAGGCCACATGTTGTCTCCGCTCTTCTGTTCTTGACCTTTACCAATAGACAGTGGTGGAAAGTAACCAAGTACCTGTGCTCAAGCAGTATGTGAAAGTATCATTTTGAATCACCTTTTCCATTTTATGATCTTTTATACTTCCACTTACTACATTCCAGGGGAAAATTGTTAACTTTACCTTTGGGATTGTGATCCCTTACAAAAAAACATTGTTTAGTTGTGACACATTTCAGATGTTTCCATCCACTACTGTTAGGGGAATATTAGGAATTTAGTGCATCAAGACAAACAGATGGTGGTGCCAATTCTCCAATGGGTTGCCATTAAACACTAATTAAAAGAGCTCCAGTTGAACCTCAATTGGTAGGCTGTTTGAGGCCCAAACAGGTGAGAACATTCAATATTTCTACATTAAAAAAATAAAAATAGAAAGGTCTAAAAAAAAAAAGTACATATGATTTTTCCTCTCTTAGATCTGATTATTCATCTCATGATCCCTAAGATTTATATTCAGACCCTTAAATTGGAGGGGTGGGAGTCCTAGATTGGCAACCACTAAACTACCAAACTGGATATAAAGTAGTTCAAACCAGCTCCACCTTAAGCAGCTACAACAATCAAATAATGCTCATGCATCACTATTGCTTCATTGGTACTTGGAACAAAGGATTTGAATAATTCCATCACTGCATAGGCAAAACAGAGCCTCTGTCACAAATTGACCACAAATACCTCGGAGGACTTCAAACATCCTATAGACAGGACAGCGAGAATATAGTGCAAGTGGACAAACCAAACCTTCATACGGGGCAGTGATTGGTGACATTTGGAGGGTGGGAGCAGTCTAATATCGCGTAATGACTACATGGTGATTATATGTTGCTTTGAAAAAGGGTTTCTATGGATTTATTGCAGGAAATTTCCCTCTGGCGATGGTTTCCCCTGAGCATTTTCTAACTGTAACTTTGGGGGTTTTCAGTTGTCTCCACTTGCGAACATACTACTGTCTTTACACACACAATCATTTATACAGAAATGGCCCGGGATCATTTGAGGTTTGCTGCAACACGCATGCATTGTGTCCGGTTACAGCAACGGGAAATGACGACAGAAGCCCCGGAAAGCTTAATGTTTTATACAGTTGCACCGTAAAATATGCCACTCAGAGAGAAAAATATGGTCCTCCCTTTCCCTACTGTCCAGATGTTTTTGCCGTGTAGTATTTACGAGAGATAATAAGAACTACGACTCCGGTCACTTAGTGTAGATAAGAGCTACTTTGCAATAAATCTTCAAAATGTAAAGCTGTGATTTAAGCTACCCGAGAGAGTTAAAAGGATGCACTACGGCAGCTAATGTTAGGGATAAATCGCCCCGTGGAAAAATGTTTTTTGTATTCAATGCAAAATTGCCACAGTCGGAGTGGGAGCGATAGTTTAAGTAATTTTTCTCTGGCTCTGCACGGTAGCAGCAGAGCGTTTGGACACATGGCTGACAATCACAGAGGCTGCAGCTCCGGGATCAAGAGACACATTCCCTCTGAGCTACATTAACACTTCCTGTTCAGTAGGTGCGAACGGTGGAGGACTCCGCGTCCAAGTGCAAGAGAGAGAAATAGCATTAACGGAGCAAGGAACTGACAGAAGCAACTGGTTCACTCTTGCACACATTTTCCTACTCAGTCTAGGGGAATTAAAGCGGCAGTTCAGTATTTTTGAATTGAGGTTGTATGTATGAGTTACTGTTGCATAGTTAGTGTGTTACCGTATGGAGATGGCGATCAGCACAGTCACTATATAGAGTTTGGAAGAGACGTCGCTGTAGCAGAAATCAGCCTTGTACTGTTGCAGAGGGGGCCAGAAGAAAAAAAATGTTTCGCCAAGTATATAAATACCGACCTCAAAAATAAATATCCGTTATGCTAAATTTAGGATTTTTCAGAGCTGATTTGCAGACTGATACGCTCACAGCATTGGCAGAGTCGTTTATTTTTGCAGTGTATAAGTCCACAAATCAGCAGTGAAAAAATTCTACATGTAGTGTCAAATTGAATGGACGTACATTTTTAAGGTAAGCATTTGACAGAAAGTAAATCTTGCTGGCCACCTCTGCAACAGTATAATGCTGACTTCTGCCACAGCGATGTCTCCCCCAAACTCCTTAAAGTGACTGCGCTGACTACCATCTCCATTAGGTAACAGACTCACTATGCATAAGTTACCTCATTCAACCACAATTCAAATATCCCTTTGACACAGGTTTGTTTCTGCATCTGCCATAACAATCTTTAAAATAGACATTCAAAGCTTCTTGTATAGCTTCCTATTGCCTTTATGATAAAAAAACATAAGTAATTTTGCCTCGTTTCCACCGAGTAGAGCGGGTCGGGTCGGAGCGGTTCGGTCCGGGTAGTTTGGCTTTTAATTTGCCAAAAGTTGGGTAGGGTACGGTTTAAGCGCTCCTAACCGCTCTAAGCCGCTCCTAATTTCGATACTCCTCCGTTGGGGTACCAGCCGCCTGAAAGGGTGCCGAAAAGGAGGAGATACACATGCCGTCCGTTTATTGGTCGAAAGAATCATTGCGCCGTGTGTAGTCACCTCGGCAAGAGTGAAGAGAGTCCTGTGTTTTGGCGAAAATGTGAGCGCAGCACTGTATATTGTGTGGTGTTTTTCCTCGTCATTAAATGAATCAGTTGGCTACACTGTCCCACTGCTACGATGTCACGTAGCTGCTGCAGCCAGCGCTGTTCGCTCAATGTCTCTATCAGTTGCACCGAGCCGTCTCTGTGCGTTTACGCTCACAACAACACGGGGGGAATAAATAAAGAAGCGGCTGGTTTGACCAAGCAAAAACGAGAGACTGCTGGCTTGACCACAGTTGTTCCACAGCCTGATAGTTTGACCCTCTAGCGGCGGCTATTGCAGTCCAGCCTAAACCCCGCCCTACCAGTAAGGGTAGGGTCGGCGGTGGAAACACCACCGAGATTGTTAAAAGTGAGCTGTCCCGCTCTGAGCCGCTCCGACCCGACCCGCTCTACTCGGTGGAAACGAGGCTGTAACCATAGCACAACAAATGAACTAACAGCTCTTTGTCCTTTGACTTCGGTTTACTTATAAATAGTTCATGTCAAATTTCGGAAATACTTTAGTTCACTTTCTTGAAAAGAGTTCAATGATAACATTGACGCTACTCTCATGTCTGCACGTTCAACATAAAGCCACAGCCAGGAGACTCTTAGCTTAGCTTTGCTTAGCATAACGACTGGAAACAGGGGGAAACGGCCAGCCTGTCCTATGTCAACAAAATCAGCCTATAAGAATCTTTAAAGCTGATCTTGCTTGACTAATCCGTACAAAAGATAAATGTATTGTGCAAAATTGCTAAATATTACAAAAGCAAATCTTTCTGGGTTTTGCAATAAAGACTTATTTTTGCCTTGAAACGAAGGAATCTCGCGGTGTCCATGTGCCGTTTGCTTAAAGACATCGCAAACCCTGACAAGCTGATTGCTTCTGAAGAAACATGCATAACATTTTCCTCTTGCTGGACAGCTTCACCACTCAAAGCTATTGGGAGCCAAAACTCAGGGGTTCACATGGGATGATCCAGCTGCCCTCAGGCTCTTTCGACACACACTCAAAAAAACGACACCGTTGTATTGCAATGACTATGTTTGTGAGGACCTGCTTTGAAACAGATTACTTCGGTCGGTAACTTCAACCTGATTATTTGGTTAGATTGAGCTGAGCTTCATAAAAATGTAAATGAACAGTATTGTATTCAGAAGATCCAAGTAAACTATCCAAACTTTTTCCTTTCTTTATAGTGGGGAATCGCAATATATGGAAAAGAAGGCAAGAAGCCTTGGAAAACAAAGCAGCCTCCCCCCCTCAAAAAAAAAATAGATGACACTTGGATGGGCTAGGCATTATACCATGAAAGATAAACATCCCATAGCCTCCTCCGAAATCATCAGGCACACTTCAAATGTGCTGCTGCTGTTACGACCCAGAATGCTGAAGCTTGACATATTCCTGATTTGAACTCTCTTGACCTTCTCACATCTGCAGAGCGGTGTTGTGAGCGTTTCCACGGCGCTGCTGCTTTAGCACTGAACGTCAAAAAACTCCATAACATCCCATTGCCGATGCCAACAGTCCTTTTCAGTGCCCCGAGGATGGCGCTAC
This sequence comes from Hyperoplus lanceolatus, assembly GCA_026929865.2. Classification (NCBI taxonomy): domain Eukaryota; kingdom Metazoa; phylum Chordata; class Actinopteri; order Uranoscopiformes; family Ammodytidae; genus Hyperoplus; species Hyperoplus lanceolatus. The sequence continues at coordinate 11,797,761 of CM049418.1, read as the reverse complement.
GACAGTTACGGTAATCAAAAACCATCAGCCAGTTAATTGTCCAACTGGTTCCACCTCAACTATGTGACGTTACCACATTTTCCCCTAATTAGGAGTATGTTCTCTCTCTAAGGAAGGAACATCATGATCACTTTAAATGGCAAGAGCTGAAAGTTAAAACCAGCTGCAAAGAAATCAAACAAAGTTTCTCCCAATTCCAAAATATCTCTCTGGAATCAAACATTTTATTAAGAAGCTTATCGGTGCAGCTCATCAGGACAGGGCCTGTAAAGCTCATTAGCTGGAAGCACACTTCCACCAAAACATTCCTGGTTTTCAAACTACTGCAGGAGACTTCTGCATGCGAGTTATACTGTAGCAGCTGCGCTAACACATTCCCACTCACGTACACCAGAAAACAGGGCTGAAAAAGTCCATGGACATGTTTAAGAAGTGTTATAAATCTATGTCAGGTGTGAAGCAGGGATTCCCAACTGTATCCTGGCAGGTGCAAAGACACAGAGATATTCTATTGTCGAGTGGGAGAGAATAGAGAAGCAAAACAATCTGCTTCTGGTCCTTTTGAAGGGGACAGAGGTTTGTATTTGGAAGTTTGTAGTTTGATTAGCAACGTCTGTGGGGAATCAATTTTCAGCAAGAGACACTAACTAAGGGTTGAAAACAGACACTTTGCTAGAAGAAAAAGGATGCCTAAAAGATTTCCTGAAGCCCAAACTTTCCATCTGACTCATTTCTCAGAGCCAATGAGTTGCCAGAAAAGGCTTTTTTCAAAACTTGAGTTTGATCCTGTTTTTTCTCTTCCATGTGGGAAAGTTAAAACTACAATAACCTTTATACTGAAGCCTTCTCTCCCCTTGACCTTTAAAGTGCCTGCAACTTTCCATCTGCGATGAAAGTTTTGCAACTCAAATTTCTGAAAATGTCATGACATTCCATTAACTGCTGCTAAATCCTGTCAAGATGCTGCACCGTGCATTTATTTTAACAAGCTTAAGCCTGAGTTATTCTTCCCAGGTGTGTCTCCTTGGATTGGACACTAACAGACCTCTTTCAGAAGAGGCTTTGCGGCAAAAGAAGTAGAGTGGGATGTCTTATGAAACATCTTGGAAGTTTTTCCTTTTCTGCTTTGCCTCTGTATAACTCCATGTTCCCTTTCCACAAATTTACCTCTGTGAATAAAACCCCAAGAATTACTTGAGTTTTTTCCAAAGACTGGATAATTTTTCCGAGATAAATCGGGGAAAATGATCAAGTCAAGGCATTGAAGTCAGGGACAAAACCATGCAAGGAAAACCACATTGAAAGTCAAACCTCAAGCTTGATCACAAGCTAATGAGTTGCTCGCTGCTGCACTGAAAACTCTAAACATGACGGCCATGCCAACCAAAACATCATCAAATCCTGTTGTCCTAGGGGTGACGCATCACTTACCTTTGGTGTGCGCTTGCTGCAGGCTGCAAGTATCACAGAGTTTTGAGGGAGTTTGGGACAGACTCTGAACGGCAGCCCTGGTGAGGAGTTGGCTTTTATCTGCAGGTGGGTGGAGCTGCACTGCTAGCTCAAGAGAGGAAGAAGCAGCACTGGATTGTGTGCATGTATGAAGAGAGAGAAGAAGGGGGAAAACAGCAAAAGCCGATAACAGGATCTGTGTGAGAGGCACCGCTGTTGGAAATGCTGGGTTTAGCAGAAGCTTTTAGAGGCAGAAAGGAACCAGAGGAAGGACAGAGGGAGAGAACCCACTCAGCTGCACAGAGCACAGATCGCAAAGAAGGAAAGATTCTGGTTCGCATTGGACCTCTCAGTGCATTCTTTGAATGCTGAAAGATTTAAGGGCAGGGTCTCTATGCTTTGCGTTTTTGACTAAGGTCAAGAACTGTGAGGAGAGATTCTTTCTGCTACGACTACCCCAGTATACACACACACACACACACACACAGACACACACACATTATAGAAAAATGGTTGAAAATTAAGTAATTTCAAATCATAACAAAATCATGCTCATGTAGTCTTAAGGTTTTAGTATTTTCTTTTCTATAAATATGCGTATAGGAACAGAAGTGAAAGTGACATGTTTTTCCTGTACTTTTAATCAAATCAGCATTCGGTGCAGTCAAATGTATTTCTAAAAGCTTTTTGGCGGACGGCTGTTGGGAGTTGGTGACTGCAGAGTAGTTGATAAAGTAAATGTTTTTGGATCATATTTGACATGTTTCATAATGTAATTAGTGGGATCCTGTGAGCTGGACACAGGCCCCACTCGATAGCTCTATTGGTGGCGACTTTTTGAGAATGAAGGAATCCTGACGGGGTTTTCTTCAGGGGAACTCCGTCAATTTTAAACATAACCATGGTTTTCCTCATCATATGAATATTTCTATAATGTCTTTTAGGAAAGATTTCAATGTGTATTAAACGGGTCAACTCAAGAAGTTTCAAAACAATGTAGATTGACAATATAGTGTGATGTATATCTGTAAACGATGGGTCTAATTACCTTGAATTATAAGCACTTCCCTACAATCAAGCACCAAATTGGATGCATACAAAAAAATCCAAGTTTCCTGTTATGATATTTTAGTACGTTTGCGCTACTAACAATGACGTTGAGATTCATTCCTTTACACATGGCATACAACAAACGCTTGACAGTGGCATTATGGGATGTGTTTTTAAATCTGTTTCTGGCCTGTCCCCAAACTGTATCCATTGAGAAGAGAAAACAAATACAAAAGAAATGTAGCAACAAACTGTATGTTTAGTTAGTTTAGTGTTCTTTGCATTTGGTTTATTGTTGTCTTGTGTTTTTTTCTTTATTATTATTAGTACCACTCTTATTTTGCCCAATAGGAATTACCAGAGATGAGAAAGGCCTACTCAAAATACTAGTATGGAAGATATAAGATGCCTTAGATACCTTTGGTAAAAATACGAAAGTTGTCTGCTCTTCTTCTGTGCTGAATTCTAGGCAATCAACACGGCCATTTTTAGTATGTCAATAAAAAAATGGAACACTTAAAGAGCACCTATTATGCTTTATCAACTTTTATGTCCAATAAACGTTGTTATAATGATTTATAGTTATGTTTAACCATACTAAAGTGTCAAATAATAAATGGGGCGCTCCGGTGGCGTAGTGGATAGAGCGTGTACCATATTGGCTCCGGCCTTCGTTGCAGTGCTTGCGGGTTCGAGTCTGATCCGTGGACCTTTACTGCAGGTCATCCCCGCTCTCTCTCTCTGTCTCCCCATTTCAACTCTGTACTATCTAAACACTAGGACAGCCGGTCGCGATTCACTTGTTCAAATGTATGGTAATGCTGCAAAGTGCTCAGGCACGCTCCGGCCATGCCCCCACCTGCCTGCTCAAATCTGCCCGTGTGATAGTGTTCCGGAAGGTAACCAATCACAACGGAGTGAGGTTGGCAGGAGGGGGGCGGAGAAGGACGAAGCCCAGTGTTGACAGATATTGCTGAAAGCCCCAGATGAGAGGAAGCATTTCCCGAAAATCTACATAGTTTTTTGTGCTGTGATTCGTGTCAGGTTGCTCTATAGGAGTCATTAATGAGAAATTAAGGCCAGAAAAGTAGTATAATAGGAGATCTTTAACATCCCAAACTGATCGAATTTAACAGTGCAGCAATATATAACATTACACTCCAAACCTCCGTGAACTGAGAGCTAGTCCCAATTGTTTACTTCAGCCAAAGCAAATCAGTGTAAAATAATTAATTATTCCTGCTGCGCTGAGCCTAGACGATTGGTTCATACTAAGAAAAACATCCAGCGTTGACGTGTTGACATGGACAAACGAGCGAGGGGGCTAGCGGTGCAGTGTGGAGGGGATTCTACGACACACTTAATGACCACAGGAAATGTTGGTGAAGGCAGTCGGTCGGCGGCTAATGGTCCTTTTCCTGTCCTATCACACGGAGCTGTCGCGCTTAGCAGCGCTGTGTAATTGCCCTGACTTCACCGAAAGGAAAAACACGCTGACGCCGTGAATAAACAGTATTATGTTGCCTTTTCAAACCCCTTAAGTGGCTGGACCCACTAGCATGCTACAGTGATTGACTCTGAGAAACGCTAATAATAATATTTGACCTTCTGGGCGATTCAACGTTCTGGAAAGCGTAGGTATTTTGCTTTTGCGGGTTCTTTATTTTCTCAAAAAGGGTTACCGTATTACACTACTGTAAATAAAGCTCCATTGGCACTGTTTTACATTGTAATTTGTGTGCAAATATTGCACATCTAAAACAAGGAAGTTTGTATCAAGAAACTCTAAAATCTGACTTCTTAGTCTGTTGTTTTGTGATGCAATACATCTGTCTGCATTAGCTCAGCCTGTTTGACTACAAAACCTTCTTTTCACTCTTCATGAAAAAAAGATTTCTTTGTGATTTAATTTAATGCATGCTCTTGGCAGCGGCAACACCGTCTCCAAAGTCTGTTTTATTTGGATTTTTTGAAGATGCTCTGTTAACTCGAAGCACATAGTACACGTTAAAGCCTCAGTGATTAATCATCTCTGGTTTCCCAGCAGGATTAATTTCACTGGCAGTCATTGTTGCACACAAGTAAAAAGATATTGTCTAATTTCCGGTTTAAAAAGTTCATTCGAATATCATGGAAAAGTTTTTGTTACCTTTATTTAATTCAAAAAGTAAAACTTTCGGGCGCTCCGATGGCGTAATGGACAGAGCGCGTACCATATTGGCTCCGGCCTTCGTTGCAGTGGTCACGGGACAGTTTTTCAGCGCACACACAGTACAAACAGGAGATATTGACTGATTTGACAATAAACGTTTTACAGAATAGCTGACTCCACCTTTTTCATCATAATTTCACCCCTCTTCTATCCGTCACTCACTTGTGCCAGTTTCTGTGCACTTAGTCAGACACAGGCAAGAGCTCAAAGGCAGAGTGTGAGCCGTGCTGGAGCTTATGCCTGCTGGCTTTAATGAAGGGCTGAAGGACAGTCTGTCGTCTCCACAACCTTTTGGCTTGCGGCTGCTTTGCCAAAACTCCTGAAACCATCCCCCTTTGGAAAGGAACATTACAGTTGCAGACTTTTTAGACCACTGGATTAACAGCCAGACTGAAAAATTCAGAGGTGGTCATGAGGGAGCAAACAGCTCGTCACCGCAGTTGGTATAACCGGTTCCAGCAGGAATCGGTGGCTTTGCTGTTTCTCTGTGGGGAATATATACTGCAGACAGTGAAGAACCTTTTCTTTGTCCACATGTACTGTATAATGTGTCTGGGAACATATACAGTTCTGCCTCATCACATTAAGACCATTAGCCTTGTTGCCCCACAGCTGTAAATGCTATTTAGTTAGCAAGCTTTCATGTATAGTGACATCATGCAGCCAGCACTCAGGACACACATCTGTTGACCACTAAAATCTTTTGGAGCCAACATCTAAGTCCAGAAAGCACAAAAAAACAATCCAGGATGTAAAACAGAGACTGAGTGCATGTGCATACGAGCACTCACATCAACCTTATGGTGGCTTTTTTTTTTTTTTTTTTTTTTTTAATCTAACCTTGAAAAATGGACTATGAGGGAAGTTTAAAGACGTCACATTTCCACTTTGGCAGGCCTCCACAACGAGGTGACAAAAGGGAAATCCCTCCATATAAGCTTCACGTGTTAGCAATGGAAAAAATTTCATGCAGGCAAGGCAGGAAATCCAGTGAGAGCTCATAAATTCTCAGCGAGGATTTAGGGCTAATCGTAGTCGAGGGCATGTATGATGGATGAGGAGCACGGTATAGATATTTTTTGTTCTCACATCTACCTCCGCTGTCTAGCTAGCAGTTTAGAAAATGGAATGCCTAGGCCCCAGGGTATTTAAGCATTAAGAAGTGCGTACACACTTTGAAAGGTGCATACATGTTTATTGTTCCTTAATTCTCAAGTCATAAATCTTGTATGCCAAGTCAGTGGTTGCATTTTACAGAACCCGACTGATTTTCAGATTGTAATAATGGGGGTGCTTGTAAATTTTTTTTTTAAAAAGTCATTAGATCCAGTCTGAATTCTCAGGCTTTTTCCAGTAGATTGTAATAAAATGCCCGGCCGCACCACAGTCTGCCAGCACCAACCCTTAATTGACAAACATTTCTCGCAGCCGATCCTGTTTTCTCCCCTTTGCACGCTTCTAAAACGCTGAGCTATTTCCTGAGTCCTTCTCTTTAAGCATGAAAAGTGAGAGGTGCACAAGCAAGAAGAACGAGCAGGGAGAGGAGGACTGCGTTTCTCTGAGTGGTTGTGACTTTATGAGATGTTCTAGCAGACGGGCCCGATCCACAGCCAACATCGACAGCTCTGGGTCGGCTCAATGGAAAACAATCAGGTGGTCTATGGAGCAGCGAGGAGCGCTTCTCAAATCTGTGGCGACAGAAGTGGAGCCAGGGTACACTGTCGAAATTGTCTTCCCGCATCTGTCTTTCTTTGACAAATGCACACAGAGTAAACAAGAAAATTTAAACACTTATTTTCGGCAGCCAAATCAGACCGGAGGACTCAATGTGTTGTTTGGGCCTTAGACATTCTATTTTATAAAAACAACACCCACAAATAACCTTTTTTCTTCATTTCAGTGTGTTGTTAGTTTTGGAAAACAACATGTTTCTAGTTTTTGCCAAGTGGTAGGCGAATTTACGACGACTGGATTAATCTTATTTCGGTCAATCACAAGGAAACCATTTCAAAGCTGCTACATGACGCATTAGGAGAAAGCCAGGGCTGTTTTACAGCGTTGTGAGTGAATCCTTTAATGTCCGAACTGTAGGCAATAATAGCAATGTCGTAGAGGAATTGTGCCTTGGTAAACATCACAATACACATATGAAACACAGACCCCAGTCGGCATCCACCTGTTTGCATTACTCATGTCTATGCAGTGCCAGCGTCAAGATGAAAGCAAGTTGATAGAGTAACAGGAAACAGGGAGTAATAGGAGTCATTGCAGAGTTTGTCTGCACTTTTCACGTCGCTGTAGCAACTTGGCCTTGACATGTCAATACATGAACAGGAAGTCTGCCTGCCGACATATGTATGAGGTAAGTATTTCCACGCAGCGGACAGCTTGTTGTTCTCTCTGGTGTATGCTGGGAAAAAAGTTTCAAATTTACTGATGAAGAAAAATCAGCAATTGGTTAATCTTGTTTGAATTTGGTTTAAAGAGTGGTTAAAAAAGTCAAGTTTGTAGGTGATTATAGGGAAACACTGTTTGTTTGTCTGTGTTAACTGACTATTTGCATAGTAAATTACTTTTAACAAGCACAAATGAACAGGGAGACCTTCAGCACAAAGAAGCTTGCAGTAAAATCAGCCAGGGACTGTTGGCAAAACCTAAATGTTTTCTTTCTAAGCAACTCCTGCATGGGGAGAACATGTCCCAGAACTAAAATAGCAGCAAACACAAATAATAAGTCCTCAAACGTGAACCAGCTGTTCAGAGTGTGAATGTTCTCCCCTCCGTGTGTTCATTCAATACATTGAAAGACTTTGACAAAAGCAAAAATACATTTTGACATTGTTCGCCAAAAGCTTAGGAGAAAAGTCACATGGGAGGACAGAGCTATGTGTTGAAGCAAACCAGTGCTGCTAGATTAGGCGGTGTTTGAATTTACGTTTAATTTGGTAAGGAAAAAAAGTGGGTTGTGAAAAATTGGGCCTGAAGGTTGCCTATATTCCAATACATTTGCATTGGCAACCACCAAACAAATCAGCTTGTTACAGTACAACCAAGTTGTAGAACTTCAGATGGATTGCCATGAAATTTGGTACATATATGTATGGTCCTCAGAAGATGGCTCTTAATGATACTGTTTTCCAAATACCTGCAAAACTAATGGCATTCCCGTCAGCCTCAGTTGTACTTTGTGTTTGGTGCTAACTCACAACTGCTGGCATGCTTCAATGGGCCAAACTAAGATAGTGAACATGCTAAACATTAACTCTGCTAAACATCTGCATGTTAGCATGCTGGCGTGGTTGGTTTTGGTTTTACTATCAAATTAATTGGTCCAATTCTTGCTTTAGGGAGAAAGAAAAAACACGCCTCATGATACCCATACTATCTACTATTTAGTATGGTAAAAAAAGATTTAGGATGTCCCGATTCTTGTGGCCGGATTAGAAAGATTTGGATGTCTACTACATTCGGCGGAGATTTTTAGTTTTGAAAACAGCATCCTATTTGGGCGATTGACCCATAATCCAGTGTGCACCTGAAGTGACGTCACGTCGACGGAGCCTCCATGTGAAAACAAACGGAGATGTGACCGTGATGCGATGGATATAAAAGCAAAAGGCAAGCTCAAGGTGCAATGTTATGATAAAACTAATACTGCATCCTGACTAGATTCTTTTTATCGTCAGATGTAGTATGTAGAATAGAAAAAAGAAAGAGTATGCTATTCAGAGCGCAGGGAAGGTCTCTTCTCTCGTCCGTATTGATTTTTTGTTATTTTGTACTGTACTGAGCCTACAGTGAATTCAATGGTTCATAATATAACGGCATATTTATAATATTCTGGGGGTAAAATAAATGTGCTGTACCTTTGCGAGATGGATATAATTACAGGATATAGACATTCAGTCCCACCACTGTATTTTGAGAACTGACCACATTTAAGACTTAAAAATCCAATGTTGTCCCGTAAATCACAAAGTTACTCGATTTTACCTTTTGGGGAAAAAAACAAGAAATTAATGGTCTCCAGTAATATATACTGAAGATCAAACTCTGTGACTTGTATTTTTTCCTGCAGCATATGCACAGAATTAGAGTTCTTTCCGCACTCTCTTCCACAATACGTCAAATATGTTTGTGATACGACTGTGAGCACACTTCATCGGCCTTGGACATGGAAGTGCGTCTAAGATTACTGCATGTATACGAGAGAGAATACCACAGCTTGAGGAGGGCCTCGCTCTCAACCGGTTTTATTTATTTGGCTGCAAGTTAGAGCCAAAACGCTGTGGTTTGCAGTTCATTCCTTGCGCTGCCCTTGGAACAGGGGCCCCCTCGATATGTGTGGACTGGAAACCCTCCGACGTGGGAAGTGTATTCATCAATTTTAGGTGGATCCCTTAAAAAAAGAGCTTGCTCACAGCTTGAAAAGCAGCTGAGTCATTGTCTGTTCATCTGCTTGGCAGTCTGGCCCATGTCTGGATTCACTGGGCAAAAATTAGAGTTTGCCACGAGAGCTCAATGCTTTTTGAAAAGGTGCATCATTTACACTTATTTATTAGATTGTGGGCTATGCTGGTTATATACATTCACACACCTTTACTTTCTGATGAGAAGTTCAACATTAAAATGCTTATTTTTTTACTCTGCTGCTTTTGCATAGAGTTATTTTGCAGGGTTTTCAGACTTACTAGTAGGGGCCCCATGTTGAGTTCCTCTAAGAATGCTGTTTAACTGATAAACACGATTCCCCACACCCACCCACACAGTACATCCATACATGTGTATGGTTAATAATCTTAGCTGAAGCTGATCATATTTGACGTACAGAAAAGCAGAAAGTATTGAGTACTAAAAGGGGATTCAAACACAAAGACGTACTTCTTTCTTCCTCATACCAGTCTTTCTTTTGCAGCGTAATTCTAAAAGGAACCAGACGGCACGAAACAGAAGATAAACAGTAATTTAATAGCAGTTCCTTTGGGGATAGTAGCAGAGCAGTGCAGTGTGGACTCAGGAATTAGCCGGCAACAAGAAGTCATGTCCGGGGGATCGGATCAATGTTTGCTTTGAACGCAATAAGAGTGTTTAACCAGTGCATTCCCACGCTCAAATAAACTTAATATGGCTACAAATAAAACAGATTAACAGGATGTTGAAAGAAGCATATTTGGATTTGTTTCATTTAAGGTAAATGCAGTGTGAAAGTGTGTGTTTCCACAATGAAACAGAGAAACTTTAGTGTTTATATGGATATTTTAATATAAACCTGCTCTGCTAGATAAGAAGCAGTACTGATACATTTTTCCTCCAGTCTAAATTTTAACCAACTACAAAACGAGACACTCTCTGACCTTAGGTACATTATATATTACCAAGCCTCCAGCAATCGTTATTAAGCCATATGAAACCAGACCCATTTCTACTTATAGGATAATATGAGATAAATAACACAGACTAAATGGACCACATAGAACAACATAAGCAAGTAAGAGGAATGTTCTGCTTTGCCGACCGACCACGGCAAAAGTTTAATTTAACAGTTAATCCCGCTGTGCGCTAAACGAACGGGGCTTAATACGTCACCTTGTTCGTTGCTCTGATTTGTTGTAGCACTATCCAATTGCATGCAGTGGCATTTGAAATGCACGAGTAGGAGCCGCCCCTTGAGTTGGGAATTACTAATGATCACGGCTAGACCCTCTATCTTTCTAGATATGGATCCTGTCACAGTCACATGACAACCACACCAGGATGTTGAGGTAATGTCACATAGGGACTTAATGAGTCTAGAATAAAGCTGAAAAAGGAAGATTTTAGGATTCTCAAAGTGTGTGTGACGTGGGTGTCGTGAGATTGAGCTAAAATTATTTCTATTCTATTGTGAACAAGCTCATATTAGATCTCTGGAGTCAGGAACAGCATCTCTGACCTTTATAACAACAGAATACCACACAATGGCCCTCATTTATCAAACTTGCGTGGAAACTGGTGCAGATTCTGGCGCAAATACCTCCCTACGCCAGGTATCGCGTGGGATTTATCAAACAGTCGTATCTCGCCAATCTTGGCGTACGCCAGGCCATTATTGATAAATGCGGCGGCTGAAAACAATCGTATCACGCCCCTATATTTTCTCAGTTTAGAGGCCTCGCCCAGAGGTTTTACGACATGGATATGCGCATTACGGCGCATTTGTCAAGTAGAAATTGACAAAATACCAGCGAAAGAAGAAAAAAAAAGAGTTTCATTTCGGAGCATTACAAGCGGCATCACAGAAAGACAGAAGGCAGCAGTTAGGAAGGAAATAACTCATGCGGTCAACAGCGTTGATGTTGACAACAAACGATCTCCAGCGCTCAAATGCTATAAAACAGCATATACAATTATATGTTGCCATTTATTTACATAGATGAAGAAAAAGTGGTCTGACTCAAAAATCGCCACTAAAAAAAGCGTGTTGCTGTTCTGAAATGCAACCAACGTGCGGGCATAATATAAGTGGTAGAGGAGAAAAAGACGCACCAACTGTCCGATAATGGTCCCCATAAAAGAAATACACGTCTGCAGAGATTTGAATGATTAAAATGTATTGGCCCTTTTAGATAGCACTACTCAAAAGGGGTTTAAAAACTGAAAATAACACATTTAGCATTTTACTGTAGGTTATGACAGCATGCGCTTGGCACGAGCCGACCCGGCAACGATCAGCTGTGAGAGCGCCCACTGTCCTGCTGAGCTGCTGTGGAAATAAATCGCTCGCTTAAGCGATCAATGACACATTAAAAGAGGAACAAACATCTAAAAAGTGCGCCAAATAAATAAAATGTTAAGTTGAATGTTGTGCCGTGTATTTTTTATCATAAAGAGCAGTGTAGGCCTACTACATATACTTAGGCTAACATTTTAAATGAATGCAGCCCCCGTGCCTCAGTGTCCCCTAATTACAAACTTGCGTACACGAGCTGAGAGCTAGCGTGGGATTTGAGCGTATCCTACGCTCACGTCCATATTAATAAATGCCGAGATTTGCGTGGAAATGTACGTACACCCATTTTTCTGGTCTACGCACGGTTGATAAATGAGGGCCAATGGGCCTAAACAGTCCCTGTGTTCCAAATCAAACTCTTTCTTTTTCTATTCTACATACTATATCTGAACATAGAAATAATGTAGTTAGCATGCAATAGGTATACAATTGGGACATACTTTAACTTATATATTTCATCATGAAATGGCGCCTTGATCTTGCCTCTTGCTTTTACATCCATCACATCCCCAGTTTGTTTTCATACAAGGCAATGTCGATGTGACTTTCAGGATCGGCCAAATAGCATGCTAATTTCAACACTAAAAATCTCGGCTGGATGAAGTAGACATCCGGGTATTTTTAGGCATACTAACTCTGACCACAAGAATTGGGGCATCCTAAATCTTTCTTCTACCATACTAAATAGCAGAAAGTATGGGGATTGGAACCCAGCCCTTGTCTCTTTTCCATGAAACATGGTTGTCACAGATGTCCACACTAATTAAGGGATCCTTTTCACACAAATTATGGATTCCTTTTCCTCCACCTATTTCCCTAGGTTGAGGGAGAATTTACAGCCACCTCCTCCATGGGTAACTTGCAGCACGCATTACATGCTTTGAAGTTCTAAAAGCACCAGAACGCAGGTATGTTGGCGCCATGTTGTGAAACGGTTGAAAGTATCATTAGAAAGTCTTGTCCTGTGTTTTTAAGGGGCATTTGTCAAGTGGGGGGGAGCATGAAGTTGAACAGAAATACTTTCTTGAGCATTTGAGCGAGGCAAAAGAAGAAAAAAAGGCAAATTCCTTCCTGCTTATGTGTCAGATGAAGCCACAAAGCCCCGTTTTATTTCTGCACTTGGCAAAATATTTGCATTAATATCTTCGAAACAGGCTCACTTTTACGCCTCGCCAACCAGACCACGACGCCCACGTTCGCCAGCAGCAGAACCAGAATATTGATCCCAGACTCTGCCTGTTACGGGTTCAACAAGCGCACTATTAAGACGAACTGACTGCAGCCATAACACACAGAGAGGCCACTGTGCTCAACATTAAACACAGATGCATGCAATAGAAAAAAAACAAGAAAAAAAAAACATGTACGCATTTGTTTTTTTGAGTGTTTTGCTTCCAGAAACAGCAAAAGTGATCCGGCAAGAAGCAGCAGAAGCTGAAGCAGACCGTGCAAACCATTCCCAGCATTCCTCCGGGCAAGCAGAGTAAACTGACCTCCTGTTGCCACACAGGCCGACACACTGAGGCCTCCAAACAACAACTATATTGGTTACAAGCATGGAGATGTGTCTGAATTCATTTAAAAATGATATACTATATAGTAAATAATAGTATTTTAAAAGTATAATAAACATGCCATGACTGATTGACTGTTGCGATGGAGACCGTTTGATACATGAGCCTGGGAGCCACACCCACACAGTCCTGTCAAACGGTCTAAAAACAGTAAAAAAAAAACATCAACTAAGTTTTATGATATTCATGAAGATTCATCAGATTTTTGTAAACGCTTATTGACACACTGAACTGTGATATCATATATTGATTAGATACAGATACATGTATAATTGAACAGCCAAAGTCAGCCACCTTTGGGAGGCTGTATGAACTCCATCAGGTCTCACAGCTCACTGCGGCCATGTTTTCATCTCAACATAAATGGATATCAGAGGGATTCTGGCATCATGGTTGTAGTGTCATTTCAAAGAACTGAGACCGTGAGAGAACGCCACGCAGTCAAAACAGAGACAGAAAGATAATAAGAGCGTCGCCAGGCCAGAAAAGGAAAAGGCAGAGGACTCTATTCTTGGTACTACACACAGTGGGTCTATGGCTCTGTTTGTCCAGCTTTTCCCTCTCTCTCTCTCTCTCGTTCTCTCTCTCCCTCTCTCTCTCGTTCCCTCCCTCCCTCCCTCTCTCTCTCTCTCCCTCTCTCTCTCTCTCCATTTGCCAGGAGAACAGGTTTTCATTGGCTCAGACACATCACATTCGGAGACATTACACACAGACGGTGTTGACAGAGAGAAGTAGCTGTCTGAGAAACCCCACCATGGAGGTATGTCTGCCTGTGTCAGTAACATTGACATATTTGACATTGTATGCCGCTGCCTTGTAACACTTGACCAGAAAATTCCATTCAAAATAAGAGTTTAATACGAGTCCTTCCCCTACAATATCATTCTCTCAGCTGTGTAAGTTTGGGAGTTGTGTTCAGTACTTTTACTATCCTTTTGGGATAATTTAAAAAAAATAATGCAATTTTTATAATCTAATGGTAAGTTTTAACAACCATTTGCAATATAATTGGTTGTACATTTATTAAGATAACATTTCATTTTGTAGGTCTTCATTGGTGGAAGAGAGAAATGCAACAAAAAAGAGGTCCCTGACAAGAAACTAAAACAGGTCTTCTCAGTAAAAATACAAATTTTTACAATCAATTCATTTGATGGCTGCTACGGTGAGACACATAACATAACATTTAACACTCTGTGGCATTGCACGGTATATTCAAATAGGCTTTACATGAGATACAGCAGGCATAGGGACTAATGGACTACAGGTGTGTGTGGAGGCAGTTTGTCTCCTTTTTTAGGCTGGTATTTATAGCATTTTTTGCATGAGCTCTTCAGAAATCTCTGGCCTATTGTGGACATCTTAACATGTGCAACAGTCAGACCACCAAAGACGTTGGCATTTAGGTTTCAGACGTCTTTGACCAATAAAGTTGATGTGATGGATTCACAGACAGAGAGGGGCCGTGAAAACTCTTTTGAAGGATTCATTCGCTCTTAAATGAATAGTTCTGACATTTTAGGAAGTACAGACCAATGCGAAGATCAATTTTGCCAATAGCTGATTAGCTTAGCATAGCACAAAGACTGGAAAGAGGGGGGGGGGGGTTAAGGGCTAGCCATGGCTCTGTCCAAAGGTACCCACCAACTCCTCCAAAGTTCACAAGTTAACATGAGGTATCTATGTATAGGTATTTAAACAGAAACTTGGTGAAACATGCTTATCACTCAGCTTCAGAGGTGGATTCCACAACCTTTGGCCTGAGCCAGAATAGCTGTTTCCCTACTTTTCCAGACGTAATGCAAAGCTTACTGGATGTAGCTCCCTATTTACTGCATTCCATTGATTGTAGCCTATCAATCTTATCTGAATCTCAGCAAGAGAGGAGAGAAGCAAGTTTTTCCCAAATGTCAAACTTCTCCTTTGGTCAGTGAGGCCTGCAAACTGATGGTGCAATCTAGCCATGATCCACTCCCTTAATGCGATAATAATAACGTGGTAATATGTTTCCAATGAAGAACTTCCCCCTTTCACCTTTGCTGAGAGAGTTGGATGCCTGTTTGACTACAGGGGATTCTGAGGGCTTAACCAAAGCCAAAGAATGTTTTATTCACATGTATTCACTATCGAAAAAATTGGCTGTGCGTATGCAGGCTTTGTCCTAATGTTTAGTCTATTGTGTTTTATTTTTTGAAACACCAATGAAACTGCCTTCCTTCCTGCCCTCTCCTTTCCTGGAGGTTTCCACGCAACGGAGCAGAACAAATGACTCCAGGAACAGGAATACAGGTGAAACTCGAAAAATTAGAATATCGTGCAAAAGTTCATTTATTTCAGTAATTCAACTTTATAGGTAATAATAATAATAATAATAATAATAATAATAATAATAATAATATCTTATACAGACTCATTACATGCAAAGTGAGATATGTGTAGCCTTTATTTTTTATAATTGTGATTATTATGGCTTACAGTTTATAAAAAACCCAAATTCAAAATCTCAGAAAATTAGAATATTACATAAAATCAATAAAAAAAGGGTTTTAAATACAGACATGTCGGCCCTCTAGAAAGTATAATCATGCATATGTACTAAGTACTTGGTTTGGGCCCCTTTTGCATGAATTATTGCCTAAATGCGGCGTGGCATGGATGCTATCAGCCTGTGGCACTGCTGAGGTGTTATGGAAGCTCAGGTTGCTTTAATGTGGCCTTCAGCTCGTCTGTATTGTTGGGTCTGGTGTGTATCATCTTCCTCTTGACAATAGTCCATAGTTTCTCTATTGGGTCAACCATTGTGGTTTTGGCACTGTGGACAGGTGTCAAGTATTGCTGGAAAAAGTAATTCAGCATCTCCATAAAGCTTGTCAACAGACAGGAAATATGAAGTGCTCTAAAATATCCTGGTAGACAGCTGTGGTGACTTTGGACTTGATAACACAGTGGACCAACACCATCAGATGACATGGTGCTTCAAATCATCACTGACTGTTGAAACTTGACAGTGGTCTTCAAGACCCTTGGATTTTGTGCCCCTCTGCTCTTCCTCTAGACTGTGGAACCTTGATTTCCAAATGAAACGCAACATTTAATTTGGATCAGTGATGATTTGAGGTATCATGTCATCTGCTGCTGTTGGTCCACTGTGTTATCAAGTTCAAAGTCACCACAGCCATCTACCAGAAGATTTTAGAGCACTTCATGCTTCTGTCTGTTGACAAGCTTTATGGAGATGACAATTTCCATTTCCAGCTAGACTTGGCACCTGCCCACGGTACCATAAACCACTGGTAACTGGTTGACTGACCATGGTATTACTGTGCATGAATGGCCAGACAACTCTCCTGACCTGAACTCCATAGAGAAACTATGGACTATTGTCAAGAGGAAGATGATACACACCAGACCCAACAATACAGACGAGCTGAAGGCCACTATCAAAGCAACATGGGCTTCCATAACACCTCAGCAGTGCCACAGACTGATAGCATCCATGCCACACCGCATTTAGGCAATAATTTGTGCAAAAGGGGCCCAAACCAAGTACTTAGTACATATGCATGATTATACTTTCTAGAGAGCCGACATTTCTGTATTTAAAATACTTTTTTTATTGACTTTATGTCATATTCTAATTTTCTGAGATTTTGAATTTGGGGTTTTCATAAACTGTAAGCCATAATAATCACAATTATAACAAATAAAGGCTTGACATATCTCACTTTGAATGTAATGAGTCTATATAATATATTAGTTTCACCATTTAGGTTGAATTACTCAAATAAATTAACTTTTGCACGATATTCTAATTTTTCGAGTTTCACCTGTATGTTTTAAGGGAATGTCCAGCCTATAGCCTATGCCTTTGAATTGTGTGAAATTGTTTTAGGCCTGGTTATTTCAGTAGCTAGTTGGTTTCATCTGTTTTAATGAAACAAAACGTTTTTGTGCTGTGGCATGCCTGGGCTTCCATAGTTCAGGTGATGATCACACCTGTGTGTATTTATGTAGAAAGCTGTAGGATTATAGATGGACAGGACTCTTGGTAATAATTTGTGGACAAATGTTGTCACGACAAGACCTTCTACTCCTACAGAATGCTCCTCAAGGCGTAATCACATTATTTATAGAGAGCATGTGTTTTCAGACCTCTAACTCTAATGATTTAACCAAAAGCCCTTTCTGTGTCTGTGGCCATATTGTATGTTTCATAAACCACATCAAAGAGGAGTCATCCTCACGAGAAGGAAGGCTCTCTCTCTCAATCTGTACATTTAGGGTTTGATGCAAGTGGCTCAAGAACTGAGCAGAGCAGGATTCACACTTTGCCTCCTTGCTGAGATTTGGCCTTGCTGGACTTGGCACGGCAACTCATACATGTCACAGCCAGCCCCTCACGCTCACTAATTTACTGTTACAGGCTTTTCCTTGGCCGGGGCCCGGGGGCCGACCTGCCTCGCCGGCCAAGCCAAACACAGGACCTGTTACAGGGAATGAGAGATGGTTCAGGATGGCACGCTAACTTTTCTGAAACCAAATGACTATGTCACACCAAAGACGCTCTTCTGCGCGACGTATCCGAGAACACTAGTGTTTAACAGATGGTAGTCCTCTATTTTATATATGGCCTATATATATATTAGTTTTTTCTTGCAAGATTTGTATTATTATTAAATATATATATATTATATATAAATGTATAAGAAATTAAAAAAAACTAAACAGAAATAGACTAGTAGTAGCTCATGGCATATTGAAATAGTGGATGTGAGTGTGTGTGTGTGTGTGGGTTTGTGTGTGTGTTTGTTGGGAGGGAAAAGTACTGTGGCTAAAAAGATTTTTCTTTTCTGATAAACGCAGGACACCCAGATACATAAATAAATATATGTATACAGTACATATTTATGTTCCCCCAGTAGAAGAACCACCAAGAAAAATATCATTTCTGTAGGGCAAATGATATGTTCTGAAAAGCTATGTCTCTGTGAAACATAAAGCATGATAATAGAACAATACATGTGTATTCTCTACTAGTTCTTATTGTCTAAGCATTTAAAAGCATTAACTGCAAACATTGATTATTCAGTTAAAAACAAACAAGTTTCATAAGAAATACATTTTTTGTGCAAACAATTGTAGATAAATACAAATAAGTGGTAATACCAAATATATATTTTCTTTACTAAAGTTCAGTAACATGTATAAAATAAAATTTATCGAAGCATCTGTGGCTCTGCTACCTGAAAAAGAATAAACAATTTTCCTCCTTCAACTCGTCACATTACATATTGTTTAAATATTTATAAATCCAAGACAATCAAAAATACCTTCTGTTTTGCTGGGGGCAAAGGTGTGCAGTTGAGGGTTAACATCCATAGCATTGCCCCCTAGTGGTTGCTTGAATCAATTGCACCCATGCAGAAAAATAGAAAGTAACCCTGTATATACTATGAAAGTAACTATGATATTGTAGCATGGTATAAACAAGCCATCACATTGTTTTCAATTTTGTAAATTATGGCACTTGGGTTTAAATATAATCAATGTCTTGCATTTAAATTGCTCAATGATATATTGAGGCATATTATGCATTAGCTACTGTTTCCCCTTTTTTTGTAAATAGGAAAATGTTGAGAGGTCATTTCATAAGAGCCTAAGTAAAGAGGGAAGTGTATCCAGCCACAGGGCGAAAGACATGAGCAATTTGTATATAATCCATGATCCACAATTCCTCGGGCCGGGATCCCGGGCTGTCTGCTTGGACTCCTTCCGTAAACAAGATCTGATTTCCCTAAATTGACGTGTTTGAGGTAACGTTCCCATGCCTCGATTGTGAAAATCAGCTCCGGGGCTCCAGGTTTGGCAAACGCCAGCAGAGAAAAACTCGGGAGCAACGCCTAGCCACAGAGAAGAGAAAGAGAAATAATGTAGGAGGAATAACAGGAGAGAGAGGTGGTGATGATCTATCTGCAGCCAACAGCTAAAGCCAGTACAGGATAAACTCATGATACATTTACTGCAGAGGTTACTTGAATTTATTGATACTAGACTATTAAATTGATGGCAGCCTAGGCTCTGTAAACTGGTACGTAAAGAAAGGGTATTTAAACAAAGGATTATTATTGTATTAACACTGGATTTTTATTTCAGTACACAAACAGTTCAGGTAGCGGATCTTGGAGATATTCAGTGATTTTGACAAAAAATAAATGTTTTTAAAGAGTTCTCCAGAATCACTGACTCCACCTTTAATTTGGTATTGACCGGTTCATGGGGCTTGTACCATCAGACAAATATCTCACCGATCACCGTACACATAGTTGTGAGGGGGGAAAAGGGAAATCCCTCGTCAGACTGAAAATGAGCCTCCCAAGATTGCAAGAAAAAGTCAAAGGATCAAGAACCCAAGGTGGAAAAATACAACAGAACTCGGTCGTTAAGATAGACATTACTCCGGTTGTCAAGACTGCAGCCGCATGTGAAGCAAATCCTGGCAGATGATGGACAAATCTGACCGTCGGCTCAAACTTAATTTGTAACTTAAGAAGGTGCCTCCAAACATTCCAGCTGTCAGCACAACTTTTCCCCCAGTTCAGCCTCACAGACACAGGGTTGTTAGCCTCCCCCCCACTCAGACCGATTGATTGTAAGATTAAGAATGTTTCACCTAAGTTGCCGCTCGGCCCATCCAAGAATTACTGGGAGGGAAATTGCCGTGATTGGACAGCACTACCGGGACTTGTTTCCCCAACTGTGACAGTGAATGAGGTGTGAGAAAAATGTCCGCCTGCTCTCATAGAAATAGGGTTAGCTTCGGGAACACTTAATGTCTCGCAGAAAATCATAGATTTCACAGCGGTTACAAGTTACCAAATCCACGATCAGATTTCGATCCCTTATCTACAGAAAAAATATGTGCTCCAGGAGTCAATTTGTAAAAATAGCGTAAAGGAATGTAATCCCTTTTTAAACCACTAATCACATTTAATTCAGTTTGTCTGGATGGTTTGGGCTTCAGGCCCTTTTGCTGACAAGTGCGCCCTCTTTTTAAAAAGGCCTTGAAAAAGTCCGATCCAATACTGCTTATGTGAAGCTGACCATGACCTTTGACTTCCATTTGGATAGTTACTAGGCCATTCTTTATCACCAGCTTGAAAGCATGAATGAACCCAAGATGTGAACTTCACCGTTTTATTAAATTTAAAAAAAATATATAGTACACATTTCCCACATTAGACAATTAAAGTGCTTAGTCCAACATTTTTGGTATTTAGTGAATAACATCCAGGGTTGCATCATTCAATTATTTCAGAAACAAAAAGGGAGAACAGTTTTCAGGTTTACATTGTTTAACATTTGCGAAGGGAGTGAAATAATGTAGTGAATAAGAGATGATTTGAGTTTCCACGGGGAAACAAACTAACATGTTCAATATCTGGACTGAGCATCATTGCCGTTTCCTGTCAAAATGTAGAGTAAAAAGCCTTGAGTAACTGAGCACAACATTTTCTTTTTACCCCACTCGAGTTATTGTCTCCCCCCCCCCCCAGCCAATTTATTCTGGATTCTCACCCCTTCTTGTGAGAGTTGAGATTAAGTCGCATAGCGGACTTAGGAAGGGAGGGGAAAAAAAAAGAAGATAAAAAGTAAGCAAATACTTTTAACCATGTTAAATGCTATGAAAGCTGGGAGCCTTTCTTACCTGATCACTGGCAAAAAAAATTCAAGCACCCACTCTTCCGCCTCTTTCTTCATCCTATGTTTTTGGAAAAATCCATGTTAGTATTTTAACATAGAAACATTAAATGCCTCAGATCCCGAGTTACACCGTCAAAATAAACTAAATGAATATACCAATACATTAATATTTGGGGCACTGCTTACTTGTTGGCAACCATCTTTTTTAACCGAGTGTGCTCAATCCTCATTTCATCCACGGCTATTTGGGCATTCTCTGTGGTCACCATGGCCAGGAGAGACTTAACATCTAGGCCTTCTAGCTCGGTGGATGGCGATGTCAGCATGGGGACAGCCTTTATCCACTCGGTGAGCTCCTCACAGGATGGGAACTGACAGAAAGAAAAAAAACAATAAATATCGGCATAATTTCCATTGTCCCCCCCCCCCCAACTACTTTCAAAGTAAAAGGCACTTTGCATGCGCTTCACACACACGTTTATGATTGGTATGCAGGGCCTGTGTTTGAAGTTCCAATCCACCTCTTAGATGTCATCGTCACATTATCTAACTGACTGTCAATGATTTCAAAAGGATCCATCATCTTTAACTTCACATTTATGCCATTGTTGACCCTCTGGGGGGAGATTTTTTTTTGGGAAAAAATAAAAAGTTATTTGAGGGGCGATATAAAAAGATTGTAAAAAGGCCTGCACCAGACAGGCATTTGAAGATTCAGACAGAGTTATTATGGTGGTCAAATAAAGCCACAGAATCAGCTAGAGAGAAGTGGGGAGGAGTTCACTTTGAAAATTGACTAAACTTCTGAGGAGACCCACCTTTTTGAGTTCCGACTTGGCCTTGTCCCTGGAAGCACATGCCAGCTCTAAGGCCATATTTTCCTTATTTAACGACTTCTTTAACTCCTCCAGGTCTCCCCGTGGACAGACAAAAATATCCCATCTGCATCAGCACACACTGCCATCTTAATAAAACTGTACAATGGTTGGCACTACGTGAATGAAAAGGTCATTTTACTGTAATCAAGCAGCTAGTGAGAAAAGCTTGAATTACCTGCAACTTTTTCAAAAGTTTCTATTTTTTTTCCATCTCTTGAATACACGCTATGTCGTGTGGTGTTGCTTGATAGCCCTTCATCCCTTTCAGCATCGACACCGGGTCATCTGGTTCTGAGAAGAAAACCATTAAGGAAAACACCGTCAGTCCAAAGAACAAGGAAAATGTGTTCCAATGTGCACAACAGTCGCATTCTGTGCTGTAGCAAATTACCTGTTTTTATCTCAGGAGTGTTGAACTCAGATGTCCTGTTTTGTTTCTGCTGAGAACAGGATGAGAGCATTGGTTTTCACATCACATCCAATAAGATACACTTGTTTCTTTTTTTAGAGGTGGATGAAAGAATACCTTCATATTCTGCCTTGGCTCGTCAACTTCCTCGTCACAGGAACTTAGTTGTCCGTTTACTTCCATTGGAGGCGTCTGCGGAAGCTGACGTCCCAACGGGATGTAATTCACCTCAATAAAGCTGCCTCCCAGTCCGTAATTATATACATTTGAGGTGTCTGAAAGCAATGCTGCAGCAGGCACTGGACACTACGATTTGTTTGCAGTCACATGGTTTTCCTCGCCTTTGTTTGTGTCGTGTTGATTAAAGCCAGCTGTGTTCTAATCAGCAGGCGATCATTTTCTCTTTTTTTAAGATATTTTTTGGGCATTTTTTATGCTTTATTGATAGTGCAGAGAGACAGAGGTGAAATGGGGCAGAGAGGGGAGTGACATGCAGAGAACGACCGCGGGTGGGAATCGAACCCGGGTCTGCTGCTGGGCCCAGCCCGGGAGGGGGACGCCTTACCAACTGAGCTAAAGGCGCCCCCCAGGCGACCATTTTCACCTGTGGCTCAAAGTTTTGGCTTCCTTTTGGCCAGTAGGTGGAGACAAATTATTTTGAAGCACAGGTCAAAATGTTCACTTGATTCAAATACAGCAGCCTTCACTGTTTGCATAGTTTAAACACACAATTCAGTTTGACACGAAAAATAGCAAGTGCATCACCTGCAGTACTTGTATAACCACTACTAGACTCCAGGGTACTATAGTGTCTATAGCAGAACTTAAAATAAATAAATATTAAAGTGACCACATTGTGATTTGATTACACTTAACACTACAGAAAAGCAGTGGGCAAATAATTACATTTACTCCTGTGCTATTCTATGCTTGCTCTGGGATATCTTACTTTTATACTCTACTTTTATTTGAAAGTCTCTAATTTTGCATCAGATTTAGATTTCACATTAAAAAAATATATGATTTTGGTTTTAGGGGAAGGTGGGGTGATTTGTGCGTTTTGGAAGTTGCAAAACCCCTTGTTTCTAGAAAACCGTGGAAGAAATTGGAAATGTGACCACATATTTAAGAAGAGCCATCCATTTGACTCATCCTGTAAAGACGGGAGACACAAGGAATAAGATATAAGCACATTTAAGCTCAAAAAACTGTGTTTTGCCTTTCAAAGTAAAATTTCCATGATCAAGGTTTTTTGATTATTGTGTCTGAACAATTATAGACACGTTTGAAAACATTTGACACATGTTTTAGTGCTTTGGTATGCTACACTTTGAGTCTATATAGTTAGCACAATGTCAACCCTAAATTGCTGCATCATGCCTATTATCCAAAATTCTGGGGATGGGGTGATTTGTGCGCAAGGGCCTGGGTGAGTTATAAGTAAGTAAGTAAGTAAAATGTATTTATAAAAGCACATTTATGACAGTTTGCACTGTCCAAAGTGCTGTACATAGTGCATTCAGTAGGTAAACAATGAAGGTACAATAACAATAACCAAAATAAAAGACGTAAAGCCCATACATCCACATAAACACAGATAGTAGTGCAGAGGTAAGTAAGTAGTGCAGAGGTTAATGGGGAGGAAACACCAGGGTGTACATATGGGTTTTGAGCCTTGATTTAAAGGCAGAAATGTAGGGGGAATCACATTTGTCAGGTGGCAGTTGGTTCCACAAGCACGGAGCAACTAGTGCAAAGTACATTTCTGAGAGTTGTGCCAGTGGCATGGCTGTATACGCTGGTCACCAAAAGAAAGTGATTGTCTACAGTAGCTCAGAAGAGAGTGACATCTCAATTCCACTTAACGACACCACTGATGAGAGTTCAGATGGCCAGAAAGATGATGATGGTGACTTTGTCATTGTGACACAATGACGCACAAATCACCCCACTACGTGGGGTGATTTGTGCGACAAGACAACTTTTTTTCCGAAAGCTATATTTCTTAAACAGTTTATTCCAGATCCAAAGTTTTTATTGCCAGGGATGCACAACATCCTGAAATATATGTACATATTTGAGTTGGAGACATAACTGTCAAGGCCTCACTTTAAAATCACTTTGAGTAAAAAGTTGCACAAATCACCCCACCTTCCCCTATAAACTTTTATATGTATCAAAATGCCTCGATCAGTAAAACGTATTTTGTATCATATCATGTTTTAATTTTACTTTATTAAATAATTGTTCCACTACTGCAAAAGGAATCATATTAACACTGTTATACCGCGCAGATACTCTTTTTAGAAATAAATTCTGAGTAAATGCAGAGTAATCACCATCAATTTATATAGGGGAAGGTGGGGTGATTTGTGCAACTTTTTACTCAAAGTGATTTTAAAGTGAGGCCTTGACAGTTATGTCTCCAACTCAAATATGTACATATATTTCAGGATGTTGTGCATCCCTGGCAATAAAAACTTTGGATCTGGAATAAACTGTTTAAGAAATATAGCTTTCGGAAAAAAAGTTGTCTTGACGCACAAATCACCCCACGTAGTGGGGTGATTTGTGCGTCATTGTGTCACAATGACAAAGTCACCATCATCATCTTTCTGGCCATCTGAACTCTCATCAGTGGTGTCGTTAAGTGGAATTAAGATGTCACTCTCTTCTGAGCTACTGTAGACAATCACTTTCTTTTGGTGACCAGCGTATACAGCCATGCCACTGGCACAACTCTCAGAAATGTACTTTGCACTAGTTGCTCCGTGCTTGTGGAACCAACTGCCACCTGACAAATGTGATTCCCCCTACATTTCTGCCTTTAAATCAAGGCTCAAAACCCATATGTACACCCTGTACCTCTGCACTACTATCTGTGTTTATGTGGATGTATGGGCTTTACGTCTTTTATTTTGGTTATTGTTATTGTACCTTCATTGTTTACCTACTGAATGCACTATGTACAGCACTTTGGACAGTGCAAACTGTCATAAATGTGCTTTTATAAATACATTTTACTTACTTACTTACTTATAACTCACCCAGGCCCTTGCGCACAAATCACCCCATCCCCAGAATTTTGGATAATAGGCATGATGCAGCAATTTAGGGTTGACATTGTGCTAACTATATAGACTCAAAGTGTAGCATACCAAAGCACTAAAACATGTGTCAAATGTTTTCAAACGTGTCTATAATTGTTCAGACACAATAATCAAAAAACCTTGATCATGGAAATTTTACTTTGAAAGGCAAAACACAGTTTTTTGAGCTTAAATGTGCTTATATCTTATTCCTTGTGTCTCCCTTCTTTACAGGATGAGTCAAATGGATGGCTCTTCTTAAATATGTGGTCACATTTCCAATTTCTTCCACGGTTTTCTAGAAACAAGGGGTTTTGCAACTTCCAAAATGCACAAATCACCCCACCTTCCCCTACAATTATATACACAATAATAATATAGAAAACATATACACACATACAAAGTTATAGAAGCTACTGTGAGGTTCTAATGTGCTGAATAAGTTTCACATTAAAACATTCAATCCTGCTTTAACTGAACAGGACGACAGGCAGGTGTGCAGACAGACAGATGGACCCTGATACAAAATAGCCAAGTTAGCCAGCCCCAAACCCCCTGTCTATCTTTAAACCGAGCCGGTGGTGTCACCCTGCCAGGCCCACATGTCCGAGGAGCTCCAGGAACTCTAGAGGAGAGTGCTGAGTCGTAAATACCTCTGCTTTTAAACGGCCCGCTCCCATGATGCCGAGGGAGGGAGGGAGGGAGTTAGGGAGAGGGAGAGAGAGAGAGAGAGAGAGAGAGAGAGAGAGAGAGAGAGGAAGGAGGAAGAGGTCAGGGAGTGTGTGTGTCTGTTTGGCGCTTTTATGACAGACTTGGCATGGAAGAGTGGAAAACATTTGCGCGTGGTTTTACGTTGCAGCTAACAAATCATTCCTCAATAAAAATCAAATTCTGAATTACTTTGCTCATCTTCGTCATAGCGACAATACCTCCCCGGTGTATGTATCTCTTTTAACCGTGTATATTTCAGCAGACAGGGACTTTACTGCACACTTGTTTTTACAGAAATGTCCTTAGAGATGAGGATACATTATCTTCAAAAGGATTCCTTGTGGACACACGTCAACTACACTTTGTCAGAAAACACAGTATTACTATCATCCTAGCAGACATAGAACTCAACGAAGGCCTGGAAAGTGTTTTTTGTTTTTGCTTCAATAACTAGATTGATTCCCTTGTGCACACAGGAACATATTGTGGATTGTGTGCGTTAGAATTAAAGAGCTTTTTACTACCTCAAAAATCATTGTAACAAATAATTTTAATTAAAGGTGGAGTCAGCAATTCTGGTGAACGCTTGTTGTCAAAAACAGTAAATTTCCCCACAAAATCCGCTACCTGTACATACTATGTGTACACTGAAAACAAATCTGGTGTTAATACAGAGCCAAAGCTCTGTAAACTGGTATGTAAACAAAGGGTATGTAAACAAATTAGGCTCAATGTAGCTCGCCAATATGCCCGTTTATAGAGCCTAAGCTGTGTATTAACACTGGATTATATTTCAGCACACACACAGTACAGGCAGGTAGCGGATTGCTTAGAGATATTCACTGAATTTGACAGCCACGTTCGCAGCACAGGCCAGATACAAAGACACTAAAATCCCACTTTCATTGACATGAAAAGCCACCAGACTATCGAGTACGGTGCACACCCGCAGTGGCACATAACCAATCCTGTAAAAGCCCTAAGGTGCTGAAAGAAAGGTCCCAAAGAGGCCATTTACAGCTGCTAGGACATGTAGCGTATTGACCAGGCAAAGCTGAACGGCTTGTAAAGGGACTAAGGAATCTATGGAAGAGAGTGAGACAGGTGTCCTCATTTATCAGGAACTACGAGGAAAGGGGTTAGTGTCATTACTGTGAGAAAGATGGGTCATTTTTTTTTCCTTTTACTGGACCAAGGAAAATAATACACCATGTGGTTTGTTGCAGCTGGTTATGCAGTTGGTCTTAACTTTTCTCATCAGTGATCTAATCTTAAAAGCATTTTTATACATTTCTTAAAAATAAAAAATAAACACAAAACAAAAAGCTAATGTCAACATGTTGATCGGTAAACGATAGTTATGTATGTAACTACGGTTCTATGAGTTCCGGGTGACCGCCAGAGGCGGTGCTTACAGCACTGGATGTTCCATCACGCGCATGCGCAGGTCGAGATCTTTATACCAACAAAGTCACCTGTGACACCTGGGTGACCCCGGGAATGTCTATATATTCCGGAAGTCACTCGAGGATCTGTTCCAACTGGATCTTCTTGCGGTATCTGAGAAGTCTGAGTGACAGAGAACTCTGGCGGTCATCCGGAACTCATAGAACCGTAGTTACATACGTAACTGTCGTTCTATTTCGTTCCTACTGACCGCCAGAGGCGGTGCTTACAGCACTGGATGACATCAACAAGACAGCCGTCGCCACCGGATGAGGAGCAGCGACATTCACTCTGTAGAACCGCGCAAACGTACATGATGAGGACTATATAGCCGCGGAGCAGATGTCCTGAAGAGGAACCCCCTTCAAGGCCGCCCACGATGTAGCCATACTCCTGGTAGAGTGGCACTTAACGGCCAAGGGCACAGGGAGCCCCTGTGCTCTATATGCATTCAACACTAGATCCACAATCCAGTGAGAGAGTCTCTGCTTGGACAGGGCAGCCCCCTTCCTGCAGCCCCCGTAACAGACAAAGAGGTTATCTGTCTTACGTAAGCTGGTTGTCGCTTCAACATACGCCCTAAGCGCCCCGCACCGGGCACAGCGGGTCTGACACTCTTTCTGCACCCCCCGGAGAGCCTGGGGGATTGAAAGCAGCCAACTCAATTGGTTGGTTTGCGTGATGGGGAGACAAACGTTTGGGCAGGAAGGATGGATTCGGCCAGAGCACCACTGCGTGCCAGTGCATACACGCCTGGCTCACTGACAAGGCATGGAGTTCACCGATCCGTTTCGCAGTCGCAATGGCGAGGAGGAAAGCCATTTTCATAGACAGCCGCGTCAGATCTGCCTGACTTAGCGGCTCAAATGGGGGTAGACATAAGGACCTCAGAACCACTTGCAAGTCCCATGATGGTGCCCTCAGGGGTCGTGGTGGTCGAAGACTCTGGGCTCCCTTTAGAAACTGCCTGACTAGGACCCTACCGTCTGGCTATCAACCCTTGCATGTGCAGCCGAGATTGCAGCCACATAAATGCTTAGGGTCGAAGCAGCCCTGTTGTTGTCCAACACAGACTGCAGAAAGTTCAGTATCACCACCACCGAGCAAGTCTCCGGGACTTAGCCCTGTGCCACGCACCACTGTGAAAACAACTTCCACCTGTTTGCATAGAGCAACCTAGTGGAGGGTGCTCTAGCACTAAAAATGGTATGGACCACCGACTGGTTGCAAGACGTCAGCAGTGGGTCCTGGCTCTCAGGGGCCACACGCACAGCCGCAGGCGCCCCGGGATTTGTGTGCCATATACGTCCGCCGACCTGAGACAGAAGATCCTGTCTCTCTGGAAGGCGCTAAGCCTCTCCGTTGAGGAGTTTCAGCAATGCTGGGAACCACAGCCTCCCTGGCCAATGTGGGGCCACCAGAAGTAGGCTGTGACCGCCACGCTGGACTCTGTCCAGTGTTGCCAGTATAAGGGGAATTGGAGGAAATGCATAGAGCAGGCTGTCTGGCCAAGCATGAGCCATAGCGTCCTGTCCTAAGGGGCTGGTCCTCTCCATCAAGGAGAACCAGAGTGGACAGTGGGTCGTCTCCTCGGAAGCAAAGAGATCTACCACTGCCCTGCCATACCTGTCCCAAATCATGCCCACCACCTCCGGATGGAGCATCTACTCCCCGGAGGGTGGCCCTTGGCGAGAGAGAAGGTCTGCCGCTATGTTCCGGACACCTGGAACATGGACAGCCCTCAGGCTTAAGAAATGGGGGAATGCCCATGTAAGGAGCTCCTGCGCGACCCGCAGGTTCCGCCTCGATCTTGGGCCCTCTGGTGGTTGACGTGGTAGACTGTGGAAATGTTGTCTGTCCGGACGAGAACATGCCGGTTTCTCAGAACTGTAAGGAAGTGCTTTAGAGCCAAGAACACCGCAAGGAGTTCTAACACATTTATATGCTCCAGCCTCTGCTGGGAATCCCACTGGCCTCTGACAGTCCTGTGGCGCCATACTGCGCCCCAGCCGGTAAGGGAGGCGTCTGTCTCTACGACCTCCCGCCAGGAAGCCAACCTCCCTAAGGGCGCCCCCGCAATCAGGTATGCCCTCTCTCTCCAGGGTCGGAGGGCCAAAAGGCACTGCCCAGACACCCTGACCATCTTGTGTCCCTGCCACTTGGTGCAGACCTGGCACCAAGTGGAGACCATTGGCCCAGATCTGCAGAGGCCGCAACCTGAGAAGGCCTAGCGGGACCACGCTGGATGCCGCGGCCAGCATACCTATCAGTCACAGGAAGAGGCTGTATTCCAGCAACCTCCCCTGCCTGAAGCGCTGTAGTAGCTGCAGAATGGTAGCAACACGCTTTGGAGAGAGGCAGGCTCGCATGTCCACCGAGTCGAGCACCAGCCCCAGATAACTCACCACCCGACATGGTGTAAGGTTGCTCTTGGAAAAGTTGACCGTGAGGCCAAGCCGATCCACATGGCTGAGGAGCCTGGCTGTGTCCCTGACTGCCTGCTCCCGAGTTGGGGAAATGATTAGCCAACCGTCTAGGTACGGCAATATCGCCATACCGCCGGCCTGTAATGGGGACAGGGCTGCTGCCACACACCTTGTAAATATACGTGGCGCCAGAGACAGCCCGAACGGAAGGACCTTGAATTGGTACACCTTGCCCAGAAATGCAAAGCGGAGGAACCGCCTGTGACGCTGTGTAATAGGGACGTGAAAGTAGGCGTCTTTCAGGTCTATCGACACGAACAAGTCCTCCGGAGCGATAGCCCGGAGGACATCTGCAACACGCAGCATGCGGAAGGAAAAAACCTTGAGGTACCGATTCAGCCGTCTCAAGTCCAGAATGGGGCGAAACCCGCCATCCTTCTTCGGTACCAGAAAGTAGGTTGAGTAGAACCCCTTGAGCTGTTCCTGTGGCTCTACTACCTCGATGGCACCCTTCCCCAGGAGGGTGGCCACTTCCTGGGTCAGGACCAGGGATCTGCCGGGATCTTTGACCACAGTAAGTCTGATCCCGCTGAAAGTTGGGGGCCGGCGTCGGAATTGTAGTGTGTACCCGTTGGACAGCGTGAACACCATCCACGGGTCTGTTCTTCCCAGTAGTCCAGGTGCTGCTGAGAAAAACGTCCGACGGCCGGCCCTTGAGCTTCAGTACCTACCCCCCCTGCCCTAGGGGCCTTGGGGGGGTGGCGGCTGGGCGCCGGACCTCTTGGCGCCTGAAATGCCTCCCGTGGCGGCGGCGCAGTGGTACGGCGTCGGCCAACCTGCTCGGAGAAACGCTGGCCCCTCGATCGTCCAGCTGGACGTGGTTGAGGGCTATTGGCACAGGGTACCACAGAGGCCCTTGGCCTGTTATAAGGTGGCGGTGTACGTCGTAAACTCGCAAAATGCTGGCTGGCCTGGCCAGCCTGTACACTACGCTCCAGGGCCTGAAGCGCAGCTGGCCCAAACGTCTGGCCTGGCACAGCCGGGACAGACCGGAGGGTCCGACGACACACCTCCGACAGGGGGGACTGCGCCAGCCAAACCTGGCGACGCGCCAACATAATTGTTGACATTAATATGCCTAGCTCCCTTGTCATAAAAGCAAACGTCTGAAGAGAAGTCTCACTTAGGGTCTTTTTTTTTTTTTTTTTTTTTTTAAAAAAGACCGAAGACTCTTTTGCAAGGGAGACCTGTTTTCCTTTCCCACGTTACCATTCACACACCGATAGCAGGCTAACTATCGACATTCACACGAGGCAAGGTGGGTGAAGTGTCTTGCCCAAGGACACAACAACCATGACACAGGTGGCAGGGCGGGGATCGAACCTCCAACCCTTTGATCATCAGCCGACCCGCTCTACCAACTGAGTCAGGGTCTGAGCTGAGGGATCAACCTCTGACCCCTGAATGGTCTGGGACAAAGCCAGAACAATATGCGAATGCGAATTCCCGAGACGGCCCACACGGGCAGCAATGCTGTAGATTTTGGTAAGCAGGTCGTCCGTAATTCGGCACTGGGGCCGAGGGCAGCGCGGATCGGCCCTCAGCGCCTCATCTGGGGAGACAACCAAGGATGCTATCGCTGGCTCAATTGGCGCTAACCGGTCCAAGCCGTAAGCCCCAGCGTCTCTCATAGTTGCCAGGGCTCTGCTATCACTAGTGTGATGGGACAGAACCCTGGCATCCGGCCAGCACCTATGCAGCTCCGCAATGTATGGCTCAGAGGGGGGCAACGTGAAAACAGAGGGTTGAACGGCCTGCGGAAAAAATGCACTTACCGGTGCAGATGAAACCGGAGCCTCGTCTAACCCCAGCTTTGCCAGCGCCATACGCAAGGCTGTGTCGCAGCTGGACACTGGCCCTCTAGCCGAGCTGGCCCCCGACCCCTGGGAGAAAGCCTGAGAAGCCAGGGACGCTGCTTCGTCGATCTGTTCTCCCTCCTCTGTAAAGAGACTACAGGATGCAGCCGTAGACAGCATATCATCCTCTGGATAGGAAAGTTGCGCAGCCGCGGGAACACATGCAGCGGCTGGTAAACCCTGTGCCCGTTGGAGGTTCTTCAAGAGGGCTTTGATTTGAGCCACGTCCCCAGATAGCGTGCTCACTTGGGTTGTCAAATCGTCGACCTTGTGGGACTTCCCGGGGGGTCCCCCAGGAGCGCCGCTTGGCGCAACTAGGACCCACACCCGACGGGGGCAACCCTTGTCCCTCCACCTCAGCCAGCCTAGCCAGCCTTAGTGCATGTCGGATCATCCGGCAGTGCTTCCCTCAGGTGCTCAACCCCCAGCCATGCAGAGCACTGGTCATGGCCATCCTCCGTGTGCAGGGAGGCCAAGCAGATGACACAATTATGGGCGCTTGACATAATGGCAAACTTAATTACCCTATCTCAGTAACTAATTAGCAATTAGCAAATTAATTAATAGGCTATGCAGCCGGGCTCTAGGCGAGAGCACCCGAGCACCGGTGTGACACCCCAAAATGAACCCCTTGAAGGCGACTCTGAACCGCAAGCCGCCTACTGGAGGCAAATTAACGCAGGCTTAGACAATCGAGCTCTAGACGAGAGCACCCGAGCACGACGCGACACCCCTACAAAAGCGATAAATCAAGTACGCAACTGGCCTAGGCGACACAGCAGCAGCCGAAGTAGAAACAATTGCCAGTCGCAGCCTTTGGTGGTCGACGTCAGACCGAAGCACCAACCCGTAGGTACAAGCTACTTGCGACAAAGCTATTTGGTATATTCTCTCACACACGCTATGTGTGTGTCCTGCTAATCCGCGAGAAGATAGAAGGAACAGCTCCTCGAGAGACTTCCGGAATATATAGACATTCCCGGGGTCACCCAGGTGTCACAGGTGACTTTGTTGGTATAAAGATCTCGACCTGCGCATGCGCGCGATGGAACATCCAGTGCTGTAAGCACCGCCTCTGGCAGTCAGTAGGAACGAAATAGAACACATTTATAAGGCTTATTGTATTGTATTACAATATATAATTTACAATGAATTTATATATTTGACATGAACATATGCGTACTAAACTTGTATTTTGTAAGACATAGATAATTCAACTTTATATTTGTATATACGTAAGCTTAAAGTAGCTACGAGGAACTCTGTGGATAAAAGCAGTAGTAACAGGACACTATGCGTACACACACGTGCACCATACATGCCTGAATCGCACACACACACACACACACACACACACACACAAGTGATGAGAGCTGGCTAGTTGCAAACTTCAAGGCCTGCTCTTTCTGTCGTGCCGTTATCAGAGCTGTCAGTGGAGTTAATTTTGTGATGTTTGTGATTAGTGACCAGGGTAAAGTTACTGCATGCCTCGGACACGCGCTGCAAAATGTCTGTACTCGACAATACTGTGTGTTCTGTTTATACATGTGTGTGGGGTTGAATTCTCCGTAATGTGTGAAAAATGACTGCACTGACCGGCAGCTCCATAAGGTAACACACTTACTATGTCTCAGTACTTCATACAACCCCACTTCAAAAATACTGAACTATCCCTAATCCGGCTTTTCATTTTAGGTGCTCCCACAAAGTGAAAAAACACTGAGCAGCTTTCATCTTGACCGGAATCTACTGTTAACATTGTGGGTATACATTAGATAGAGAAATACCATGGCAATCCCACTGCACAAGGTTTATTGCTGGGTGAATCACTATATAATAATGACAACATACTGTATATAGCTAGGATCTACAACTATGTGCCATTGAGAGCCAAGTGTGGAACTCAAACTTTCACACACCATTTGTTACATCTCCTTGCTTTAATCTGCTGCTATGATGTAAGCTGTGGTTTCAAAGCACGTAGAGTCAGCTGTGTATTTGAGTTATGAAAATCATATTCAATGTTGTTGTAACATCGAGGGAAAGGTTTTTTTTGGTATGCATGAGGCCCATTTTTATAAGGCTGCAGGCTGCATAGTTTTCTATACCCATCCTGTGTTCTGCACATAGAGTCTGCAAGCATTTGGCAGTAGTTTTTGGATAAATGCCATACACACGAGTAAACGAAGGTGAAAGAAAAAGAATTACGCATCAAATTAAAGGCAATGGGTTAAGAAGAAGAACCACTGACAGCTGGAGGACTTGGGCTGAGCCTTGACCCAATTCAGGTCACTGTCACACACACTCCCCCCCCCCCCCCCCCCCACCAGGTCAATCCTTATTTGGTTACCTTTGCTAGTCCATAGTATAATAGCAAACCCTCCAATAGAAAAGTAATTCATTAAAAAGCACTGTGTATTTAAGCCTTGTGCCATCTGAAGCTGAACAATTCCCATAAGTCTATTATGGCTCTGACGTCCGCCGGGGGAGAGAGACTGTCTGTGACTCGACTGTCTATGACCCTCCTGTTCTCAGACTGATTTTCATAAACCGTTTACAGGTCTCAGAAAGCACTGCTACGTGAGCTGTATAAAGCCTTATGTGACTAGTCTGCAATCAATTTGCATTGTGGGTAATGTAGGCACCAGGGTTTTACAATAAAGAATAACATGTGTGTTTTCTGCAGCATCGATCTTGATCCTTTTTGGTTTTAACTGTCAATCATGACTCTGAATGATGTCGAAGGAGTCATTCACAAAATTGGGATGCATTATTTTTTTTCTTTGTTCATATATGTTCATGAGACAAACTCAAGCGAAAAAACACAGCGTAGCATACAACTTAAACAAATTCCTATCTAAATGCCCTCCCTCCCTCTCCTCTCCTCTCAGGGACAGTCACAGTCTACCAAGGGCTCAATCGTCTGTCCAGGGCCATATGGTAGCGTCAGAGCTGTGTGTGTGTGTGTGTGTGTTTGTGTGCTGGAGAGGGAGCTCAAGGTGTCAGAAGGGAGGGTGGTTTAAATTTAACTGCAACGGGGCTGATATCTGCATGGCAAGTTGTGTCACCCCCCTCCCTCACACACACACACACACACACACACACACACACACACACACACACACACACACACACACACACACACACACACACACACACACACACACACACACACACACACACACACACACACACACTTACTTCGCAGTCCCCAGCCACAGACATCCTCATACACACACACACGTACAGTCTGTTCCATCAGACCACCTGGATTGTATGTGAAGCCAGCTGAGGACGAGCGCTCACCGGAGAGCAACAGACATTCACACAGTGAGGATAGCGCTTCATGTGTGGCTGCAGGCTGAAGGCACAGCCACTGGCACTGCAGAGGAACACAGGCACAGTGGGCTATAGCGTCGCTGCAAGAGGTAGGACCGCTGCTTTGGCTTGTAGAGGCTGTGTGTGTGTGCATGTGTTTGTATGAGTGTGTGTGTGTGTCTGTCTATGCGTGTGTGTATGTGTGCATGCTCCAACCCTGACGCTACCAATATTCATATTTTTCCTTCAATTTTGAGGCATACATGCAATAGGGCTGCACAGGTCTGAATGTTTGTGTGTAAGGTTCTATTAGCATGTCGGTAACATCACCTGGCTGGTTAATCTTAAAGTGATATGTGAAAAATCATCTTTTAAACAAATCACTGCAGTTTAGACTTGAGGCACTATTCAGGTTTGAACATAAAAAATGCATTTCATTCAAAACTTTCTCGGATGCTATTATATATAGTTTTTGAAATATTTCTACAAGGATTCAGCCCCATTACACATCTTGCTTTGACGATATAGCTTAAAGTACAGATGCACAGATCCAACCTGATGTGGATATAAGTGAACCCTCTAGTGAGCGGGATATAATCTGAGTTGTGGCAGCTTTTCAGCAAAGGTTGCAGCTAATTTGACACATGAAGAGATATAGAGATTAGGGAAAGACTGATCCAACTTGATTCAATTTGCTCAAATTGGGTTGAATTATCTTGGGCCAGAAGATGAAAATAATAATCTTTACTGCGAAGTTTGTTTATTTGATGTATTTGAGCTAAAAGTCATATTTTTGTTTTGCAGCTTTGCAGTAAATCACCCATGCGGTTTAAGACAAGTGGCCAAAACATGATATGTACCCTGGCGGTGGTGAATGCACCCCGTGGTCATTTTGCTCACCACATCAAAGTCATCCTTCTCTAGGGCAGCGATACTGTCTTGGAGAGGACGCTCTGTGTTGGTGCAAGACGCTTCGGTATTGGTTTGCGTCCAGGGGAATTTCCAAAGGGCAGCGTGTCCACGAGAACCCGCAGCAGTGTCATACAGTAAATGTGAGAGGGGGAGGGAG
The DNA here is from genome assembly GCA_026929865.2 of Hyperoplus lanceolatus. Taxonomy (NCBI): domain Eukaryota; kingdom Metazoa; phylum Chordata; class Actinopteri; order Uranoscopiformes; family Ammodytidae; genus Hyperoplus; species Hyperoplus lanceolatus. Next base: position 11,761,744 of record CM049418.1, on the reverse strand, counting down.
GCAGGGAGGAGAGGGGTCAAGTTACCAGGGGCCTGCACTCTCACGTCTCAGTTTGGACACATATAACGTGGAGTGTGAAAGCTGGGAGAGACAACTGTAAAATGTCAGGGGGGATAGATTTTTATTTATTTATTGCATAAATCCGACACAGATGTTATTTTTTTCTGTTTCAGGCTTTAAAAATTGCCTCACTATCGTCAAGCTCTCTGATTGGATGTTTTGTACGTAGTGCGATGAGGTGTTGGTATGTTGTGCTCAGCATAGTAAGAGCGAGAGAGAGAGATGTTACCCAGAAGGGGATTATCTTATACCGCCCCACGATCATCACCATCATGCATTAAAGGTTTGTGGTTACTCATGTGGTTATTATGAATAAAGAAAGCTGCATTTATAGTTTCAAAACATGCTGATAGCACATTTTCAGTCTTCATTTGGACGTTTTTTTCTATTAATTATGAATCAATTCATTAGATTTTGGGTGGTTTGTTGGACAACATAATCACTTTGAACATGTTTTCAGACTACAATACACATTATATGCTAGTCAAGTATTCGTTGACCACAACAAACGTCCCCTCCGGTGAGTAAATATTTTGGCTGACAGAAGGCCACCCCCCAGCACGCTCCAGATGCAGCTTTAAAAGGCTTTGGTGCGTGAGCAGAAGTGACAGATTAATCTGTTAAAGTTAATACGATCGCGGGAGGGAGGAGCCTGGGCCCTTCTGCTGCTGGTAATCCGCCCATAAGCCAGCAAGAAAGCAGACAACCAACTGATCGATCAGAAAGTTTAGAGTGAATAGTGTTTGTAGGGGTCACCAGAGTTGAAAGGGAGTTTTCCATTGGCTGCATTGCGCAAATGCACCGTTTTTTTCTCTCATATTTCTATCTTTTGCAGCGATCAATCACATTATAGATTCATTTATTCTGTCCATTGCTTTTTTCGGGGCCTGTCAGGAAAAACTCTTGAGGCCTGAATGAATAGCGACATTAAAATTCATGACGACATTTTGGCCGCTCTGTTTCTTTCTCTTTTGTGATCGGAATATGAATAATGCAATCATTACATTTGTCCACAGTCTTGGAGGAAAGACACTAAAAATGTTTTTTTTTGCCATAGAGATGGACATTCATGTACTAGCTCTATCATCTGGTTATAAATGAAATTGGACTCAGCTGTACTTTGTCTTTGGAATTTATAGAACACACTAAGAGGGTTAACACAGTAAACATGATGCATGCCCTTCCATCAGTGTCTTTAATGTTGCCACTAAGAGATTATTAGCGTGTTGACATTTGTATTTATTGCACATTTTGAGCACAGAATGGACAAAGTAATCGGCCTTACACGTTTTTATATATAGTCGGCGTCCTGGGGAAATGCAGCTATTGGAAGACACAGTTGAAGTACTATAGAATAAATAACTAAATACATCTTCACTTCATCACTTGATATTGTGAAAAGACTAGAGGCAGTGGTGGATGATGCCATCTTAAGTAACAAGAGCTTCTCGTCCTTGAAGGCCACCTTAACATAAGTATTTATCGAAAGGGAGGAGTTACCAATGTAGAACTTTCACCACTAACTAAGATATTACCAACTGCACCTTTAAGAGAAACAACATAGGCCACAGGATTTCTGCTGCACAATATTTTTTTTATTTTCTTGTGAAACAGTTTCTTCGTCTTTGGGCCTCTTAAAAACTCAGACAAAACCCTGCATTACAGCAAATGTTAATATCTTGATAAAATGTTGACTTTTCTGCAGCAGAGGAACTTGTAGCAAAGTGATTGACAGTTTGAGGGTAGTGGGGCAGAGACACGCATTAGGGCAAACCTCCTGGCACCTTGAGCTTCACCAGCTGTAGGCCGGATTAGGAGGCTTTCTTCAAGGTTTTTGATTCATCAATGGGGGAGTGCTCGGTGGACGTGAGTGTGAGTGAACGAATCAAAGCCAATCTCTTAATTAGTCTTTAAAAAACAGACCAAACACACCTGCAGTTTGGCCTTGAATGCCTTTTCATACTGCAGGATTTGAACAAAATGTCCAAGTTGTTAGTTTTATGTTAAAAATATGTTAAGGAATCTTGAAGTGAAAGTTGATGAAAATGTTCTATTTACTATGCAGTTTCAGGGGAGGGAAATTTGTTTACATCTGCAGAGCCCCAATTATTTCACAACATCTTTTTTCTCATCATGTCATTTTTAGTACTTAATAGTTTTATCATCATAAATCGAAAAAACTAAACCATTTTTAGGCACCTAGAACCAAACGTAAGACTAGAATATGGTTGTATACAAAACTTTTCTTACTCCAAATTTCTCTGATTCAATTGCTGTGTGAGGAAAGTTGCTTTATGAAGTTATGGGAATATAACTTCACTTCTCTGAAAAGCCAAAAAAGTTACAAAGTGCAACTTTAAAAGAGAGATTTTTCGCATTTTATTCTAACCATTATACAGTATCAAAATCCCCTAACATTTCTTCAATATTTCATTATATCTTTCCATCACAACACTAATAAATACACTTTGATACAATAAATATATTACACTTTATAACATTAATATTCCCCTCAAAATAACTCACACACGCCATTAATGTCTAAATGTTCAACAAAATGAGTACACCCCTAAGAAAATTTTTCCAAATTGGCCCAAATTCAATATTTTGTTTTCCATCATTATTTTCTATCACTCCTTAACCCTCTTGGGCATGCAGTTCACTAGAGCTTCACAGGTTGCAACTGGAACCCTCTTCTACCCATTCATGACGACATCAAGGAGCTGGTGGATATTAGAGTCCTTGCGCTCCTCCATCTCCCGTTTGAGGATGCCCAAAAGATGCTCAATAGGGTTTAAGACTGGAGACATGCTTGGCCAGTCCATAACCTTTACCCTCACTTCTTTAGCAAGCCAGTGGTCATTCGGAGGTGTGTTTGGGGTGTTATCATGTTGCAGTACTACCCTGCGGCCCAGTTTATGAAGGGAGGGGATCATGCTCTGTTCAGTATGTCACAGTACATGTTAGAATTCAATGAACTGTAGATCCCCAGTGCTGGCACACTCATGCAGCCCCAGACCATGACACTCCAACCACCATGCTTGACTCTAGCAAGACACACTTGTCTTTGTACTCCTCACCTGGTTGCCCTCCACACTCTTAACACCATCTGAACCAAATAAATGTATTTTGTCTCATCAGACCACAGGACATGTTGCAGTAATCCATTCCGTAGTCTGTTTGTCTTCACAAACTTTTTTGGGGTTTCTTGTGCATCATCTTTAGAATAGGCTTCCTTCTGGGATGACAGCCATGCAGACCAGTATGATGCAGAGTGCCGTATGGTCTGAGCACTGACAGGTTGACCCCCCACCCCTTCAAGCCCTTCAGCAATCTGCACACTCATACGTCTATTTTCCAAACCAACCTCTGTGTAGACGCTGACCATGTCACTCAACCTTCGTAAACTGGGCGCAGGGTGGTATTCAACATGATAACGACCCCAAACACACCTCCAAGACGACCAGTGCTTGCTAAAAACTGAGGTAAAGGTTATGTGCACATGTCTCCAGACCTAAACCCTATTGAGCATCTTTGCATCCTCAAACAGAAGTTGGAGGAGCAAGGTCTTTAATACCCACCACTCTGTGATGCTGTCATAAATGGGTGGAAGAGGGTTCCAGTTGCAACCTGTGAAGCTCTAGTGAACTACATGCCCAAGAGGGTTAAGGCAGTGATAGAAATAATGGTGGCCACACAAAATATTTCCTTTGGGCCCGATTTGTACATTTTTTCTAGGGGTGTACTCCTTTTGTTGCCACAGTTTAGACATTAATGCTGTGTGTCGAGTTATTTTGAGGGGACAGTAAATTTACACTGTTATACAAGCTGTACACTGACTACTTTACTTTATCAAAGTGTCATTTCTTCATGTTGTCCCATAAAGATATAAGAAAAATGAAGAAATTAGGTTACTTTTGTGAGATACTGTATATTGACAGAGCACATTGATACATTCTCCACAAAACAAAAGTGAGCAGTTCGCATAATAGGGGCTGGGGTGAGTGTGTGTGTGTGTGTGTGTGTGTGTGTGTGTGTGTGTGTGTGTGTGTGTGTGTGGTGTGTGTGTGTGTGTGTGTGTGTGTTGGTTTGTCTGTGTGTGTTTGAGCTGGTTGAGGTCATAACTGTCATTCTGTCTGGTTGACATGCGTTTGTGAGTCCCTCGTAACCGCTAAATGCCTGCCAACGTGTCCTTGGGCAGGACACTGAGGCTGGTGCAGTGCCAAAACAAACCCGGGAATCAATAAAGTGTCACATTACATTTCTGGATCAAGAATGTAATGAAACGTAATCACATTTCCTGAGCCGTCACCCCTTCATTGATGTTATTTAGGTAAGCTGTGACCGAAGTCATAAGCAGTGGAATACATTTAAATAGTTTGTACATTTAAAATGGATGGGCTCATTTCTATTTAGAAAGCTATTAAATTATTTAGCGCCAACGTTAATTAATGTTTTCCAAGTTGCCATTTGTAATTCGTTAGTAAAAACAGAAGGATATGAGGCATAACAAGAGGAACATCAGACATGTTGCAGTGACTGAAATTTGTATTTTGTTTTGGTCCAACATGAATTCATAATAAATACTTTTGCAAATACTTCTACCACCTACTACCTCTTTTAGATAGTCAGTTAGTAGTTTGGAAAGACGAGCACAAGCTGTTTTCAGAATAGCTGGGTCCTCAGTAAGCAAAAAACTTAATTCCTAAAAGCCTAAATTAGAAATGTTCACTTGCTTGTTTATTCGTTTATGTGTAAACTAATGATAAATAAAAAAGTTAAGTTTTTAGCATGAATTATTGAATAGCATTCACATCAGTTAAAACTTTGAGGATTCTTAATCGTTTTGCTTAAATGTGGAAGTATAATGCACTTTGGTGCTGTACGTGTAGATATCTACTGCACTGTTGCAGTTTCAAATCTTGAATTTAAGAGCAGTGATGAGTTGTTGGCTGTCTCAAAGAATCTGTGTTGGCAGCAATGGAGTGTTAACATTCAGTGTTTCTCACCAAAAGACACTGTGTGTGTTGCTGTGTGTGTATGCTTGTCTTAGAGGTCTAAAAATGTGTGTGTGATGAGTCCGACCCACTTGTAAGAGCAACTGGTGGTCAACAGCTCCACAGGGAACCTTGAATGCGTATGCATATGCTTTAAGTGAAGTGTTATTGCTCTAAAAATATAATAAACAAAATAGATTTTTCACTAAGTATTTGAAAAGTTGAAGCTGTGTGAGTGGACTGTGGTGGGGTCGGGCAGTACATGCAGTGTGGACTGAGGCCCACATTAGGTTTGGCTGCAGGAACATTGACTTGTTTCAGTGGTGGGGGGGGGGATCCTGTTTCTCTCACAGAATACCAAACCCCTCGGAGCTCTGGGAAAAACAGCACTATATATATATACACACACATCGGCAGAGAAACGCCAATGTTTTCCAACATTAGTCTCGTGGATTGACCCTCGGGTTTCTGCTGTCAAGTGAAGTAAAAGTGAGATCAGCACGTCCATAGGGGTGTGCACCCACAGATCAGTGCTGGAATGGGCTTTCACAGAACCCAGGTCCCATGAGACCTATGAGCTCGGGAACAGATTACATTAAAAGGGGAGAGGTCTGTTTAAGGAAGAAGGGCTTGTAGCTTGCGCCTCAGTCGTTTAGTCACTTTAGTTTGAAGATTAGAAAGAGATAGTATTTTCTGACTATTCCTGAAAAGTTCTTCCATTTTTAAAGCAGCAGTCCCAACAAAAGAATTCCCTTTGAGCTCAAATTATGCAGTTGGTACTGTAAGTGCGCTTATAAAAAAAACTTGGGTAAATACACAACCTAGGCTTTGTAAACTGGTTATGTAAACAAAGGGTCTATACACAAAGGGGGCCCACCATAGCCAGCAAGTGGCAACATGCCCATACAGTACAAAGTACTGACAGGTATCATGTCAGATTGTGAGGAGACAATCCCTGATTCTGACAAGAAAAAAATTAAGTAATTGACATCAATCTTTCTCCAGAATCGCTGACTCACCCTTTAAGCTGTGATGTATCCTTTGATAAAACACACAGCAGATTAGCCGTTCCATTATCTTTATTTTGGCATTTTTACAGTTGACACTTTACTTCAGCCCTAGGTGCAATCACCACCAAAACAGCTTGTGTCTGCTAGCGAATAAATAATTCACGTACGTCGTACGTACATATCTTTAAAGGCTGCGCGCTCGACCCAAACGGTTAGCGCTAGTGATTTGCTGCAGCGGACACAGTTGCTGCTTATTTCTGTGTGGAAGTGTAAAGTGAGTAAGGTGGAGGATTAGTGATGGATGTCTGCCTGTGCCGCATTACAAACTATCAGCAGGGGGATGATAGCTGGAGGCTGCGATTTTTATGTGTGAAAATGCAACATGGTGAAATTCAAAAGTAGAATAAATCAGTATAACTCAATGTTTCTTTCTGAACTTGTGGCTTTGAGGTTTCCAATCATACTTCTTAAAAAAAAATCCAATAGCCTGCTCAGTCAGACAGCTCCAATCATTTGTTTTTGTCATATTTCTGTAAATGATTAAGAGTGTGTTCATCTTTAAATTTTCACCATATTCATAGATGGTGTGAAATTATATTGTTATCTCTGCAGTTTCCTTTTGAACTTGACAAACATCAGAAGCAGAACAATAAAAAAAGTTTTCGCCTCATCTGTTGAGACTGTTTTGCATCATAACTAGAAAGACGGTAAAATAGTAAAAAAAGGAAGCTGCCTACACTGCTTAATATTATTTTTTCATCATATTTTGTGAAAAGAAAAAAACATTATTAAATGTGGTTTCCAGTGAAGAAATTAACGACAACAAAGGATAACTGGACTGCAATTTTCAACCAAACAAACTGTAGGAAGAAATCTTAACTTACATCATTGAAAGTCCAAGTTTCTTTCAAGTATCATGTTGCTAATGCCATTATGGATTGAAACCAAAAAACTACTATGATTCTGTCCGGTCCTTCCACATTCAAAAAAACAAGCACATGCATGGCAACAATACACCGGCAATTTGGAAATTGTAAAGCAAGTCACTTTAAAGAAAACCATAAAGAATTCCCACTCAGTTAATGAATAAGAAAACAGTCATTGCTGCACTATTATGAAATACATTAATGATAAGGCACAACATACAAAAATATGACTCAATATTGATTGTGATACATGTTGAAACTTGTGCACTAATTATAAAGAAGTAACTTGTCACCAGATAACATTAGCCATCAGAATTTTTAACCCTGACTGTCTTTTCATTTCCTGATGCTATAAATGTTGCATTGCATTTGCGGATGCGTCATCACCTTCACTTTATATAGCACCTATGTTCTATGTTAAATATACAACAAGGCCCCAATGAACTCAAGATTCCTCTGCAAGCACTTTGAAGAGGCTTTCCATGATGCAGCAGTAATTGTCAGGGCCATTAGCACTACTAAAGTCCCTGTCTGTAATTCGGTCACATCATTACAGTTCTTGTCTACAAATGTATTCTTTGAGAAGAATATTCAGATTTGGGGTACTGGGCTAGTCTGTGCACATGTGGAAGGTTAATCAAATGCTGCTTTAGCATAGCACACACGCTTGGAACAGAGGGAAACTCCTAGCTAGCTTGGCTCTGACCAAAGGCAACAATAAACTGCCTCCCAGCCGCACTCTTAGCTATCACTAATTAACACTTTGCTGTTTACTGAGGGCTATGTGTTGGGCTATTTCTTGGCCGGGAACAGTGACTTCCTGCCAGGCATCTAACGGACACTTCATACTCCTGTGGTTTAAACCAAAGAGACAGAACATGTTAATTAGTGAGCTTTAGGTGTTGGTGGGTGGATTTGTTAGAAAGCCAGGGTGTTTCCAGTGAGGTCTACCAAAATACTCTGCAAAAAGCTAATTTTCTGAAATGTTTAACAGTTCCTTTACAAATAAAGTATCATCAGGTACAGTGTTATTATCACCTTCTTCTTGCACTAGATTATGTTATTGAGTACTGATTGGTCAAGTAAAGAGTACCTTCATTCTCCCTGTGTATAAAGCTTAGCTTAGCTTAGCTTGCATTGCAGCCATACATGTAAACTAAACCTTTACATAGCTCTGTATCATGCCAGCCTCAACGTGAACCAGCTCACATCTCACTGCTATTTCTGCATTGTATCCCCCACTGGGCACTTGGCTACAGTTGTGAAATTCTTGGCGTATGTAACATGATTGGATAAAGCGACACAGGTGGCAGCCTAACGCTAAATATGCACCGGGAGAACGAAATGAATCTCCACGAAAGGAGCCCTGCTGTGAACGCGCTCCTCTCCGAGTTTAAGCCTCAATTGTTGCCCCTCTGTGTGTTTGCTGTCGCTATAGAAATGGAGCCGGTGTAGGCTACATGAGAGGGGGCTTAGCGTGGCTATGTGTCTCTGCGAAGCTTACGCATTTGCAAAATGACAGGGTCAATTATCAGGCTATTTTCTGTTGACCCACTAACATTTTCCCTGCTCTCTCTCTCTATTTAGGAGAAGTGAGGCATGTAGAGAGCAATCAGGAACAGAGCGGGAACAGACAGGAGGGTTACAGTGGTGAGAAATGTCCACGTCTCAGCCACTGACGGTTCACTCTCTAGCTTCAGACAGATTGGGGAAAACGTCTTAAATGGTTGTGTTTTGTCTAGAGCGAGATTGCGTTTGGCAGCGATGCTCCTGGGCTCGACAGCATACAGTGTGGGTGAGGGGTGAAGGAGAGAGCATTCCACCCATCTGCCAAGATGACTCATAGGCAGCTCCGAGGGCCAAACCCGCAACAGTGCCGCACAGTTTGGTGTCCAAGTTGAGTTGTGAAGGGCTTGGGTAGCTATTCCTTAAAGTGATTTCATTTTAAAACCACCTAGCATCCTTCTCTGCGACCACATTCATCTTTCTACCCAAATCCAATATGTTCAAGGGATAGTTCAGTATTTTTGAAGTGGGGTTGTATGAGGTACTTCTGCATAGTGAGTCTGTTACCTGATGGAGATGGCTGTCAGCGCAGTCACTATAAGGAGTTTGGAAGGGACGTCGCTGTAGCAGAAGTCAGCTTTGTACTGTTGCACAGGGGGCCAGAAGAATTATTTTTTTCGCCAAGTAAATAAATGCTTACCTCGAAAACAAATATTTGTTCAATTGTATGCTAAATTTAGGATTTTTTCCCTGGTGATTTGTGGATTGATACGCTACATAACACAACACTGGCAGACAAAGTTTTCTTTTAACTTATTTGAAGCGTATTTTAAGCCATGCATTACTACTATGGAATCTCCAGTTGGGGAGCGTATCAGTTTTCAACAGTGAAAAAAAAAATCTACATATAGTTTATAGTTGAACAGATATTAATTTTTTAGGTAGGCATTTATATATGTGGAGAAAAAACTTTTTTTGGCTGGGCCCCTCTGTAACAGTACAATGCTGACTTCTGTTACAGCAACCTCTCTTCCAAACTTCTTTAAATGACTGTGCTGATGGGTAACACACTAACTATGCATACGTACCTCATACAACCCCACTTCAATGCTAATGAACCATCTAGGGATGGGTAAAAATATCGATTCTCCGATGCATTGCGATTCTCTCTCGAACGATTCCGAATCGAAAAGTAACTCGTAAAAGTAAATAATCGATTCATAAAAAATATATATATTTTTAACTAGTATTTAATAGTATTTCCTGCGCCACTGTGCATGCACACCACACAAGTGCGAGTTGTTAAAAGTGGCGACAAAAGGGCAGAGAGCAGCAAACCCATATGACCTGCACTGGCTTTGTGTCTGTTTACGTTTTTGTATGAGAGCTGAATTCCAATACAGCACTTTTTTCACTTTTGTACACCGTATACTGGTATTGTGCTAATGTTTTATTTGTTACCAGAAATGAAGGCACCTGGTTCTTATGTGTTATTATTGTTCAAAGATGTCATGTAAGAAAGAAAGAAATACTATACATGATTTAAATACATTACATTTAATACAGCACTGTCAATTGTGCTGATGTTATGTTACAATTTCCAAGAGGAGAGAGTTATACCATGGCTGTTTGTTCACAAGGCATAACATTAAATAGATAATTATTTAAATTAAATTTTAATTATTTTACTCTTTCTTGTGTATTTCTACTTGATACTGAATCGATATCGAAGCATTTCAATCAATATCGAATCGATATCGAATCGAATCGTGACTTAGTGAATCGAAATCGAATCGAATTGTGAGATTCTTGACAATATCCAGCCCTAGAACCATCCCTTTATAGTGAGAAACAAAAACTGACCACTGTAATATTTATAAATAATAATCCACAGTAACTTCTGAGGGAGATGAAAGGAGAAAGAAGTTAATATTTTCCCATGACGTCCACTGTGCACTGATTATTCATACAGTAACTTGGTACGAGACAGGGCACCGATACTAGGCCAAAAAACTGGACTGTGCATTTGCAGCGTGCAGATTTTTTGAAGGAAAAACATGAGTCAGCTCACTGGGCTTTGCTGCTTACAAGCAGAACAGCCACTGCATATTAACCAAGCACCAGAGAACTGCATCATTATCTTCTGTGTTCTCTCACTTGGGTTATATTAGCTTGGGACAAACTAGCTCTTGTGATAGAATGCACCAGGACAATGCTTTGTTCATAGTAGCCTTGCAGACAGTCTTATAGTCTTCAAAAGTGATTTTCCTGAATACAATTGTAATAATACATATGTATATATTATTATGCATGGTTCCTAAAGTGGCTACAATCAATTGGTTTCTATTAGAAATGGATCACATTCCTAATTATATGTGAAAGGTGATTCTTGTGGTGGTGAACACACGTACAATTAGTTCTCCTCGAGTCTACGGATCATTTTAACACATTTTATCTCTTCGTTATTCAACTACTGTTCAATCAAGAAGGCAGGTTTTACTGCACCTGACAAATAAACAGTAATAGCAAGATTTGAGGCTTCACACACTAATATAGGTGTTGTGGCTGGTTAGACCTCTACTCATGTGGAAATTTGATTGACCGACTGCAGGCTGGGAATTACATGATTATCTCATTGTACTTATTATAATGAGAAATATGTCATTTGTTAGAGTTATTATGTCAATGGAACCCAGCCTATGTCCCGAACAGGAGGTCAATCCCGCCAAAATAAAAGATCCAATTATTCTTTCTGCTCTTGGCCTGTTGACAGTATTTTCTACAAGAGCAAGTTCTCTAAAAGAAAATTAATATGCTGTAAAACGATCCTCGGTGGGATTTATATTATTCTTTTATATTGAGCAGTGATTAAATTTAAAACTCATGTTGCCAACTAATTGAGGGTATCTTTCTGAGTGCCAATAAGGCTCTTCTGTATATTAAATCAGACCCAAATCAGAATTTACAATAACATTGTCAATAAAATTGACTGATGAGCGATCCATCAGGTTATCAAATTCCTTTTTTATACGTTTTCGGCACTGTGTGCTGAGCTGATAAGGGAAGACTGTGACAATGAATGGCGTTTGGGATGAAAAAAATTACTGGCCACGGAAATCACCAACTACCCCATGAGAAATTCACAAAGTCCTAGCCTATAATAGAGTGTCAACAAGATGCTTCAGGACATTTTCGATGGAACAAAGCCAATAATTGCCCATTGAAATCATTGCAGCGGTACTTGTTTGTTTGTAAATCAGTTACAGCTTCGCCTAATTGCTTGGCTGCTTTGTATCATCTCTCAATCTTTGCCACTCAATGTCCTGCTGTCATAAAGGAGATCCTCTAATCATATTTTCAGACATTTGACTTGCTGATAGCCCGCAGTGTATGACTCCTCCACTTATTGAGGAGGTTGCTGGGCAACTAGACCGTAGGGGCAAGTCTGCAGGGACAAAAAGATTGGAAGCAAGCAAATGCTAAAGCCTGCATTTAATTATTGATAAAGTAGGTTGCATCCACCGAGAATAGGACAGATAAGTGTACAAACCCGGGAGAAAATCTGCAGCATCTCAATTAAAACCCCTACTAAAGGTTTAAAGGTACACTATGTGACTTTAGTTGTGTCACAGAAGTGAACATTTTTAAAGGTATATTCTTATAACTAGATAAACAAACTTTCCCTAGCAGACATATGAATCCCTCCCTTGAATCTGCATAGTGCACCTTTAAGATATAGGCCGATGGTTCAAACCTATTGTTAACACATGAAGGATAAATGAAGCAGACTATACAGTTCCACAGCAGAATGTACTCTGACACCGCAAAGCCATGTATCAGCTCATGGGCTTGTACTGTGCAGTGGATTGGATGACACACTAATTTTAGTCGGAGGTTTGTCAACCGACGATCAGATTGGATTACGGGTCGAAAAAGCACAGATGGGACGTAGGAGCGATAATGAGGAATGTCATAATATTTCAGTTTCATTTGGTATTTGAGGAGGGGAGGGTCTGTGCAGGCGTTGGCAGTGATTATTTAAAACTCCAGCTCAGGCATATTAACCCATTGATGACTATGGCAATCTAGGATGCATGTCCTTAATGCCTGAGGGTTTTCTGAAAAAATAGTACGAATTGTCAAGTCTACCAAAACCTTAATATCTAAGCCTGTGTAGCACATAGAAACATGAAATAAAATACATTTAAAAGTTAAAGTTCACAGGTTTTATTTAAACAGGCTCCCTTAGCGCTTACAAACCAACAAATATTTCTAAAAATCGTCAAAATTGGATGAATTAGAAAATTATTAAATATTGTTAATAAATAGATGCAGTGTGTTGTGTGATTTTCATCAGTAGTTTATAGTAGACCTTGATTCTGCGCACGATACCACTAACTGTTCCATGCATATATTTTTTATTATTTTATTTTATTTTTTTATTTTTTATTTTTTGATTGACGGACTTTTCCAAAAAAACACACCCATGTGTATTTTAACCAATGACAGTGCATTCTATGCTGGGAATGCCATGAAAATTAGATTAAGTAATAATGCTGCGCGATGCAGCATCAGGCAGGAGAGCCAATGTGGCATCGCGCAGCAGCCGTCATCAATGGGTTAAACACACCTAAGAACAAGAAAGGGAAAACACTAGCTGGCATCAAACCACTCCACCACCTGTACATAGGCCTATAGCAATGACGTCATCACTATACTGTATGCTTATGACTCAACGTCATCGTAAATGAGGGTCACCCCTCAGTGATCTCTCGACGATAAATAAAGGTTAAATGAATATATGTAATACAATATAAAATCACTCTTATTGGATTGGATTAAATACTAATGTCCACATTTAAACAAGCTCAACATTAACAATTTCATGTTAGCTGGAGAATGTCACTCCTTTGAGTCAATACATAAGATACAATCAATGATAATTTGACCGACACATTCAATTAAAACCTATTGAACAGAGTTAATCTTTCCAGTTAGAGGCTGTGTGTGTGTGTGTGTGTGTGTGTGTGTGTGTGTTGCCTGAGCGCAGGGTAGAAAGACAGCAGGCTGATGGATACTGCGACCCTGTAATCCTCCACTGTCAATCCTCTGTCACTACACAGACATATGGAGGTAGTGGGAAAGCCCCGGTGAAATGAGTGAGTGAGTGAGTGAGTGAGTGGGTGAGTAAATGAGTGAGTGAGTGAGAGAGTGAGAGAGTGAGTAAGTACACGCTGATGCTGCATCCACTTCAACCCTTTTCTAAACAGTCGATTAGTGAGAGGTCAGAGGTGAGCTTCTGAACACATCAAATTATTTCTACACTGGACGGGGAGACCTGACTTCTACAATCATGCAGGTGCATCTGTAAAACAATTGAATATCTTGAAAAAGCTACTTTCTTCCGTAATTGAATTCAAAATGTTTTATTTTATATATTATAGATTCATTATACATAAAGTGAAATATATAATGTTTTCTGATGATTACGGCTTAAACATCATGACAATCACACCAGACCCAACAATACAGACGAGGTGAAGGCCGCAATCAAAGCTGGTTGGTCTTCTGTAATTTTCAAACATTTTGAGATGCGGGATTTCTTAGCTCAAACCCATTATTAATAAAAATGTAAATTTTTCACTTTTTTGTGTAATGAATCTAGACGATATGAAAGCTTCACTTTTTGTAATACAGGGAAAAAAAATGTTACATTTTTGTTCTGTAGATACAATTACTGAAGACAAAGTGACTACGAACCCCTGAGTCAAAACCCACTAATTAGTAAAAAGCTAATAGCCACTACTACAATCATCCATTTAACGTACAGTAAACTACATCACGGCAGACTGCAGAAAATATGTTCCAGAAAATACCATGGCAACAACATTATGCTTTTCTGCTAATTAGGGTCAAATTTTGGCACTGCTTTTTGTGACATGTTTTTGATTTTCTCTCCGAATTTGTTCAGTGAAATGTGGCTGGGTTTTTTGCACTCCCAGGCCTCTGTACTCAGCTCCCTGCAACCACCTTTCAATCAGTCTTGTACTAGTAAGTGACTTTATCTGCAATTCAGTGCAATCACTAAATCAACAGGGCTGATGAAGCTAAACAACATATTTCAGTGCTAAAGCTCCAAAAGGGCTACTCCCAAAAATAAGAAAAGGGCTGCCCTCTGCTGGCAGGATAGAGCTAAGGGTCCTACTTCAAAGAATACACATGTAACCTTGAACATGATCACATAATGTATGAGAAAAGATAAACACTAAGTATCAAAAGTACTCATCATGCAAAATGGCCGATTTCAGATGAAAATATCATATCATTAGACGTTTATTGATGTATTAAAGGTGGAGTCCTTTTTTTTTAAAGTCAGTGAATATCTACACACTATCCGCTAGCTATTCTTACCAGGAGGGTGGGGGCGGAGCGTTGTAATCTAGAACTTTGACCACTATATATATATACACACTATATGTATACAGTACTGTATATGTGATATTATGACTGTCAACTCAGACCCCATCAGTACTTGAGCCTAGATTTCTCATTATCACCCGCTCCAAAAGCGACAATGTTACAGTCTGATGACACGGACCGTGGAGCACATGGAAGTGGATACTGGATATTTAATATATTGGGGGTGTTTGGAACATGTATGGAGGCTGACATGAGATTCCATGGGCTATACATAGTCATGTTTAGAGTTCAAGTGTAAAGAGTGGCTGTAAAAGAATAAGGTTCACAGTGTGTGTGTCATGTTATTTTGCGCTAGTATAACGTTTGAATCCAAACAGCATTAGTGGGCCCCGTTAAACAGTCATTTGCTCTCAGTTTTGGTTGATAGGTTGCTGAACTTCTGCACTGCCGTCTCATTGTTTGACCTTGGTACAAGCTAAACCGCTAATGCACAGCAAAGTCCTACCACACACGCACTGTTAAACGCAACACTGGGAGCCAGCCATGAGGTCATGAGAAAGACATTCCCATGGCAACAACGGCTGTTGTTCAAAAGCAGACAAACAAGCAGACAGCATGTGTGTGTTCGGCAGTACGGTGCATGTATGCTTGGCCACGTTTCACGGTTCAAACATGAGACTTGGCGTTCCTCCCAGACTGAGACACAAATGTAAACCTGGCAGAGGAAGCGCCAGTCCCCATCCGCGCTCTGTTTTTCCTCCTATATATTTCCCAGAGGCCTCGTCACCTCCAATGTCCTTATACTGTCAACACAGTTTTTATGTTGTGTTACCTGGATGAACCCAGGGAGCACACACAGATCCCTTGGTTTGTTTTGGCTCGGAGTGCACCAGTGTTTCATTGTCTCGCTTTCACATAAGTCAGTCCATAAAAATGTCTCTCTCTCTCTCTCTCTCTCTCTCTCTCTAAAGGCAAGTCAGTTTAATCTCAAACTCAGAATCACACTATTTGTCTTTTGCAATCTGCCAAGAGAGAAATGAGAACTTTTATATCTGAGAAAATAGTCCCAGAGTCCCAAAGGTGAGGGTCTTCAAATTACTAATTACAAATTGTTTTGTCTAACCAACAACAGTCTGAGAATCACTTTACCTTCTATTTAAGACAAAGAACAGCAGCAAATTCTCGAAACTTAAGTAACTTCAAAACGTGCATTTTTGTTTGGATGGTTCCATTAGCCCCATTAACCGCCCTTTCACCCTTACTTCAGATAAAAATAACACTGGATAAACGTCATCAGGCAGCGGAGGAGTGATTTGCCCTTTTGAACAGATAAACATGCACTAGATCTAGTCCCATACAGTATACACAGAGTAGGAACAAGTAGCAGCAGTAGAAATGACATCACAATTTAAGTCTGGGAGCCAATCACGATACAGGATACAGTAAGCAACTTGAGACAGCTGTGTGGTGGAAACTTGAAACCTCCGGTGCATAGAAGTATGAAGCATTTTGTTAAAAAAAAAAAAAAAACTTTGCATAGTCAGTTACTGTATATAATTCCGGATTTGTTCATGAGAGAGGAGCAGAGGAGTAGATTTTAAGCATCATTTTCTATGTCTTCAAACACATCTTTAATTGAATGATATTACTAATGAATTATATTCTCTCACTTCACATTTAAGGGCCTGTTTTATTGAGTGTGTGCACATATAAGCTCATGTGTACTGAAGGTTGAAACTTTAATGGCAACATGGCGCCCCCTAGTGAACAGATGCCTTTTCTACTCATTATGAAGCAATGCCTTTTTATGCAGCAGTATATTTCCATTAGTCCTACTACACAAGGCCTCCATCCTCCCCATGCTACATGCAGAGGACTGTATATCTCAGGACAACTGCCTGTACGCATACACAGCTTTATTATGACTGGATGACCTCTCTTGATGTCTCTACCAAAGTCAACTTCATGTAATCAGATTTGGAGATACACAGTGGAACTAGACTGTTAAATACGATACGGTGTGTGAGACGTAATGTGCAAAGCTGACCTCGGGACAGCTTGTGGCCTGTCCACAGATTTTCCGATATTGCATCATGTAGCACAGAAGAGGCCTTGATTTTCTTTACCACTTGCACTTATAAAAGGTGGAGTCAGTGATTCTGGAGAACGCCTGTTGTCAAAATCAGTGAATTTCTCCTAACCTGTCTGTACTGAGTGGGGAAAAAAATATATCCATTGATAATACACAGCTTATGGGTTCTGTAAAACAGGTATGTTTCTAGCTACCTTTTTGTTTACATTCCCATTGTTTTACATACCAGTTTACATAGCCTAGGCTGTGTATTAACAACAGATTGTGTTGTCGCTGCAGTGCACACAGTATGTAGCCTACAAGTATCGGATCGTGAGGAGATATTCAGTGATTTTGACAAAGAAGTGATATTGACAACAAGCTTTCTGCAGAATAACTGACTCCACCTTTAACAGCTATTAGCCCTGTGCTGCAAGTTAACAGCGTGTACATCGGCTACTTGTTGCCATGGCTGGCGCTGCACTTTTAGTTTTTTTTTATTTTGCTATACGGCCAGATGACGGAAACCCCTGTGGCCTCAGCGGGTAAGTAGAAACACTAAAACTATATTTGTATTTTTTACAATGGAATAAGCTATTCTAAAAACAGCCTCCACACACCCTCGTCCAAAGTGTTTCGCCTAAAACCTATTTATCACCAATTAATGGTATTACTGAGAGTAGAGCATTCACCCACAGTATGTCCATCTGTGTATGATTAAGACATGGCAGGTGTTGTTTTATTTACGAAAGTTTATGAAAGTTACTCTACTCTATAGTTACTACGGTAAAACATTGGACTACTGCACCATTAAAAAAAAAAAATGTGTTATATGAACTCTTTTTTATTCTTATCAAGCTTATTTCAAGATTTTTTTACGTGACCATGCCAAATACATTTGAACCAATGTCCTGTGAGCCTATAGGAAAAGTTGGGTATTTTGGATCTCAGGGCTTTTCTGACTGTCCTAGGGCTCTGTAGGTCTGCAGCATAATCATCACTAACACTGAGGTTTACTTGTGTGAATAACAAGGGATGAATGATTGATTACATGAATAACTAATAGCATATGTATCTGCATACACTGTAAAGGACAGTATCAGACGGATATATATAAGCGAATGACTCTACATTGTCAGTGGAAAATGAATCTGGAGCTTAGTTCCTCTGATGCTTAATGCAAAAAAAGAGTGAAATATTGTCGAACACCACGTGATCAAATTTTCATGTGAACGACTTCAAACAGATTGTGTGAGTAATTGATGGTCCTGACGCTGGAAAATTACGTTAGAATAAAAAAGATGTTGTGCTAAGTAGGCCCATTAAGTACCAGCACTAGCCTGGTGCTACCAGACCATCGTACTTCATTTAATTTGTACAGAAGGTCTGGCAGTGCTTTAATTGGCAAACGTTAACTCATGGAGGCGGGTGTCTGTTAAAGTTTAAAACTATTGGATCTGCCCAGTGCCACTCTGGATTAGCCAACCAATCGCATAACGTTTGGTCGTCACGAGTGTCATGAGCCGGCTTCTGGCAACTGAAACTGGAGCGCGACTTCGACGTCATCGTTCTCAGCCACTCGCTCTGTTCGCTGATTGGACCGGCTGTCGAATCTCCAGCAAAACTGGGAAATGGGCTGTACACCCAGACTGACTACTGAAGGGAAAATAAAATTTGGCCGGAAGTAGGCGGGCGGGCGGAGCCAGGCTATACCAGCACCATATATACTGTAGATCGTTTCATGTAACTCTTGGCTTAGCTTTTTTTTATGTCAACATTTTACTTTTAGCCAGGTATCATTAGTCTCCTTGTGTTCAGTTTTCCTAACTGTGCTGAATAGAAGTCGAATCGCTAACTGGAAGGTAGAAAAAGCGAAATCCTTCAAAACCATGAGTGTGCTTTGAAAAATGGTTGGCATTGGCGGTCATATCCGTCTTCATGGTATCAATTTTCTCATCTAACTTTTGGCTAAGAAAGCAAAAGGAAGCCAAATTTTTGCCCCAAAACGAAGAACTATTCCTTAATTTCAGGCACGACATGTCAAAAAAACATGGCAACTTGCAATTATTTCGTCAGAATCACTTCTTGCTAGGATGCTAATGTAACCATCTTTATCATCCCATTTCTAATTTAAATGTATTAAAAGAACAGGGACACAGTCTGTTCGTGCAACGAAAGCAAGGCTTGTTTTTAATCTGTGTCAATTTTATACCGGCTGAGATTTTGGGTAGAAATGTTACCAAATCTATTAAAACCAAACACCACAACTCCAGAACATACAGTAGAAACTCAGTTAGCTTCATACTACCAGCCGGGCCCTCCATAGCAGCTACTTCTCCATCTCTCCCTCCCCTCTCTCTCCTTTCCCTGCTCTCTTTTGATCTGCGTTCCTCTTCCCTTCAATCATATTGACAGCGGCATGATGTCAGGCTGTAGGAATTTACTCTGTAATTTGTGTGTGAGGGGTGTGTACATGCATGCATATGTTCTGTGAGTGTTTGTGTGTGTCTCTGCAGGCTAAGGTTTGCATGCGTACGTGTGTTTCCGTGTGTGTGTGTGTGTGTGTGTGTGAAAGTGAGGAGGTGTAGGCTACATAGGCTTTTGGTAGCACACCTGCTTCCTCACCTTTCACCTTCTTGACGTTAACGGCCCTCCCTTCTGCCTCCCTTCCTGCTCACATGAAAAGTGAAGTCATTCCTAAAAAGTGCTTCTCTTTCTAAGAGATCCTGAATGATGATTGTATTTGCATTTGGAAAGGCTTATAATGTGTGTGTGGGTGTGTGTGTGTGTGTATGTGTGTGTGGTGCTGGTTAACATTGTGGGTCCCCACGGCCACATAAAATATCTAAAATCATAAAGCCTCTAAATAATAAGCTTAATCGCTTTGTGAGGTGTTCAGATGTGTTAAAGTTACTTGATGGCCATTATACACGGTCTTTATGAGAGGTTTATGAGTGAGCGACTAGCTGGCTGGCTTTGAATGAACGAGCCTTTTGACCTGGTAGCTGGTCAGAGAAACCTCGGTGGTCCCCAGCTAGACAAGCCACGAACGAACTGCCAACTCTTTCCAGTAACAGCTTTGCTTTTGGCCTAGGACATTGTCCTCTCTGCCTAATGAGAGCACACACGGTAATGGAAGGACCTCAGGAAAGGAGGGAAAAAAAACATATGAATGAATACGCAAGCTGGTTTTATTAATATTGCTAATTTAATGTCGGTCGATCCATCACTGTAGGTCCAGATTGAGAAATCTCAACGACTATTGGATGTTAGCGACGTCTGTACTTTCAACTTGCGTGTGTCCACTTGCTACAATGCCTAATCCCTTTACAAAAAGCTACTGTGTGCACACATGTTAAACATCCTTAGATATAAACGTATGCATACTTGAAATATGGAATCATAGAGACTGAAAAAAAAAAAAAAAAAAAAAGACATTCGTTAATTCTCCCTGTGTATTATCACGCCTGTGCTTGAATGATGCTTTTCAACGCGTGGCCTTCGTTGCCAAAAACCTCCGGGCAGAGCTGGCCAGGTCCCCTCGCATAAGATCTGACCGAGCACCTGTGAATCATAACATCCACCTTCTGGCACTAACCCCCCTGCTCCACAAAAATTAAAAATTATTGGACACTGGGATGGGATTAGTAGGGAGGACAAAGCATGAGTCATCTCTGGGCAGTTTTACACATGACACACACACACACACACACACACACACACACACACACACACACACACACACACACACACACACACACACACACACACACACACACACACACACCCACACCCCCTTTCATTCATACTATGATTATTGAGTACATCCACAGATGGGGAATCGTGATAGATTATTATTGCGTAAGAGAAGCACAGGTACAAACACGATAACTGGAGGTGGACACTTGAGAAATGACTTCATGAGAAGATATTGATGTGCGTCAGGTTTCCGACTAAAGCAAACATCTTCCCCCTAACATTCATTTGTTACACAGAGATTGATAGGAGTAAAGTTATTCAACACCGTATATATGTCTGACATATTCTAGATAGAAATATCCTGTCGCACAGGTCTCGTTGTATAACTTTAGCAGTTTTGTTGACACAACTTTCACTGAGAAATTATGTGCCCACACACACACACAGCGTACACAAGCATGTTTAAGAGCCAGTATCTTTTCTTATGTGTTGTGCTTTCGCCTGGCACCTATGCCTTTCCAAAGACTATTTACACACTATGTTGATTTGGAGCTGGGATGCTCTGAAACTGAACGCCACTGATTTTTTTAATGAAGGAAAATTCGTATTAACTCTGGTGGTTTTTATCATGTATACTGTTGGATGTGATCAGCATTTTGGACAATTAGAATAAAAGTGTTTTGAAGTTTGTAACTTCATTTCAACAAATATTTTTTTTCTCCTCATAAAATCAGCCACAGCTTCGGCCAGCTTTTGTGCTCACCATTCAAGTCTTTTCTCCAAGTTTCATATAACCAATAACACAAAAACAGAGATCTCACAAAAGTAATTTATCTCAGCTCCCACGACAATATAGAAATAGACACGATTTTGGGAGATATGTCAGAATGAATACCAAGCTACATTTCCCGTTCCCTCTCTGTGAACCTGTTTATGAACTACGTGATATATTTCTGAGACATTTAACAGATATGTGATACTTGCACATGTAGGAATCAACTCAGCGGGGCCATGCAGCGGTACATGTCTACTACGACCGTCTTGTGAGTTGTTACACAATCACCATTCAGATCTTTATCTTAGTTAGATAGATGGAGAGATGGAGAGATAGATAGATGGATAGATTTCAGCGTGGGCATCTGTGTGTTTGTTATATTATCCTGTTCGTAGGCTGCAGTTGTGTGGGAGTGACTGATGGCTAGGTTAATGATGAATCTAGTGCGGTAACTCAGAATGGTTACATACTGTTCTTATGACATTCAGGGCTGAGATTACAAACACACACACAAACTGTTCTTGTATTCCTTACATATTGTACAGAGGGTAGGTTTGAAATGTACACAGCCTAAATCCGTACAAATAAACAGATATTACATTGCCTGTTAGCTCACATCTCTTAGTAAGTCGATGCGATAGTCTGCCTTCGACTGCAGGGGAATTACCTCAGCTCTGAATCATGTGGCGCCTTGCCTAGAGTGTGCACAATGCAATCACCCAGCCATCTTTCTAACTCATAAACTGTCAAAGAGAGGCCCACACACACACCCACACACACACACAGGCTGCGGGATACACACTACAAGGAGTCTTGAACACATTATTTTCTAAAAGGTCCAATTAGGCTTTCTCTCTGTTGGTGGTGAAATGTTCGTTTTTGGTCTCAGTGGCAACTCTGGACAAAAGGCTAAATTATTTTTAACTTTGTTTTGTTTGTTTTTATTGGATGGACAACCAAGAACAAGTTAAAATTGTGCGCACAGACAGACACACACACACACACACACACACACACACACAGTCAATGTGATCGGTTTCATAATACGAAAGTGTAACTTAGATTGGCACTAAATTAGCCTTTTGGTATGTAGTTTCGGTGGATGTTTGCTCCTCTTGTAAAGGTGCTTTTGAATGATTTTAACTATTGCGGTTTGAACTTGGGTCAACATGATGGAATGTTAAAGTTAATCTCTTTATCAACTGTTTTTCCAAACTCCATAATGTTTTACATGTTTGTAGATGTAGATTTTGTCCTTCATTTGTATCCTTTCATCTTTGTCCTTAATTGTCCCATTTTTCATCTAAGTAAATATCAGTTAATCAAATGCTTTAAAAAGATCCCAGAGGTCTGCATTGATGCACTTCTGAAGCAGATACAAAACTCAGATTATCTCAATTGTTGAGCAACCAAACACGGTAGATGTTGGGAAACTATCAGTGATATCAAAAGTACACTGGAAAAGTACATTATTAGTTTGTGTTGCCTAACACATACAAAGGACAAAAATAAAAGTCAGTGAGTGTATTGTTGTGTAAACCATCTTTATCCAGAGCAGCAACTGTTGAACTCAGTTATTTGGAAATCTTTTAATGCGAGTTGAGCCGGGTAGATGATGATGTCATGCCTGTAGGCAGATTATTCTCTCTTACATCAAACAGTCATAAATGAGTCTCAGCATGTCTTCACTGGAGTCCTGGTTTGTCTATTGGTTATATTTACTCTAGCTGAGCACAATGCTGAAAAGGAAATAAATTACTTGGCAAAGGAGCTTACAGTTCTTTTGCCTGGGAGACTGCAAGCTTACGACATTCATCTATTTATCATAGTTCGATTTATCATTGTCAGTGAGTCACTGAATGGCCCATTCATAAACCAGATGTCACAAAGCCACACTGTATACTCCAAACAGACTTTGCTAGGTCGCCTTCATGCTTTTTTATTCATAGCTCAAAAAGTCATCTACTCTGATGTTAGCCTTTTTTCCGATACACATCTGACCACCTTTCATCATCTATAAAACAGACAAAGTAGGTACACAAGAGGACCGCAGCACTCCATAGCCCAAATCCTCTGGCGGACTGATTTTGGCAGCGTTTTGCTAGACAAAAGTTTAACGTTATGGCAAAACTTCATCAGCCATGAACAACGCTCGGCATCTTGGGTAATTTGTTGTGACAGGACTTGAAGGACCAGGGTCCAAAAAAATCTCTGGCATAATAATGCTTTGTGGCGGGTCGTACATCGATGACTGTTCCGCTGAGTAACTAATAATAACATGTCAGACAATAACAACAGGCTGCTGATGCACTGATGACAAATGTGGAACTGCATTTAGGTGTAGATATATCAGCACTATGTCTAAACACAAAGCACTGTGTTGAATGGTCTCTTAGGAAGTGTTGACCTAATGCAAAGATAAATACTGCAAAAAGACACAAACATACACTTGAACACACTGAAACACCTGATATAAACATACTCTCTAATCCTTCCATCTTCCATGTAACTCAACAGGTATAGAGGAAGATGCGTTCCCGCAGCAACAGTCTAGAGGACCTAACCAAGGCCAAGCCGGGGAAGAACCAGGCGCCGGACACACGCAAGCGATCCACAGAGAGAGAGGATCCGTCGGGCAGAGCAGAACGCCGCAGCAGGCACCGGGAACTCCCAGACGACACGGGCACCATCCAGAGGAACCACAAGGAGGCCAAGAATGTTAGCAGTGGGAATGGGAATGGGAGTGCCAGCGGTGCCCCAAAGGGAAGTCGAAGGGAAAAGGGCAGGGACCTTTCTCGGGATGACCTGGTCTTTCTCCTGAGCTTGCTAGAGGGGGAGCTGCAGGTAAGGCATGGGCACCGGTGTGATATTCTGACGGTATGCTTTGTGTGTTTGTGTGTGTATGGGTTAGAAAGTTGTGACGGGAAAATTAAAATAGCAGTTTCGTAAACCGCAGTGTACCTTGAAACCAGTTATCGGCCATGACGATAGCTGCAGGCAATGGAAAAGTGTCAAAGATGACTGAGCAAAACTTGGACGTAGCCCTGGGAACAATTAGCCAGTGCAAGCAGCTAGACAGGCCTGTGCAGACATGGCAGCGGGCCCAGTCGGACATATAGCCAGACATCGTAGCTCAGTTGCCAGTGGGCACACAAGATGGATTAAAAGCCGGTGTGTTAATGGACAGCCAACAGCTGAGCCATACTTCCTGTCATTCCAGAATGGGATCCAAGAATCCCCTGGCACTGTTGTTGTCTGACAGTAACAAGAGGGAAGTTTGTCTTATTGCTGAAGTGAAAGGAGCCAGATATACAAACGGAGATATCAAGTTCTGTAACAATGGACTACCATCTACTGCTATGCTTCAATGGAGAACATTAAGTGAACGAAAACACAGAAAATGATGCCACTCTCTTTTGGGCACGTTTTAAAACAGTGGCTTATGAATGTTAGGAAATAATGATCTGCTCAGTGACCACACCATCAAACTGTCAGTTCAGACTTATATAATCTGTTTCAGAGAATTTCTGTCCTCAACCGGACTGACAGAGAAAAGATGACAGAGAAAAAAATACAGTTACAACTATTTGAGTTGTTCTTGTACAATTATTTGATTAAGTTAAGACTTGTTTCTTGCTGCATAGATAGATAGATAGATAGATAGATAGATAGATAGATAGATAGATAGATAGATAGATAGATAGATAGATAGATAGATAGATAGATAGATAGATAGAGTCAAAGTTGAATCTAATCAAATCTACCCTTTTTTCCACCACTACTACTAACAGGCTAGAGATGAGGTGATCACGGTGCTGAAGGCAGAGAAACTGGACATGGCCCTGTTGGAGGCCAAATATGGCTTTGTCACCCCAGGGAAGGTGCTGCAGGCCCTGCAGAGGGACGCCATCCAGGGCAAGGCAGACGTCTTCCAGGAGGACATCTACGAGAAGCCCATGGAAGAGGTAGCAACACCAAATGTCCATTATTGAAATACATTGACTACTGGTTATTGGCCCCATGTCTAGTCCATAGGGTCTTTAACACCCTTTGTGATTAAACAAAGAAGTCCGGAACAGTGACAAGATGTTCCTATGCGTTCCACAGCTAGACAAGCTAGTGGAGAAGCAGAGGGAGACCCACAGGCGGATGCTGGAGCAGCTGCTGATGGTGGAGCAGTCCCACAAACAGGCTCTGTACAAGCTGGAGGACGAGAAAAGGAACCACGGAGAGTTCATGAAGAAGAGCGACGAGTTCACAAACCTACTGGAGCAGGAGCGCGAGAGGTGTGTGTGTGTGTGTGTGTGTGTGTGTGTGTGTGTAAAATGGACGCTTGTCTTCTTATAACATTAGCTGCATTCAAATACCCATACTTTCTGCTATTTAGTGTGGTAGAAAAAAGATTTAGGAGGTCCCAACAATTGTGGTCAGATTTAGTATGCTTAAAAATACCCCGAGAGATTTTTAGTATTGAAATCAGCATGCTATTTGGGCGATTCTGACCCACAATCCAGCGCACGCATCGGAAGAAGTCCCCGGTTGTTTCCGAGTGAAAACAACCGGGGAGGAGACAGATATAAAAGCAAGAGGCAAGATCAAGGCGCAATGTGATGATGAAATATACAAGTGTCGCAATTGTAGCATACTGCATTCTAACTTGATGTTTTTTATGGTCAGATGTAGAATGTAGAATAGAGAAAGACAGAGTATGCGATTTGGAATGCAGGGATAATCAGAGTTTGTTCCATTCAGCCCCAAACCGTGTCTAAATGAGTTTACGTTGGCGTTCTTTGAAGACATTTGGTGGTAAATGAGCTGAAAGCCAATTACAAGAAAATCTCATTTTGGTTTCAGGGGGAGAACGTTCCAGTGATCTCTAAATTTGTGAACTCTGACTTGAATGCTAATTTTGGACGCCCCTTCAACTCCAATTAAATAAATTGCCTGTGCAAGCCTCCCTGAGTATATGAGCATAAGAAAAATGTGTCTGGGGAAATACGACGAGGCTTTTGAAGCCTGTTTCTCTAAGCCTTATATCAGAGACGTCTATCTTAACACTATACGTTTGTTTCTTTTTCTAATATAAAAAGGTGATACAAGGAACTTTTAAATATTTCTGAAACAGTCTAATTTTTCCTCCGATGATCATAGATGACATGTAACAGCAAACGAGACCACCAGTGAAAATAATAATGATTTTATATAGTTGTTCTTAATGCCTTTGTCAGGGGTCCGTTCACCCAGGAACTACAGTACAGCAAGCATAGTAAAAACACTACCTCTTTGGTCCAAAGGGGGTGCAAGAATGAACAAAAACTGAAAGTTCCTCGGTACAAAAACAAATGGATAAATATACGTTACTGGGTAATTCTGTTGATTTGATGCCTGGGTGTAACTTGTAACTTGTAGTAAAAACTAGCTATTGTTAATTGATTTGCTTGAGTTGGGTGAGACTAGACATACTACAGATTTACGATACTGAAGATACAGATTTACGATACTGGTGGATATCATGTTGGAGTAGCTATAAATTGAAAGGCAACAAAACACTCGGAGAGACCAACCATGACAGTTCACTGCATGTTCCATTAGGATCCAACAGGCAGAACAGAAGAAAGCACTCGGCTATGTCAAGCAACATTCAAGTGAAAACACCGCACACACACACCACGCGTGAATTCAGCAGCTGAGTGCAAAAATCTGAACTGAGGCCAAAATTAAGACTGATGGCGCTTTCCTATTGTGACGATATCTGTCATCTCTACTTGCCTCACTACTGTCACTATAGTAGGAGTGTCTTTATGAGTGATTTAATGTCAGTATGTTTGTCAGCTAGCAAAATGGTTGTTTAAATCATCAACTTAAAAAGGTGGAGTCAGTGATTCTGGAGAACGTTTGTTGACACATTCACTTTGCCAAAATCCAAGCTAGCTGTCCATATTGTGTGTGCGCTGAAAGAAAATCCAGTTTAATACACAGCCTAGGCTCTGTAAACCGGTATGTAAAGACATATTATGGAAAAAAAACAGCATGGCAAGCAAAATACCCGTTTACAAAGCATAGGTTGGGTATTTATTACACAAGATTTATTTTCCAGTGCACATGGCGAGGAGATATTCACTGATTTTCTCCAGAATCGCTAACTTTAGCTCCACTCAGTGCTGCCACAGTTCAAATGTCTTTTAATAATCCTATTTAATATTAGCCGTAAATCAAAGCATTTTTCAGGATTACAAGGGGGAAACCAGACTCAAGGAGGGTATTATTGTTTTTCCCCATTACCTGTATTGGGCCCTTTCACTTTTATTATCACCTTTCAATGGAACTGCATACGTTTTCACTGGAGATGATCCAGCAACAGAGAGAGTTCGTCGACAGATAATGTAGGCTCCAAGCTTAAAAACACAAATTATCGTTACATTTACAGCTCTGCTTTATGGGAGCACTGCCGATATTTGTCAGTCAGAAGGGAAATATCTCTGGATAACTTTCCAAACAGCCTTGTCTGCATTTCAGTGCCAGTGGAGCAGCTTTAGCGCGAGGGGACACTTGAAGATCATATTGTTTATGCTGCGGTTTCATAATGTGTTATGATGTGGTCATAGTCATAACAGTCCAAGATCATAGCAATATATTAAAATTGCTTGACATTGGGAGTTTTTTTTGTTCACTACGTCCTCATCCCTGAACTATACAGACAGATTTTAATGGACATGTAATGATGTCAGAGTCATTTGCTTACTCTACACTTTTCTCCAGACTGAAATATTGCAACGAGAGCCTACTGGTTAAGATGGCTTCCAATATAACTGCAATTGCAACCTTCCCTTTCGAATGATGCAAGGTGTGAATTTGAATCAATACTGCAACAACTATGAGATGCATTTCCATAACATGCTGGTGCCCAGAGAATTAACTATAGATGCTAGAATATGGTTCACTGACTTTTCATCAAGCGCCATCATTAGATCACAGTTTAAATTTAGTCCAATTCTTTGGTTGATAACTAAATACATTTACCACTGACACAGCTGTAAACGCTAAAGACTTATTCATCATGGGAACACTTTAGCTATCACGTTCTATGTAATATAAATAAGAACGATTCAATGTGAAGCCCTGACAACAAACTTAATTGCATGTTTGTGAATTTAGGAGCTGTTGTACCTTGCGCCGGATTACAAGACATTACGCCTATTACAACTTACTGTACGGGCTTGTTGCAGACGTCTTAATGTCTGAAAGTGTGATCCATAAAACACTGTAATGTGAGATAAGTCTGGGATGAATTATTTGGACGCACATTTGGCAGCTATGAGACAGAGAGGGCTGGAGGCCTAAGGTGGAAACATGTCGGACTGATTTCTACTGTAAATGTCACATGGAGAGAGCAGTTACTGGGCAGTGCTCTGTTTACTGCTTCCTCAGCAATATCACATGTCACACACACACACACACACACACACACACACACACACACACACACACACACACACACACAGTATATGTGCACTAACCCAAAAATTCACCTATAACACAATCGGACAGACTCGCACCCATAAATACCCAAGACACACATTGCATTCTCAGCAAATTCATTTCACAAAAGGAAACACAGCTGAAAGTCGGCCCGTGACCTATTTGGGCACAATCACATCATTGCACTTTAGCTGTGGTTTGATTGTTTGAGTTGGAAGCGGAGGAACGGTGTGACGACGGTCTGCACTTTGTCACCAGGCATGTCAAGGAAGGATAGGCTGCCATGAAAAATAGGCCTTTGTCCAGGGTCGGCGCTAATTACCGCGTGAGAAACGGTGAAAAGATTTATATGACTGAGAAGAGAGAGAGAAAAAAAATACTAACCTAATGGCTCTGAGAAGCATCAATCATACTGTGTGTTCAACAAGATGCCAGATTACCGTGGACATAGTTGATGAGGGGTGTATTTTTATTTGGCTTTGTGTTCGCCAGCAGACTAAGTACAAATGTGTGTGTGTGTGTGTATGTGTGTGGAGGGGTTGTTCAGCATCTGACATTGTCATCCGTCTTCAGTCGTATGCCTTGTTTATGTAGCCGTGTGCTCCGTAGATGCGAGCGTGTGTATGTGTGTGTGTGTGTGTGTGTGTGTGTGTGTGTGAGATGTGTTAAGTTATTAGGTAAACGTGTGATGGGAGGTGTCCTCTTACCGGACCTTATTCTCTCCTCAAAGTTGTATGTCCAGACAATCCTCACAAGAGACATTCAATTTTTCAGTTGCCGCCAAGCTTATAATTATGAGTTATATGGCTGTAAGTGCATGCACATGATGGAGATTACCTTGAGGGGGTTCAAATGAACATTATGTGTTACACATGGTTGAAAATATGTGCAGTTTTGTCATACATTTTTTGCTGGAGAGCTAAGAAAAACAGCTTGTGGCTTCATATTTATCATGCAAAGATGACGCAAATGTTCAACTATTTATAGTTTAAAGCAATGACCTTGTGTTCCCAGATCCCAACCAAAGACTATACTTTGGAAAAATTACGATCTGATCATAATTAATAGCAACGATGTCGAACAGAACGAAACCAGTTGAAATAAAGCAGAATTATCTTTTATAACTTGGAGTTCGGCAGTCAATAAAAGTAGGGATGTACTCCCACTTCAAAGGTCCCAGTGCTGATGACAAAAAGAAGATATATCTCTGCTATATAACAGATGAGTGATTGTCTAAAGATGTAGCGGCAGACATGTCATCAGGACAACCTTGAGCATAGAGAAACAGACGATCTCCCTGAAGAGCTCCAGTAAAAACTACATTTCAGTCCGATTCGCCCAAGCACAAAACCCAGAGTTTGTTCAGCGGCTTCTGTTCTGCTCTGCACTGCTTCCAAAACATTTTTACAGAGGGCTAGAAAAAATAAAAAAACTAGCACACCCTGAAATAGCTTTGACTTTGTAAAAAGGAAACGCCACTTATCACTTGTTTCGAAAGGAGCGCCTGGAACAGCTCTGAGTGTTTTTTGAGGCCGCCTGCGCTTAACTTTCACTCTTGTTAATCTATTGTTGTATAATGCGTTCCCAATTCACTGGCCTCTTGGAAAGCAGCAAGTATGTGATTACATCCTGGGGGTAATTTGGAGGACTTTTGGAATGGATTAAACTTTTTCCCCCCTCTCCTTAAATACACACACTGCATAAAGCATTTTTTTTATATATATATATTTTTCTGCCATTTTTATGCTTTATTGATAGTGTAGAGACAGAGTTGAAATGGGGCAGAGAGGGGAGTGACATGCAGAGAACGACCGCGGGCTGGAATCGAACCCGGGTCTGCTGCTGGCCGAGGCCCAAGGGGGGGACGCCCTACCAACTGAGCTAAGGGCGCCCCCCATAAAGCATATTTATAAAGTCACCTGCTGTTGCCCGTTTTTTATTTTGACCTTTTTCTCATAGTGGTGTGCCTCTGAAAGTTGACCCTAACATCATGTTAAACTGGGCCGGGGGATTGGGGAGTAACCGCGTTTTTTACAGTAAAACAAATACACAAACACACAATACATTAACACCCACAAAAACAGAAGACAAAAAAATAAAAAATTAAATAAAACACACAGTTCCCCTTTGATTAATTGGTGATTGAGCGGCCATCAACTAATAGTGACCTCATTGCGCGCCGGGTACTGCGGGAGCAACAGGAGTGTGAGAGCCGGAGCGCCATCCTAACCATACACAGATGTTTTGCTTTAAACATGACCTCAGCGCGCGCACACACACACACACACACACACACACACACACACACCCCTGCGCTCAAGCCTTTGTTCTTCTGCAGAGAAATGAAAGACAGGGAGAGAACTTTATGACCATCTGCATACTGACTGATGTTAGTGTGAGGGAGCTGCAGGCTGAATGTCGTCATGTGATGCACCGAAACGTATAGAAATACAGTATGGGCCTCCACTTCCACTCCTGCTATCTTTACCATTTAAAGCCAGACCAGGCCTTTCACGTGTCACACAATGTCTCCAGATGGGGCAGCAAGAGGCACGGGAGACATGAACTTGGATACCTAAGAACTCCTGTGATGTAATGTCAGTAAAATGCACACAGCAACCTCGTGTTTTACCCAGCCAGCTGCTCTGGGATCAGTTTATAGAAGAGAGGCAAAAGATTTGGTGTTATTCTCTGTCCAGGTTTCTCTGGATTTAGATCTCTCACCCGCTGCTGTTAGGTTAGGGGTTTTTGTTTGTTTTTTCACGTCTACCTCAATAGAAAACGCTCAGATTTCTCTATGTACATTGACTCCTCAGAACTCATTTTCACACTAGGACCAAAGCCTGTTATGAGGGCTCACTAAAAAGTGACATTTACAAGACAACAAAACAACTTACTTCCAGATGTTTCTGCCTTAAAATCATTAAGTTGAGGGGAAAATCTGTCTTCTCACCACCAATGTCCACATCAAGTCCATAATCTGTGGCCAAGGCTACAAATATATTTTGTGTCATTGTGAAGGTGCAATAACCAAAGCAGCCTAATCAGTCAAGCTGATAAATTGACCAATATTAGCTTATCTCAAATTTGTGGGTAAATGTTGGCCAATAACTTCAGCGCAGAAATGGCAAAGATATGTATTCAGCTCTATTTTGACTTGCTTATCGTACATTTGATTGTAAAAATATTATCTTTTTTTGTAAGTGGTTATAATTGGCGCATAAAACATAGACATATCTAGATTCTTTAAAATTCTTAAAAATCAATATTTGCATCGACCTAAAATCAACAAGAATGGGGCAGGCTATAGTCATAAATCAATAAAAAAGTAAGAGCCGTACTACTGTATGTTATAATTTATTCACGGCATGGTCTAATGCCGGCCTTTATATCCTGTTGTACTTGACTGACGCATGTGTGTATCATTGAAATCAGATGTCCGTGGTGGGACCCTTATTTCAGCAGCATTTCATGATTCACACTAACAGGGTGTGTGTGCTTTCCCATAAAATTCTTGAAATTGTAATTTTCTGTGTTTTATTAGTCACAATGCTGCTTGCACAATGGATCTAGGCCCTTTATGGGGAGGTCCAAAACCGATAGTTGCGAACATGGAAACAATGTTGCACCATGAGAAAAAACAGCTCTCAAATGAAAGATGAAACAAAAAGTGTGTGGACTTATTTACTGGCACAATAAGTCATTATCACTGTAACTGTAAAATTGTAGATAGAAATAGCACAGTAGCTGCAAACATGACACCACATGATCTTCCTCCAGCTCCTAATGGTTTGCAGGGCGCAAACACACACACACACACACACACACACACACACACACACACACACACACACACACACACACACACACACACACACACACACACACACACACACACACACACACACACACACACACACACACACACACACACACACTATCTTCCATGCCATCTGGTTGACTTAACTGCAGCGCTATGGTGACATCACTCATGTGGATCAGATTCTAGAGCATTCTTGAGCGATGTCCTCACCATCGCAGAAGATGCTTATTATCCAGACCTGCCCTGTTCTTTCAAAACACAAAACAGCCTTTTTGCATTTTTTTTCCACTTCTAAATTAGCACATTTCCAAGTCACTGTCGTGCTCACCTTAAAGACAAGGTTGTGAACTTGAACTTGGTTGGAAAAAAAAAACTTATGAAAGTGTTTTGAACAAATTACAGCATGTTTTACAGTTTTGGAGCAGCTGTTTGCGCTGCATGTACATATACTGCATATATATATATATATATATATATATATATATATATATATATATATATATATATATATATATATATATATATATTCCCCTAGCTAGCAGGCATGAGCAGGATCTGTCTGCACCTACTCGTTGTTAAGATATTATCACTTCTCCAAAAAACTGTCAGAGAGGAGCCACGGATCCGCCTCATTCATCAACTGAAGCTGACACGTGATTGCTAAGCTCTCAGTGAAGGCTGCTACTATACGCAGAAGCAACACCTGTATCCATGCATACTATACATTCCTGTTCAAAAAGCCAGGTTCAAGCGTTCTGATATGATGAATGAGGGGATGAGATATGGGAGAATGAAATATTCTAAAAATGGGACCTCTTGTTTATTAAATGCTGGTACGGAAAAGTACAAACACATATTTTTTCCTTTCATGGGAAGGCAAGCAATCCATGAACTACTGCAGTGCCTACTGTATTTGATGCTATTCAGATTTGGGCTTTTAGGCCCCGTCAATGTATCCCCCCATGCTGATTTCAGAAATCACACAGACATGGAACATTCAGGGACACATTTCTAAGCACACATAACATATGGTCACGCTGCCACCTCATTGCACTCCTTCAAAACAAACTGCCTTTTCAACATAGGCTTCATTTCCTCATAATCAAGCGCAAGTGGGTTCACTGTTTTCAGCAGTGGGTTGGACCTGATTTGTTACTTTAGTGATACAGATTTGACATATTAAAGTATTTTTTAACCAGCAAAAGCAGATGAGGGATGAGGAGAAGCTGACATCAGTTGACATCACTGGCAAACACAAAACACGGGTTAGGTTCTATAAATACGGACGAGCATTCAAAAAGGTCGGATTTTCTGCAGAACTTGTTTCCCTTGCTTTTTGCACCATCTTTGTTTGTATTCCTAGAGACTCTCGTCGCTGTATCACTCCCACATGCTAGGAAAAAGTGAGCAGCTCCTCTTGACCTAATTCAGGGCCTGGTCAGCCAACACTCCCTTCTCTGCCGTGGCCAGATAAAGAGCAAATTGCTCCACAGTCACCCTCGACCTCGGGCCTATTTGTCTGAATGTTCTGTTCATGGTGGATGTTATTGAGACAAGGGCGACTTACCCTCCTTTTCTCTCTCACTTTAACCTTAAAAGCTGTCCAACACTTGCGCATCTTTATCTCGCAAACTGCCAGACACTGACGATATCCACACCACAATCTATCTCTCCAACCCTCGGGAACAGACCAATTTTGAGAGTGAGAAACGATATTCTGATAAGCTTTCATATTATGCTTTGAAGAACAGACTTAATTAATGTATGTGGAGAGCATGCGCAAAGCACTTCTGTCTCCTCTGCAGTACTGCACTAGACCTGTGGATATGATGGAATATACTAGATGTGAAGTGGTTAATTCATTTGTTTTCATTTGTGCACTGCCATATGATAATCTATTGTTGTTTGTTATGGTTTTATTAGAGAGTTATCTCATAGACAAAATATGAAGACAAGGTGCACAGTTGCTCTGCAGATGTGCAGGTATCGGTGCATCAATAGATGTTAATGGACATAAAACAGATCCCACTCCCATCAAACTGTTTTTTTTTACCTTCACATGTGTGTGAGAGCCTGTCAAAATATCACTACACTACATCTGTAAACTAGGAGGTAATTAGGCCCAGAGAGTCGTCATTGCATGCCGTAATGTGATTACATCTCCCAGACAGAATGCAGCGATTAGACCAGGCCAACCGCAACGACGCAACACTCGCTCGCTGCTTGTACTTTTCCAACCTTTTCTTGACTTGTTATAAAAGGGAGGACAACTCTCAAGCCTAAAATAGAACATCAATGTTGCACGCCATGTCTTTTGCAGTGCAGGTATAATGCACTTTTGAGTTTGAAACTACTTCTAGATCTGCTCAATGTTAGAAATTCTATTTTGTGTTTCTTTGTGCACGTGATGGAGAAAGAGAGAAGTTATCTGGTTAAGTCTTGTCCAAAGTGCATTGGGTACCTCTTCTCATTTCTTAAGCATTTACTGACCAGTGTTTTCTTTAGATATTGTAGTATACATATTCACAGAGTCAATGGCATCTGAAACAGGGACAAAATACGGGCGGCTAATGGCATAAACAAAGAGCAGTGGGGGAATAATGTTTTGCAACATTATGGTGTAAAAAAGCAGTCAAATTCACAAAGTACTTTGTGTCTTTTAAAGTCCGTCTGGTAATAAGAAAGGGGCAAAAACAAACTGAACGGTCTGAGTGGAGCCAACAGACAAAGGTGACTAGCTTATGGTGACTAGGTTTTTGCAGGATTGATGTATGAGCTATCTTCTATTTGCCAAAGGAAATAGCACCGGGGGTAGAGGGCTAAGGGGGTCAAAGGATGAAAAATGCAGCTAATGTAGCGTTAGCATGACATTTCTTACGCTTGCTGTGAACCATGGCGTGGCCTCTGCTGGAGCCGGAGACAGGCAATGACGGCTAGACCTTAAATTGCAACAGAGACGACCCAAAGCTGGATGTGTTAAAAGCTCAGCTGAGATTGTAGAAGGTAATAACATTTGCCAACAAGCGATGGGTAACCCTCTCTGATTTACATTTGTTCTCGCAGACAGACAGACAGACACCTTCTTGAGTTATGACCTGGCAAGACAAGGAAAAGGGAAGCCATTTTGGGCTGGAAGGAAGCGACAAACGAGAAAAAACTTGCCCATTACGTCCTGGTAGCTGGCAGCAGCTGTGGCGGTGTCTGAACAATGACTGTGTGCCTGCGCTGCCCGCCAAGTCCCTGTCGAGATAGTGAGTGAAATATTGTAGGCAGGAAAAAAGCCGGTCTGGATCTGCCAACCAAAATGTCTCCATCTGGTGAATGGGCTTATCTGGAAGCGCCCACGATGAATTGTGCAAACAGGGAAATTGGTGTCGTTGTGGTGACATTTTTTAGTAATAATTACTCTATTTGTCGGTGATTATAACGTTTGCTATGAATCATTCCTAACTGGTAAATATATAGTTAATAAATTATTAATAAGTGTAAAGCTGCAATCATATTTAATCATATATACAGAATGATTTGTTATAATGATCAAATATTTTATACAAATCACAGGCAAGTTTAAGTTCTGTAAAAAAAAAAAAAAGATTAACTTCATGAAGTTCGTTGTCGAGAAATACATTATATAAATAGTTAAAGATGTGATCAATAATAACGGTACAAAGAATGGAGCGTTCATATAATTTGGGCCATAAACAGGTCATTGCAAATAGGCAACTCAAGCACACAAATAATTTGGATACTGACATTAAATGCTAACTTTAAATTTCTGTGGTAAAATTACTCTTTAAAAAATTAACAAAGTAAGGTGAAATACATTTGGCAACACCTGGCAGATGGGGTCTATTAAGGACGTTGCTGTCAGCACCAATGACCTCATATCTTCTTTCAACCACTGGCAGGAAGAGTCAGTTTAGCCCA
This sequence comes from Hyperoplus lanceolatus, assembly GCA_026929865.2. Lineage (NCBI taxonomy): Eukaryota > Metazoa > Chordata > Actinopteri > Uranoscopiformes > Ammodytidae > Hyperoplus > Hyperoplus lanceolatus. Next base: position 11,725,051 of record CM049418.1, on the reverse strand, counting down.
ACAGAACCCCACCTACCAAACTGGAACACTTTCACTTCAGTATGGAGATGTTAGGCCTGCAGGTGTTAAGACAAACAAGGCCACTAACAAACGGTACAACGCAACAACAGAGTATTTCAAACTGAGAATGTTTTTTTTTTCTTTCTCTGAATTGGTAGGATTACAAAGCAATGAGAATGTAGATGTGAAAATGTATTCGATAAATACTAAGGCATCTCAGGAAATAATTTTTTTATTTTTTCAAGCCTTTTTGTTTTCATTTGGATGATAATGGCTCACAGTGCAGGAAAATCCATTATTTCAAAACATTGTTTGTTTTAGTGTCTAATAACTGGTTTATTTTTCTTATATCTAATCTGTATGAGAAACGGTAGATATATACTGAGGATAAGCACTTTTTATCATCCATTTAAAACACTTAAAGCCATTGTGTCTGCAGCCACGGTTGGGACTTTTACTAGAACAAAAATTGCTCTTGTAACTTTCTCAGGGTGTTAAGGAAGCAACTGATTTGGAGGTGGTAACCGTTAATAAGGGATGTTTATAGGGAGAAGGCTTTCATTTACTTTTCCTTGACGAAGGTTGCAGAGACAGAGACCGAAAAACAACAACACAGCTTCTGTTTTGGTTACTTGTTATCCATGAATACAGCTCTTTTATTTGCGGCCGACGGTGGTTGGATTTTCCTGCATTCAACCTTTAAAAAGGTGCTATGAGGAACTTTTAAATATTTCTGAAACAGTGTCATATTTTCCTCTGATGATCATAATTGACATGTAACAGCAAACGAGTCCATCAGTGCAAAGAAGGCTATTTTTCTATAGTTTTTCTTAATATCTTTGTCATGGGTATTCTCACCCAGGAACTAGAGCTGGCATAGTAAAAACACTACCGCTTTTGTCTAAAGGGGGTGCAAGAATAAACAATAACTGAAAGTTGCTTGGAGCACCTAAATCCCTGTGTACTAGCATATGAAAAGTGAGAGAAACATGGAGAAACTAAAAAGTATGTTTGTGGTTTTTAAGGGAATGAAACAATCCCGAGGCTGGATATCATATTGAGCTCAGGGTTGAGGTAGTCTAGGTGTCAGGCTGCGATATATGGAAACCCTAACTTTAAAACTGTTGTGGGATTGACTGAAACAATAGAGAGCTGTCAGAGGGACCACCCTGTCGCAATGCATCTTGGGATTTGAACTACGACTAGGAAATAAGAGCCACGACCCGGGGTTTTAAATTCCCCTCCCTTCCCAGATCCGAATGCAAGGTGCCGGAGATGATTGATGAGAGCGTTTTCCTGTTTAAGGTTATGAGACTGGGAGAATAGCTGGCCCTGGTCTGTGTTCAGGCTAAACATTATCTTTTCTAGACACACCTTTTCCCTCAATAGTAATTACTGTTTTCATAAACGATTGATGGAAATGATTCAAACGAGATGTGCATCTGTGAGAAGAAATATGTTTTACAAAAGAATGTGGAAGCAATGTTTAACAGTTTAAATATTTTACAAGCCCACCAAGGTCCCTGGAAAAACACTCCAAGAAATGTAATTTACCTCTCAATAACACGGATGATTTAACATAAAACATATTCTAGTCTTTTTATTGCAGGAGGCGAGATCAGCAGCCAAACTAATGAATACACCCAATGGCTCCAGCGCTTAATCATTTATATCCATTCACAGACCACAAAATGTTCACAACACATTTGGATATGTAGTAACACAAACTCCACCCGCCCAAATGCTCTGAACCGCACTCCTTCCTAGAAGCCATTTCCAGAGTAAAAAAAAACAGGTCTTTTTGATCCAAGCCCAAAACCTCAATTACACTGCATTTGTCCAAGATTAAACTAGGCAGTCAACTTAGTTTAACTCCAATATGACCTTATATCCTAGATAGTTGCGTTGACCTGGTGATGTAGCCGCAGCCCTCAAGTGAGCCGTTAAAATGGCCTGGCAATAAGCGCAATGCCATTGGAAAAATGAAGGAGTTAGATAATGTTTTGCAGCAGAGCAGGGTTTAGGACTGACAGAGCGCATTCACCATAAGAGATTACAGCGATGAAATCAGAGTTCATGATATCTCGGGACAAATGTTTTAAGGTTTGAAACTGAAAAAATAGAAAAACTTCCTGGCAGTGAGGCAAGTGTGTGTGTGTGTGTGTGGGGGCATAGGGTGGAAAAAGGGTTTAAAGGGTCTATCCAGTTTCAGAAGCCTCTCATGGCTTAGTGAAGTCAGAGAAAGGGGAAGTATCTATCTCAAGCAAAGTTAGATACTAAACTCTTACAAGGCCCGTGTGGCATCAACAGTTTTATGCTTTATTTGTTCCATCTTCAATGGTTGACATACCATGGATAGAAAAAAGGTAATATTTTCCTTATCTCCATCCTCCAAAAAGAAAATACTGTTTTGCTTAAAGGAAGGCGGATTTGTTTACATTTGCAGAGCCTGCAATTGGTTTTCTGCATGTGATTCTTAATCTTGAATAATTCTAGCATAATAAATCAAATTATTATTGGGCACCTGGAACCTTATGTTAAACTAGAATATGCTTGTCTGGTAACCAAACAATGGGCCCTGCTGCTGTAAACAACAACAGTGAAAAATAAACTTTTCAGGAAGCTTTCTTATATCAAACAGTGTTCCAGCTATCCAATTGTCCTGTGAGAAGTTTGTATATTTAGTTATAAGAAAATGTTCACTTCTCTGACAACACCCAAAGTTACATAGTGCACCTTTAATTATCGGTCCACTAGTGTCCCAGACAGCGCAAATTAGAGAATTTCAGTGAGCCTTCTCTCCTCATATCACTTCTAATCTGAATTAAAGCCTCCGATAGTTTAAGGTCGGATTCGTGTGCTGTTTAAGCATGTCTTAGGAGGAGGTACGGTATCTGTGGTTTGGACCCAGAGCAAACACGAGAATAAATGCTATGCCTCCATCTCTCTAATTTAATCTAAGTATAGCGTGAGCTCATTCCTTAAAGGCACACTCGTTTTTTTTCTTCTTTTCAAACAAAGAAAATTATGAGGTCACATTTCTAGGAGCCGTATATCACAGAAAGCTATATGCTTAACCCCAAAATGAACATAAAAATCTCATTTAGCAGTTATTCTTAAGCTCCGTTGCGTCTTGGCGTCCTTTCAAAAACTGCACTGTTTCCAGATTTCAATATTGCAATTTTAAAGTTTTTCTCTATGTGAAAGGTCAAATCAAATGCATGTTTAGAGCCATAGAAAAAAAATATGTAATTTGTTTTGAGGCCAAACAGACATATATTTCCAGGTAAAACAGAGGTCAGTGCCTTTTTGTCGAGAAACAGGCATGTGGTGGGAAGGTTAATGGCTCAACAAGGGCTAAGGTTCTTTTGGGCAAACTTTGAGGAGCTTAAGCCCCAGTTAAGACCCAACTGCTCAAGTGGAGCTGCTGTGTGGCCAACTGCATTCTCCCTGGTGTACTGCATATACAGTGCAATGCTGCAAAGTACATTTGACTTGCAGACTCGCTTGTTAAACTTCACTCAAATCTCATGAAACGTTAAACTGATTAGAAAGCACAAGATTTAATTGGAAAACTAAGTATCAAATTTAAAAGGAAATGAGGTTGAATGTCTTAAATCGGTTGGTAGTGTTACATCAGAATCTGGTACGAGGGCTGCAGCAGGTCCATTGTAAAAGCTGTTTCCTTTTAGAAATCACGTAAACATTGGAAGGAAAGAAATATGCCTCGGTGATTATAAAAGTCACTGTTAATGTTTCAAATGTAGCAAGAAAAACAAGAGGGCAGAAGTGTGTAAAAAGAACCACGCATCTCTATACACCAACAGATGTTTTACATTTTTTAAATATCTTGTAAAAACCTCTCAAGACTAGGCAGCCTCTGCCAGAACTAATTGCACTTAGAGAAAACTAAAATCACCATCAATCCCCATCAACACTGGACAAAGTGAGCGGACAAAGCTAACATCTCCTGAAACCCTCTCGCTGCTACAATGCCTCTCTGGACTGTCTCCAGATGTGAGCCATCTGTTGTGTTCCGTCACTGAGGTGAGACAAGTGCTGTCTATGCAGACGGTGACATCACCCAGAATAGAACACAGGCTCCAGTCCAACATTCAGGCCTTTCATTAATAACGCCAGACCCTTCACATGCACTAAAGGTATCCCACCGCTGCAATTCATCAACATTACAAGTGGGGTTTTTTCTGCCACGGGGATCCCAATGCACCCCAGAGACCAGGCAAAACCAGGGCTGGACCTCAACACTGCCTAACAGGATTGTTCCTCTTCTTCCCTGAAAGCTTTCACATTGTATGGACTGGCATGGCAGAAAGTTACAAGCACAAAAGCTTCCTAGCAGAAAATCATGTCACTAAATAATGATAAGCCCTTGATTTGATGATTATAATGAACACCAATGTCCCGGAGTGGAACAGCAATGGATACTAATACCTTTTCCAATGCTTACAATTCAAGATGGGTCAGATAAAGACACTAAGCAGCTATTTAGTTCCCTCGTAATAAGGAGTGCTATCAAGAAATCCAGCATCCATTGATCCGACAAGGGGATTAAGCTAGCAAGAGTCATTTGCATCAGTCAACAACATCCAAATTAAATCAAATCATTTTGCACAGTGACTAAATAACCCATGGGAAGACAAAAGGATGCCAAACTGCCAAGAAAAACATCACGTCTTTAAATAAGAATTTGAGAGACAACAAATACAGATGTGGGGATGACAAAACATCCATGAGAAAAATGCTGAGATGACGTGACATCGGCTAAGTGGTGTGTGAGCCCCCAGTTCGCTGCTGCTTCTCCTCACTTTAAATTCAGAGTGAGTGACTATTTGAGGGCCAGTTGCCAAGTCAATTGGGATAATGAGAAGGCTCTAAAACCTGGACAGGAAGTGAGCAGACAATAGAAAAGAGCTATGGTGTCCGGGGTCCCAAGCTGGGGTCCTATCCCCTCTGAGCGCACCGGGGAGAAGAGTGATGTCACCCTCACACACACACACACACACTGAGACACACACATACATACACACACACACACACACACACACACACTGAGACGGACATATACACACTCACAGCTCTGTTGAGCTTAAGTAAATTCCAGTGTCACACCCAACATCCCCAATCACTATCCTTTACATTCCACCCACCCACACACACACACACACACACACACACACACACACACACACACACACACACGCAAGCACACACACACACACAGTGACAAGAGAAGGAGTGTCAGGATAGATAAAGAGGACAAAGAAACAAAGAAAGGAAGAGAGAGGGAGGAAGTGCGCTTCTAATAAACCATGTAAAGGACGTTGTTAAAACACAATAGGCAGCTAGGCTCAAGGGATCAAGCAAACCAGTTGATCTGGATCAAAATCTGTTTGTTTTTATATAACTTTTAGAATGAAATGATATGGTACTACGGACTAGCATACATCACAGCATCATTGGAAATAAGTCTTAATGAGATGTACTCATGAATTTATTATTACCTCTGCCTCTCAATTCAAATAAAATCAAATCAGTTTTATTTGTATAGCCCAATATCACAAATAGACATTTGCCTCAGTGGGCTTTACATTCCATACAGTATGACACCCTGCCCTTACACCCTTAGCTCGGCTGAGAAAAACTCCCAGTAAAAAACCCCGGGATTTAAAAAACAAAATACAGGTACAAAACCCACTATATACAGGTGCTTTCATCAGTGGGTCATATGCTCAACCACCATTGTTTTAACTCAATGCTTTATAGAAAGGAACGTTACATACAATAAACTATATGGTAATTCTACAGATCACATTCACAACGTTAACACTGCAACACTGGACCAAACTTCCGGCACCATCACAGCAAAGTGGAAGAACGCTGCCCGTTTAAAGGAGTAGGCTTTAGAAACTATGTCAGAGTAACTAAACTAAATTCACTGCTCATACAACCAAACACAACGTATCAAGAACCAGTGTTTTGTGCCAACTCAACAGGCTAGAACTCCTCCTCTGGGGCCAGCTTAACACCCTACATAGGCACAAGTTCAAATACCGCAATGTTTATTACATAAAATGCCAAAAGTGTGTCCTCATGGCTGTTACGTAGAAAAAATAAACTCAAATAAAAACTTTCCTTGTTCAACTTGTTGCTCGGCAACTCATCTCCACTCTCCTCTGAACTCTTTGTTAACTATTGGATGACAAGTGTTGGAGCTGTCCCCTTAATCTGCCCAGTGTTGAAATAGCTATGTGATGACATGCCTATGTGAGGAATGGGCCTTTTGGATTTTGGCCACAGATTGAGTTGTGAAAGGATGGGACCAGATTAGGAAACTCATTTCCTGTGTTTAAAAGATGCTGGACAGTGTTTGGAGATAAGTCAGGGGAATGAGATATCTAAGTAGGAGTTGGATACACAGCGCTGATGGCTTCATGTGCTCTGTGCCTGCTGTTCCACAGGAAGAGTGGGCGGTTCAACTGAACACTGTATTAGTTCAGAGATAGGCTGTTTACTTCGGATACACTCAAACAAAATGCATTTCCTTAAAACTTGACTCCAATACGTGGCTGGTGGTCACACTAAGTATAAAAAAAGGCTGGACCTTCCTTTGGTCTCTAAAGGGATAGTTCAGTATTTTTGAAGTGGGGTTGTATGAGGTACTTATGTTAGTCTGTCACCTTATGGAGATGGTGGTCAGCACAGTCATTTCTAAGAGTCTGGGGAAATATCCGTTCCATTGTACGCTAAACTTATATATTTTTTCACTTAACACTTCACTGCACAGGTGTTTATTTTAGGACTTTTTTCAAGCATATTTCGGCCATGTACTACGCCATCTCGCCACAGTGCAGTGCATCGTATATGTCGGCAAATCAGCAGTGAAAAAAGCCTAGATTTAGTGTACAAATGAACAGATACTTAATTGTATGCGCCATTTATAGATTTGGCAAAAAAACAATTCTGCTGGCACCCCTCTGCAACAGTACAATGATGACTTATGCTACAGTGACGTCTCTTCCAAACTTCTTTAAATAACTGCACTGATCACCATTTCCATAAGGTAACACATTAACTACACATAAGTACCCCTTACAACCCTACTTAAAAAATGACTTAGGGCCATTTTCTTCAACAGTGTAAATGCAGCCTCTGTTTTTGGTGCAGGGAAAAAGGGGGGAAGGCATGGTGGATGTTCAACAGATCAATGCAACAATAGATACAGCATTTGAAGCTCAAAATAAATAGATAAGACAGGTAAGATCTACGAGCACACACAGATATGGAAAAATGGTAGGGGAAATTTCCGGCTTCAAATTCACCCGACAACTTGAGAAAAGCTCAGCTCCTTGAAATCTGATTAGAGAGCCTCTATCGTATAAGCCTCCAACCGCTGACTGTGCAAGATCAATGTTAATCCATCAGGAAAGCATCAAAGACTCTCTAGAGGCAGATCCACCCTGCTCACCTGACAGCTGGACAGATTACTGTGTGTGTGTTGTGTGTGTGTGTGTGTGTGTGTGTGTGTGTGTGTGTGTGTGCGTGTGTACCACTTCTCGTCTTCCTGTGAATTTAGCTGCCAAGTTACAAGATCTATGGTTCTATTGTTTAGCTATTGTCATTGCTGGTGTAGGATGTACGGCCTAAATGAGATCGCCACCGTGTACTTGTGTTAGTAGCCTATAAAAGCAGGAGTGTGTCTGTAAAAGCTCAAATTGCTTTCATAGCGTTGCTGCAGGGCTGTGATTCCCATGGGAAGATTAGAGCTCAGGTCATTACAGAGAAGAAAATGGAATTGATTTAAAAAGAAAACAAAGCCACATATGTGTTTTGAAAAAAAAAATATTTCAAATTTGTATAAGGCTGTCAAGGCCCTTCACTGAGTTAGTATGTAAATATGCCGCAAAATACCACAGTTAAGTCAGAATCATATCAAATGTCTTGAGCAATAAAGGGCATAGTCGTCTGAAGGAATATTGTGTCAAACGTCAGCCACAGCTATATACTGCAGCTATATACACTCGGCTGTAGTGTCCAATATTTTGCAAAGGAAATGACAGTAGGCGAGACTGAAAGAGCGGTGTTTCAAACTTAAGTCATTTGGCTTCAGTTGCAGCTCTTTTCCATTTGACAACACTGTCTCATAGAAATGACATAAAAAGATAATATAGTTCAATATAAATTTGAAAGTTGTATCCCTCAATTACACTGCGGTGACAAAACGTAATCATAAAATGGTGGTTTTGGATGAAACGTGTCTCAAGTCAGTAAAGACTTTTTTCCATATTGAACTAGAAATGCTGCCTGTGCCTAAATGTAACTATAAAAACATTTAATAATGCCGTATTCATTATAAATAGATAACGGATCTTGATTATGCAGGATTGGATAGCTGGCGGTTGATGTGTGGCCTTCAGGGGCTTTTGAACTGCACCACGTCTGAGCAAACAGCGATCAGAACTTCCTCTCTAAGTGTTGACCATTTTACATCAAAGTCCAAAGTGCTGTGGGTGGGGGTAATGATTATCAGCTGTGCCAATTGGGGACAACAGACACACGCCTGCCCTGCCCTAGACATACAAACACATCCATAGGCAGGCACACGCACGCACGCACGCACACACACACACACACACACACACACACACACACACACACACACACACACACACACACACACACACACACACACACACACACACACACACACACACACACACACACACACACACACACACACACACACACACACACACACACATCTTACTTAGGAGTGGGCTCCTTTGTTAGGTAATAGCTGTTGTTAGACTGTAAATTACAGCATGTCTAAGCGCCACAGCCCTTAAATCTGAAGCTACGAATCTTCGAGATTACTGCCTGGGAGATTAGATCAATTTATGACTGAGTGACGTCAAGTTCCATTGGTTATGCAGTCGGGGATTGGAAATTACTTGTTCCTACGGCCGGAGTTATGGGGAAAGAACAACAAGATTATTCTATTGTGAACTTGGAAAAAGATGGGCTCTGTCGTATACCACTACCACCCAGAAATAATTTGTTTCAATTCATCCGAATGCTGACTCAAATGGCAAATAAATAAAGTTGGTCTTGCATTCTTTTACAGACATATTAATCTCTATCGAGTTCATTGGAACCAAAAAATGCAAGCTACAGAGAATGATTGAATAATGCATTTTGCCTGTGTTGTAAATGGTGTTTATAGATGTTTCTCATCATATAAAACACTCAAACAGAGGACAACAACATCAACACAAAGAAGAAAGGCAACCGATAAACCTTGGGTATAGTGAAGTACTCTATGGGTTTCTCCAGGTTGTGTGAGACTGTAGAATCCTAGTTATGTAACAGTGAAAGTTAGTTATGGAGACAGGTACAAACATTCAAAAGAACACATGTGTTTTGGTCAAATATTTATAACAGAAGTTCACCGATCTGTAAAATCTGTACAAAAATATTTGGCTTTGAAAAAAAGAAAAACAACGTTTGTTGGTGACAAATGTTTGGAGAAAGCCTATACAATCCACAGAGTACATGCCTTTAGTGCTACAATGCTCCCAGAGGGCTACAGCTGGCAGAAAGAGGGGGTTATGTTAAGGGTCAAGGTCACCCCCCACCGGTGTTCTTCATTTGAAAAGCAGACAGAAAAACACGTGCTTATACACACAGCTTGTGACAGGCGCAAAGTAAAGTAACCTGAGATAAGCAGAAAAGAAACGTTGCATAAACATAATAATAATTCAGTGCTTTTTTTGTTTTGGTTTTTTACATGTATCTAAAAATACTTAATCTGCACATTGTTTTGCCCTTATCGTAACATTTCCAATTTCTTGAGCTTACTGCACATTTTCAACTTTTTTTCAGTTTTCTATTCCATTTGAATTTTTGCCTTACTTTTACACTATTTAAAATGTATTATTGTATATATTACTTCTGTTTATTTTATCCTTTTCTTTTCGATAATGTCTGGCATATATATTGCAGAAATTGACCATGAAGTTGACTTGACAAAAGCCTATAAGCATTAAAGAAAAACGTTTGGGTGCAGGTAGAAAAGGGAGGAACACATGCCCAGATGAATGCAGCCAACCCACCTTTAACAGGCATTTACAGCTATTTGGACCGTGTGTGTCATCACAACAACAGCCAGAGGGAATGGCAATAAAGAAAAGGATTTTGGCCATAAAAGGCCAGTAAGCGTCCATGTGAGGAGGTTTTTTAAGCCTGGAAATCAAAATCACGTTCCATTTTAACAGCGAAAGCCCACGCTGAGGCCGGGGCTGAGATCACAAAACAAGAGATAGAGAGAGATGGAGAGAGAGAGGGAGAGAGAGATGGAGAGAGAGAAAGATGGAGAGAGAGAGAGGGAGATGGAGAGAGAGGGGGGCAAGGGATAAACAAACACAATGAGGAATGTACAGACAAAGTCATGGATAGATAAAACGAGTGAGAAGAATTCCATGGAGAGACAGAGATAGAGCGGGAGAGAGAGAGAGAGAGAGAGAGAGAGAGAGAGAGAGAGGGGGAGAGCAAAGGAAACATATGGATTTGATTACAAGGCGATGATGTCATGTATGCATGTCAGGTAATCAGGCCCTGCAGCTAGTGTGTATATAGTACAAGCGTGGTGTACATGTGGGGGCGTGTGTGTGTGTGTGTGTCTGAGACAGCGCTGAGTGTACGGGGCAAGACGCAGGCTGTTTGTCTGATGTGCAGCAGAAATCACAGTAAAACTCATGCTCACACTCAGTGGAGAAGGTGAGTGTGTGTCTTTGTCTGGTTCTGCCGCATCACCGCCTTAAGGCCAGACGCGGCAGGCAAAACACATTGGTTTTTCCAGATGTTTTGAGGGTAGATTTTTAGGTTTTTGGCTATTTTACTTTCATAACATGTCTTTTTTCATACTGGTATAAATACAATGATGAAATCATGTACGGGATGTCTGGGCGGCAGTGGCGAAGTGGGCAGGGAGGTCGCCCCTGGAGTGAAGGGTCAGAGGTTTGATCCCCCGTCTCCCCGCCACATGTCGAAGTGTCCTTGGGCAAGACATTGAACCCCAAATTGCTCCCGATAGTTAGCTTGCACCCTGCGTGGTAGCTGCTGCTATCGGTGTATGAATGTGAGTGTGATTGGGTGAATGTGTACAAAACAATGTAAAGCGCTTTGAGTCTGTAAAAAACCAGGGAAAAGCGCTATATAAGTGGAGTCCATTTACCATTTACCATTTACATTTAGGTGTTTATTTGACTTAAACTTTGTCTGTTTGAGTCTGTATATTTCTCCTATACAACCATCTTGAATGGCCATTATCTCAAAATGTGTTTTTTTCAATACTGAAAATTACAACTTCTAAAGCACTTACAACTTAACCTCCCATAATCATTCTTAGCACTACATTGAAGGTTTATACAGAAATATGTGTTTCATATGTTGTTAATCATTTGATTTATGACACATTTTGTTCTTAAAAACATGCAGAAAATGCATTTTAAATTTTTTAATGTAAGTGATCAACTGGGAGTTTCATGATGATCTATCTATCTAAGTTAAAATGTTTACCCCATTCACCTGCAGTGTCTCGCCTTATCTCACATAGCGCTACAGGGCAAATCAAACATGTCAGACAGACATACAGACCGCTCCTGTGTCCCTTAAAGAAGGAGGAAAACTTGTTATATCTTGTTTCCATCTGGATTGAACATTAATGGCTTATCAGTTTCATACTAGATATCAGGTACCAGGAAGGACACACACACACACACACACACACACACACACACACACACACACACACACACACACACACACACACACACACACACACACACTGTAACACAGGTGTCTTTTCCTGCACTATTTTGCTCACATGACAGCTGTGCTTTTCATTGCGTTTAAGTAACAGAAATCAACGATATCCAGTATCATGTCTTCACTCACAGAACCCTAAAAGTAGACGCCAAGTCTTCAGAGCATAAGCTGGCATTTACACCCATTTAGTCAATTTCTATTGGAGTCAACATGTTGCTACGGCTACAGCACTATATATAAATATAATCAATTATTATTATTATTACAGGAGGATGAAGTATATCCAGGAGGTCCCAGGTCACGTTGCTATCAAAATGTAGCGCTAATCTCAACTGAATTTCCAGGAAATAAATCCTTTTTTTTTTTTTTACCTTAATGTGAATGCATTAGCATTCAACAAATCTATCATACTTGGCTGCAATTACAATTAAATGTGAAATAAAATAGAGGGTAGGGGGTAAATTATTTGTTTATTTTGATTTTTGTAAGGAAATTTTTTTTTTTTTTTTTTTTTTTTTTTTTTTTTGTTGGAGGAGGGGGGGGGGACGAAAACTAGCTTTCTTTTCTAAGGCCGGGCGGGGGGGGGGGAAAAAAAAGAAAGGGGGAGGGGGGGGGTAAACCACCCCTTTGAGGAATTTCAAAAATTAATTAAGAGGGAGGACCGGCCGGGATTGTAAATTAAAAAAAAAAAACACGCCTCTTCCCCTCTTTCTGAAAGGCCCCCCCACCTTTTTATTTAAAAAAAAAAGGTGTGGGTACACCCTCTCTGGAATTAAAAAAGAAAAAAAAAGAGGGAGGTTTAAAAAAAGGGGTGCCGGAAAAAAAAAGGGGTGTTTGCATTCCACAAATCTATCATCGGCTGCAATTACACCATTATAGTAGAATGGGATGCAAAAAGATATTTAAAAGAGCATCAGCGGTTACAAACAATTGAAAACAATGTAGAAAATTCTTTTGGTATTTGTCGGACGGTGAACAATGTAAATACTGTTTAGAGAGAGAGAGAAAGACGTTGGTATGGCATGCAGAACCAGGTCCTCATCAAAACCAAACTGGAAACTTCACAATTATACGGTAGACATCTCAACCACTAAGCCACAATCATGCCCCGAGGCGGATTTTTTTGACACAATAATAACGTTGGTCTTAACACAGCCCTTAGAGACACTGGGTCACAGTCAAGGACGTGGGACTACTTTTTTCCAAATCCCGAATCATTTGTTTAATAGAGCAGATAAATAATTTCAATCATCGATGGTGGAGCTCATAGTCCTTTGTAAGAAAACATGGCAGCATTTTGCCAGAAGACCCAATGTCTGCCTTAGTCCGAAACCACACATGTTGTTCATGCAAAAAACCCAATCCCAAACCTCCACATTCCACGGTGTATTGTCAGCGCTACAGTCATCTGATGCAGCTTACATAAGACATCTTCATCTCCCTCCCACTGTCTATTTGCCATTTGGCAAAAGGCTTGTCACTGCAAAACATGTTTGTGTGTCCTGATCTTGTGTTTGATCCTCCACATCTGTTTCAACTGTGCAGTACTTACAAGCCCCAAATAATATGTCCACAGTCCAGAAATAGAATCTAGTTTTTTTTTTCATGACCCAATTGTTTATTCCGAGAACACAAACTGTTTTGCTGCACGGAAATGAGAGAGGCCACATAACTGAAATACATCATAGTTTACAGCTGGAGGGTAAGTGGGCAGTTGTTGGATTCTGTGACACCGTGGCTGTGTTCCAGATCGTATACCCTTTCTTTTTTTTCTATTTTACATGATCATAGAGAGTATCTAGTTAGCTGGGTGTAAGTGTGTGAAACCGTGGCTGCGTTCCCAATCGCATACTGTTCGTTTTTTTTTTACTATTCTACATACAACAGCTGATCATAAAGAGTATCTAGTTACCATCCGGTATGCTGCAGTTAGGATATACTTTTACTTATTCATATCATCATCACATCGTGCCTTGAACTTTGCCCTCGTGCTTATGTATCCATCGCATCCGCGGTTGTTTTCACTCGGAGGCTCAGTCCATGTAACATAACTTCCGGTGCAAATTGGATTGTGGGTCAGAACTGCCCCCAAAAGAGCTGCTGATATCATATCTTAAAAAATCCTGACCGGATGTAGCAGCACACCCATGTATTATTCATCATGCTGCATTATCGGACCACAATAATTGGGTTGCCAATCCCAAATATTTTTCTACCATACTACATAGCAGGGAAGTATGGGTGATTTGAACTCATGGTGAATCACACAAATTGTGAAATATTTTGCTCTGAATTGCCTGAAATCAATCCGGCTTTACCCAAGTGTGCACTACAGTTCCCCAAGTCCTTTGGCCACGTGGCAAATCACTACAATGCTACTTTAAAGTCTTGGGAGTGTTTCAGGAAATAGTCTCTCTCAGTTATCCAGTTGTCATACTTTCAAGTGGACTCAGGAATTGAGAAGCTACGAGGAGTGGAGACTGTAATCAAATGTTACATTGAGGTTGTGACAGTTACCATATGGCTTAAGAAAAGTCTACACCCTTCACAGTGTTTAGTCTTTCAAACTTTTTCAGTTTTCTCCAAACAAAATCAGATGTGTGTTTGCACAGGCAACATGGTAAGTTCCTGACCAAAGACAAATGCTATCTTTGGCTTCTATTGGGCACACCAAGACGCCCATCCAAACTTTTCACACAGCCTCATTCATACATTTCCAACACCAGTCTCCTACAATTGGTAGAAAACGCTGTGATTAATTGCATTTTTTTTCTTTTCTTCTACATGACTTTTTCAGTTTTCCTCTTTTAAGAATTTATAAAAATTGGGTCTGGCTCCCGATTGAGATTCAAAAAAGCCTCTCCATCTGCCACTAAACAAAAACAATCCATGTCACAGTGTCTTGCTGGCATTTGTTGTACTATCAGTCATTCTGAGAAAAACTTAATTACATTTTGCTTGCTTTTTGGCAAATGTCTGGCAGTCTTGAGAAAGGGTTAATAAAGTCAGGTTGTGTGTGTTGAATGGGGCCAACTGTGTTAGTCAAAGATGGATGCCATGTTTGTATTGTTTTTTTAAATTTACATTTACTACTCAGTGCAGCTTTTAAATTAATCAAGTAAATCTGTGTGTCCCACAGCTCGTTTGGCAAAAAGCTCGTA
Source organism: Hyperoplus lanceolatus (assembly GCA_026929865.2). NCBI lineage: Eukaryota > Metazoa > Chordata > Actinopteri > Uranoscopiformes > Ammodytidae > Hyperoplus > Hyperoplus lanceolatus. The sequence goes on along the minus strand of CM049418.1, from coordinate 11,710,046 downwards.
ACATTTAGAAAACTATGACCTCAGCCATTGTAAAGCCATGACATATTGTATTCAGCGGGGCAGGAGACAGGAAGAGGCTTGCCCTTGTTTGCTCGCACGGCTGGAATCAGTTACAACTGGATCATGTGTTTTTATGGACTGATGTGTGTGTGTGTGTGATTAATTTTCTGACGTATTGCACGTCATGCGTCGTAAACTAACACCAAAGTGCAATTCTCTCAGAACGATAGAAAGACTTGACAGCTAAAGAATCACTATAAAATGGCTCCCATCATATGACGATAGATAACAGACAATGTTAACACTTTTCTAAGATGGATTTAGTCACTTAGCTATAGTGTGAGAAATGTAGGTGTTAGGTAAGAGAGCAATCTGATAATAAAAGTAAATATGGAGGCATTGTGAATCGAACAATGTGCCACTGATAAAGTGCAATGTGTGCCGGCTTAAACTGTGATTACAACGCCGCGTGGAAAACTATTATTTTGTTTGAGGAACCATTAACTTAAAGCCATTTCAACAACCAGAGGTAAAGATGTTTAATTACCCAAAATACGATTAAGATGTTCTCACGATGTTGGCTTTAACTGTATAACAATAGTGGACAGTAACAAAGCATGTGCAGTCAAGTACCATATTTAAAGGGCAAATTTAAGTAACTTGGGCCAATATTTCTACATTTCAGATGGAAAATTGTGTATTTTATTTTCTTCCATTGCATTTGTTTGACCAGTTTTGTAACTTAATAGCCTATTCGAATCATAAATATACAAAATATGTATGCTGTAACATTAAAAAGTATTTTCTTTAACATTGAAATGTAAAAAAATATATAGAAAAAATTGTACAAATTGTATCCGTGTTAGGGACAATGTTGATATGAAAAAATTAAATGCTGGCAACTAAATCAGGTTACTCCATGCACCAAAAAACAACATTCCAACAACCCCTGCATGTTAGCAGTGTGTTAGCATTCCTCATTGAGACTCAGGAGGGGCAGGCGTAATGGTATTGGCTAACAAACCATTTCAGTGAAAGTGTCAAAATGTCAGGGGCATCTCTTTTGGCGTGATGTATAAGTTTCACATGTAAAAGGATTTGTGTTACACGTCTTGTCTTGTTCTCGATTTTCAAATCCTCATCCAAGAATTTCATATTAACTTTTGCGACTTTTTTTTCTTCTTCTCCTTCTTTGGCCCGAATCAATGACTTATGTTGACAAGAGCCAGAAGGAAACAGTGTAACTGGAACTGCTTGTCTGTCTGCACCTAACAGCCCTGCCTCCGGAGCCGTGACAGACCGGCCAGATATTTCACACATAACATACGTCAAGAAAAAAAAACTTTTCCCTCTCCGCTGCCACATCCTTTAGTTAAACACTTACTTTCGGGAGAACTTGCTCAAACACTCAGAAATGTGCGCACACATGTATTATACACACACACAAACACACACACACACACACACCATGCAGTTACACATTACGAGCAAGCACACCCCCTTCTTGCGAGCCTCTGCAATGCAAAGCTCCATATAAGGGCATGCTGATGATGTAATGGTCCATAGGCAGGGTAGCACATCCCTTATTGTTTGGTCTGACTGCAGGAATGCCCACACTACAGCTAGCTAAGAGAGGGAGACACACACACAAACAGAGAGGACGAGTTGAGGGTCGGGTGTTGTACGGCAAGATAATGAGCTTATGGCAGTGAAGCCGGGAAAACCTTTCTCTGCACAGGTAGGCACACTCAACTGAACACTTTTTTTTGGGGAGAAAAACGTCAACAATTTAAAAAGTTTTCGATTTCTTGATTGGCAATGAGACGTACAGATGTTCGAGGTAGCATCATGTCATGCCGGTGTTCTTGTAAACTTTGTAATATGTAGTTTCATGTTGTTTTTTCTTTAACTTTTTGGCTTCAGAGAGTTTACATTTTTTGTGCTGTTACTGTAAGTTAATCCTGAAACATTTGAAGATCAACAGCTTGTCTTAGAAGTTAATAAAACTCCAAAGAATGTTACAGTCAAGTCAAAACCAACATTTAAAACATATCAAAAGAAGTAAAAATAATTCTAACAAGGTTAAAGTATTGGTTATTTTAAAAATGATTGTATTTAATAGAAACTCTACCGGGAACTTTATTAATGTCTCAAAACCAAGGGTTGTATCAATCATTTTTATTTCACATGTGATTTAAAGTTATCTAAGTATCAGGAAATGCCGAAACACAATTTTGATTCATTGTTCAGAAACTGAAGAAGCAGCTATTCTAACATGCTGAGAAGTCGACTCAGTGGTCTGCGATTGCAAACTTGAAAGACATTAATTATTTAGATATCAAAGAGCTCTTTCTTATTACCATAAACATATGTACAACAGAGCAAAAAATACATTGTAGGAGATACAGAATGGCAGATGCTAGATTACACATATGTTCTTATACTACATGTTAGATATATGCTGTACAAACATACCAATATGTTTTAGAATGGACATCAAGAGGCTGTTGGACTTTTGATAGCTTCTAATTGACTGAGGTTGTGGAAATCTTAAAACTAGACAAAATTAGCTCTGGTTACTGCTAACATGAATGTGTATTAATGGAATGGCATTGACATAAATTAAATCATCTCAACAACTTCATTGTATTTTAAACAGGAGCTTTGTTTTAAGGAAGTAATTATCTGCGGTGTTAAAATACTGAAACGGTATATGTAGCGAGGTAGCAACATAACATATATCTAGCTTTTTTACAAAAACTGTACGTGATGTATTTATACACAAAATTCGGAACAGTTGCATCTAGTTCTTTTCTTTTCGGTAACACACTACTCCATTAACCATGTTACCACCACCAGGAAGTGTGTGATCTATATATTTTACACATGTTGATTGCACTCTGGGGGCATATCACTTAACCTGTGTGGACTTTAAATACAGTCCATGCACTGCATCAATCAGCAACCTCACCCCCCCCCCCTTTTACATAAGGGGCATTAGATCCACCAGCCTCTGATGAAGTGAAGGTGGCCACGTGTGCATTCACAGGATACATGGGTCTGGTACATACATGACCTAATCACTTGTGGTTTAGGAAATGGCCCAGCAGCCCTGTCTGACATATGGAACGTGTAACACAGCGTTTGAGCAGCAATTGAGCCACAGTTTCCAGCTTCAGAAGCAACGTACAGAAAGGGGAAGCCCATCTGTAAAGCTAAAGTTGGTACTCTCTTCTATAGGCATGGTTGACTGCTCCCAACTGAATGCTTCCTTATTTCATTTCTAGTGGCATTTATGTGAGCTTACAATCGAAGAGAGAGGCAAAAAATAGATTCGAGCCAGAAACAGTCCCTGTAAAAAGTTACAATATCCCACTTTAGCACCCTAACCCACCAAATGACTCTCGGCAGCCTATTTTCCCTATGACACATTAACGACCAGCGGCGGTGGTGGTCAAGCATCCATTTTTCCTTTTTTTTTTTTGGGGGGGGGGACTGGTGCCTGTTGCAAAAGTTGTACAGGCTGCAAAGTGGGTGGTAAGGTGTCGTTGATAGCCATGAATTGGTTATGTCACTGGCTTTATGTGCAGCACTTTACAATTGATCCCATCAAAAATAATGTTCTTTCAAGCTGTTACGGATGTGTGCATAAAAGGGCTGCTGTCTAGTAGCAAAACCCAGATAAAACATGATAGGGTTTAGGAAATGTGAGCAAATGCTTTGTAGATCAGTAGTATTTATGTATTTGCTGGATGCTTATGGCATTACTGACTTATATAAGATGGCGAGAGCTGGTCAGTTGAGCTACTGCTATCGTTAAAATGTGGTCGGTCCCTAACATTAGTTAAAGCTAAACTGCTGGAGAGTACTTTTTTACTAAAGGGCACGTCTATATTTCCCTCCCAAGCTATATAACATCCAGACCTGCAAGTCCGCACAAATTATACGTAATAATGTAAACGGTCTCAGCTGTGGCTTTGTTGGCCTAATACATTAATCTATGTGTGTGTCCTTGATGAGTAAATGTTCAGGAACAAGCGATGAGGACCAACATTTCCTCATGTACTACAAGTACAGCAGGAATAGAGCGATATAGGCCCATAAAGGGCTAGCAGTGATTTCACTGGTGTGAGGCAATATGTGTATTTTAGGGCATAGGAGCCATGCAGTTTCCTATCAAGGGATTTGCCTTAATAAGCGCAAAGTGTCGTTGCGAGTAGTATACAGAATTTAGTATATCCAGTTCAAGGCTGAACACAGAGGGATAGGCAGAGTTTCCAGCCCTACTAGGGAACAGAGTACATTTCTCATTCTATTTTGGCTGATGACATCACTAGAAAAAACAGCGGGGACTGAGATAAAAGATTGAATAAACAGTGATTACAGGCGACAGGCTAGTTTGCAACAGAGATGCTTGTTTCGCTTAGCAACAGAGTGTTTTCTACACACACGATCCATTCTAAGAAAATGCAATTTTTCAGCATGCATGTTTCTAGATAAGGTAGGCATACTTCCTTGCATGAAACTCTTATCCATTTGTCCTTGACAAATCTATGAGAGAATATGACAAGGGCAAACTTTGAGTCAACAAAGCCGAACAGAAATAATTATCTCAGCTCCTGGAATATGAATACCTTGAAGTAAATAGTCTTCAAAAACCTTGGAGGGATTAGGGTTTGGCTTAAAGTATCTGTTGAAAACCATATTGAGTAAAAAGCTGGAAATATAAAAAAAAAAATAGTGGATTAAAAAAGGCCCACAGAATGTAGTGACGTAGAGAAACATTTAAAAATGAGGGGATGTACTTACTGGCTATTTATCATTGCAACATGTTAACCAATACGGGCTGTGTAATTTTGTCCCGAATTACTCTGGTTAAACGTCATGTCCTCATGAAGATTCTATTTTTAGTTTCAACAGGATACAGTCGACATATAATTAAGTTTACAAGATTATTCATTATAAATAAAAGTCTATTCTCGAACCAAGGCCACAAAAAACTCTAATCCACACTTTTTATTAATCCTAAAGCATCATCATATATGTTATTGAGTGTCTTGATCTAAATGCAACACATGGATACAGTCACACATGTGCCCCTCTACCCACTCCTGTGCTTTACTGAAGAAAGAAATTACATAGACTCACTGCTAAAAGTGGCCCACCCTACTACACTTACATCATGGCCTACAGTCAATGTGTACATGTGGAATTAGTGATCCCTATGAGTGTGTGTTTGTGTGTGTGGGGGGATTTCTGTATAAACTCTGTGGGACTGTAAATTGCCTTTGGAAGCAGGGGGAATTCCTTTAAATGTATAAGAAAAAAGCCGGGGAGGGGAGGAGGTGGTGGTTTTGGTGAGGGGTGATGGTAGAGGAACCCCTTAATTAAAGGATTGTTCCATGCCAGTGGGCCATCTGTGTGGAAATGCCTGGCAGCTGCACACACACACACCAGTCATAACATACGTTCCCTTGGGGCTGTATAGGCACTTTGGCTTGGTGATGCATGTGCCACACGCACTGACCCCAGCTACACACTTCTGTACTTAAATCACTGCAACTAAATTCAGTGGCACACCTGCAATGCACTTTGATTTAAACCGAGTACTTTGTAGAAATATGAGATCTAAATACTAGTGAACACCAACCTTTGTAATCGATTTTTTTCCTTCACTGCCAGTTCATATTTCTCAAGATGTCTAAAATGAATGCACATCCTTTTACTGATCTCATTCATACTCTGTCTTTGCCTCCATGTGATCGGAATTTCTCCGTTTTCCACATTTTACTTGATTTCTCCTCTGTGTCAAGTATTTATTCAGCATCCAAAGAGATTATTCTACACTTGCCTACATAGTCTATGTTTAATAAAAAACACACTAAAAGAACAGCAGCATATAACTATTACATACCATCCTTACACTTGCGATCTACAGATTTGCTTATCATATCTGGTTACATAATTTTCAGAGATTAACATCAATGTTTGGGGGCTGCATGTCAGTCTTTTCCCACTATTTCCCAGAATTTGGTACACCCTCAAATACTGCAGCAGTAACTCAGGTTTACATACCATAGGATAATTAGTTGGCAACAAAAGCAAAACATTTAAAATGTAACCACAGGTATTGCAGTCTACCAACCTAACAAAGTAACAGTAATGCTTTAAATGGTGTGTTACATTATCCATGACATTAAAACTTAAATCCTCTTCTGAAATGCATGGGAAATAACAGTGTTCATGATGTGTCAGTGCCTGCAGAACAGTGCCCAATAGGTAATGAAAGTCAGGTGGAGTAGAGTTTCTTTTGAAAATAAGCAAAGGAAAAGGACTGACTGAAATATATATAGCCCTATATTTAAATACAAGATGTGCACACTGGCATGAATATAAAAGTACAAAAGTACAAGTTTGGTGCCAACTTTTCTGTATATTTTACAGCTCTTAGTTGCTTTCCTTGAAGATCATGTCTTCTGCGTTTTTATCGTTACAGGTTGAAGCTGTTCATTGATCAGGAAAAGGCCTACCAGGAACGGAAGGAAGAGGAGAGCAATAAAAAGGTCACGAGTCTGAAGGAGGAGCTGACCAAACTGAAGTCATTTGCGTTGATGGTTGTGGATGAACAGCAGCGTCTAAGTGAGCAGCTGAATCAACAGACAGTGAAGGTCCAAGAACTGAGTGCCAGCGCTTCACAAGCCCAGGAGGAACTGAGCTTCGCTAATGCCCGTCTGCAGGACGAGGAGCAAAAGGTCTGTCGCTTGGAGGCTGAGCTGAGTGACCACACCGGTCGATCCCATCAGGAACAAGAGGTCATGACGGCCAAACTGACCAGCGAGGATGCCCAGAACAGGCAGCTGCGCCAGAAGCTCTCTGCTCTCAGCCGGCAGCTGGACGAGCTGGAGGAGACCAACAAGACGCTGCGCAGAGCTGAGGAGGAACTGCAGGAGCTCAGGGACAAGATCAGCCGCGGCGAGTGTGGAAACTCTAGCCTCATGTCCGAGCTGGAAGAGTTGCGAAAAAGGGTTCTGGAAATGGAGGGGAAGGACGAAGAGCTGATCAGAATGGAGGACCACTGCAGGGACCTCAACAAGAAGCTGGAGAAAGAGGCCAGTCTAGGCCGGAGCCTGAAGGCCGAAGTGGATAAACTGAATCACAGGATTATGGACTTGGAGAAACTGGAGGATGCGTTCAGCAAGAGCAAACAGGAATGCAGCTCACTCAAAAGCAACCTGGAGAAGGAGAGGACTGTGTCCAAAGTCGTGACCAGTGAGCTGGAGGTCTTGAAGGTCCGGGTCAGAGAATTGGAGGCCGCTGAAAGCGAACTGGGAAAGACAGAGCTGACACTGAAGGAAGATCTCACCAAGTTGAAGACTCTGACAGTCATGCTGGTGGACGAGAGAAAGGCAATGGCAGAGAAGCTAAAGCAAATGGAGAACAAGGTCCACAACAGCACAGGCAAACTACAGGCCGAACAGGACAAAGTGACATCAGTCACAGAGAAGCTCATTGAGGAGAGCAAGAAGGCACTGAGGTCAAAGGCCGAGCTGGAGGAGAAAATGTGCAGCGCTACAAAGGAAAGAGATGACTTGAAAGCCAGGCTAAGGGCTGAGGAGGAAAACAGCAATGACTTAGAGTCCAAAATCAGTATGATGAAGAAAAGGTTGCAATCGCTGGAGACCGTTGAGAGAGAACACCTGAGGAACAAAGCCAAAGAAGAGAACATCAAAACACCAATTGCTAATCGCTTCCAACAAGAAGACAACAAAGTAAAGGATTTGACGCAGGAGGTGGAACGCCTCAGGAGCAAATTAAAGGATATGAAGGTAGTAGAAGGTGACATGTTAAAGACAGAGGAGTTTGAATCACTGGAGAAAAGATTCACCAATGAACAAGAGAAAGCTAAAGCCTTGATGGAGGACCTGGAAATATCCAGGAAAGAACTTTCAAAGTATCAACTGGCTGAGAAGAAAGAGTGCAACCAAGAACATGTTCTTTATAAACGCTTGAAGGAGGAGGAGGCAAAGTCTAGTCATTTGACCAGAGAGGTTGCAGCTCTGAAAGAGAAGATCCATGAATACATGGGGACGGAGGACTCCATTAGCCGCGTGAAAACTGACCACTCTACACTGCAAAGAAAGCTGACCCAACAGGAGGTCCGAAACAAAGAACTGGCCAGAGAAATGGAGACGCTCACCAGAGAGCTTGAGAGATACAGGCGCTTTAGCAAAAGCCTTCGCCCTGGCATGAACGGAAGACGCTTTTCAGACCTGCATTTTTCCACCAAGGAAGTTCAGACAGAGCCACTTGACCTCATGTCTCCCACATGTCAGTCAATGGCTCCACTGGAACGCGCCGTGGTGAACGGGAAGCTGTACGACGAGAGCGAACCGGAAGATAACGCAAACTACAGCAACGAGCTTCAGCTCACCAAATGCAGCCCCTCACTCATCAATAATGTAAATAATCTAAACAACAACATGAGAAGAGCACGTGTCCCATTCCTTAAAAACAAAGACACCCCGCCGCATCAGGTGAATAGTAAAGTGCAACCGAGGCAGAATGGAAACCACGTCCAGCCGGGAGATGTTGTGTTGACCCACAGTCCCGGGCAGCCTCTGCACATTAAAGTGACCCCTGACCACGGACATAACACCGCAATGCTAGAGATCACCAGCCCCACCACAGAACACACCCAGTCATTCACAAGCACTGCCGTCATACCCACAAGTGGAGGTCCACCCAAACAGAGAATTACCATCATCCAGAATGCTTCCATATCCCCTTCTGCAAAATCCATTTCCCCAATCATAAAATCCAAAGGTTCCCCGATATCTGACGAACCGTGTTCCCCAGATAGAGCCCTTTCGCCTTTCACTATGGCTACGTACTCAAGAGCTATGACTCCAGACTCTTGTGGCTCCGTAACACCGGACAGAGCCATGTCACCCATACAGATTGTGTCGGTCACAACAGGCACCCCTGAGCGCTCGCTCTCTGCCGAGCCAGTGGAGGTGGTGGGAGGGCACGCAGTCTTCCGCGTGACCCCCGAAAGGCAAAGCAACTGGCAGGTCCAGAGGTCCAACAGCTCAGGGCCAAATGTCATCACCACGGAGGACAACAAGATCCACATTCAGTTAGGCAGCCCCTTCATTCAGAGCATCACTACTCCCTCGCTAACCCTGAGTCCGTACAACACGCCCGGACTCCAGGAGCAAAGGACTCAAGTGATTGCAAATTGCAGTCCTCCAGCAGCTAAAGTCAACAGCAAAATTACAAGTAGCATCATGATTAAGCCCACCTCCACCCCAATCCAAAGGCCATCACATATTACAGTAAGTAATGTCTATGAATGACCCGATAACCCCCTCCATCCCATCCTTTGTTACTGAATCCTGCCCATAAAATCCAAAACAACCTTAGACTCCTATAACACAACTCTATACCCCAATTCATTTACATGTCTGTTTTACTTGATTTTTTAGCTTAAACCAGGGTTTGAATGTTTTATATTTAGTTTGGTTGGTTCTGTGTGATTAAATTCAAACTATTGTTTGCCTGCATGAAATAAAAAAAACAAACATTTGAAAGCACTAGAACATTTTATTTGACATAACACCAGGTTGTAACTTATGTGCACTTACTGTAATGTACTCAGTGGCAAATTTGCCATGCAGTCAGAATATTCACACTGATGTATCATACCAGTTTTTATACTATTATTACATTACACTATGATTAAGTTGTTTAGTTTTCTGAGAATTAAAGTGTGCAAAAATAAGTTGTATGTTTAATAGTTTGTCATCCATGCTTGCAAATTTCATTTATTCACTAAATCCAGCATGTTTTGAATGTGTAATAATTAAAAATGATCTGAGGAAAATAAGATTATATGAAAATCAGTTGTTTGATTTGATGCATGCACAGTCATTTAATGTCACATTTTGTAGTCAAAAGATTACAATTCACATGAAGACTGTCAACACTTTGTTAGACCTAATTAAATAATACCAAAGTGGAAGAATTGTGTGAAAGACCTTTGTGCTTATACTTGACCAGATTACAAGACAAAAAGACCTTGTGGGATTGTCACGTGTTTGCTTTCTTCAGTGAAAATCATAGGCTGATGTCATAGTTTCTTCTTACACCCAGAGCATAGGAACCCAGCGACCCAGAAATGAAAAGCAGTGTGTTGTGAACTTGGAGTTCTTTTAAATGATACAACGGAAACTCTGCTTGAAACCATTAAACCTCAGAGAGGAGCTGTATAGAGCAGCTGTTGGAGAGCATTTGAAAAATATTTGGCAGTATTACAGCAACTCTTCTCCTGTAGAGACAGTCATACAGAAATGAAACATGGTTACAATTCAATGGACCATTAAAACGCTGAAGTTAAAAACTTGAAATATGTTCTTACTTGAAGGTGCTACGAGAAACTTTTAAATATTTATGAAACAGTCTAATTTTTCCTCTGATAATCATAAATGACATGTAACAGCAAATGAGACCATCAGTGCAAAAAATGCTTTTTCTTAATGCCTTTGTCATGGGGCCCTCACCCTGGAACTATAGCTGGCATCGTAAAAACACTGCCGATTTTTCTTCAAAGGGGGTGCAAGAATTAACAAAAACTGAAAGTTCCTCAGAGCACCTTTAAAGGTACACTATGTAACTTTGGCTGTGTCACAGAAGGGAACATTTTCTAAAGTTTATCTTCATAACTAAATTAACAAACTTTCCTCAAAGGAAAATGTGATCCCTGGAACACTGTTGAAGTTAGAACGCTGCCTTAAAAGTTACTGTTTAACTTTTGTTGTTTACAGAAGCAGGGCCCACAGTAACACATTCTAGTCTTACGTTTGGTTCCAGGTGCCTCAAATTAGTTTTGTTTTGATTTATGATGATATAATTATTCAATACTGAGAATTATATATAGAGAAAATATATTGCATATTATAACTGCAGGCTTTGTAAATGTAAACACATCCCCCTATCCTGAAACTGCATAGTGCACAAATAAATTAATACATTTTCTAGATCCATCTCGAATTGGTATAATATGACAAAAAATGCAAACAAATCTTTCAATGCTGGAAATCAAAAGAATACCTGCCATACATTTCTGAGAGTGCTGCCACTAAATACTGCACACCACCAAACATTGTATACATCAAAAGAGCCCCTTCAATAAAACATGATACAAGTTAGGCTCCCTGGGATATTAATGGAACTGCTGATAGCTTAACCTCAGTGGTCTTTTAACAGAAAGTTTCACTTTGCTTGCTTTTCATTGGGTGGTAGTAACCTAAAACGCTTGTTTTATTTTGCTTTCTCCCATGAATCATGACCTTTGGAATAAGTCATCACAAATGTTTTTTCTCCGTGTATGCCCATTCCTGTACATGTGGTTTTATAGCTGTGGAAATGTTACCACATACGTGCTGTTGCTTTGAATTAAATCAGCACCGAAGGTTAGGACAAGACGATGTGCGGATGGAGAGACCGGAATGAAAGGGAAGTGGGAGAGGAAGAGAGAGACAGACAGACAGAGAGAGAGAGAGAGAGAGAGAGAGAGAGAGAGAGAGAGAGAAGAGGATACAGTGGAGAGGATGTGGGTTCATTGTAGCGGTTGTGGTATATTCATTCATGTCATGTCTCAATACAAAACTTGTGTAAAAAATAAAAGCATCTTAAAGTGAGGGCAGTTGTCAAATCAAGGAGCAACAGAGTTTTCCTTGCAGTATTTTTCTGCTATTAAGTCAGAATGGGACTTAATGTGCCCATTAACTGACAGTCTCAAGCCTTTGAGAGGTCTGAAAATGGACTGTGGTGTTACTTCTTAGCACAATTGATAAACTAGCACGTCCATACATTAAGAAGAGTTAATGGTTCTTAGTGTTTCAGACATACAGTATAAGCTTGTTCTCAAAGAAAGGGTGCAGAGCAAGTTAATATGCACTGTATATATGTGGGTGTGCATTTAAACACATATACTGGCAGGCACAAGACTTGTGGAGCAGTAGTTCAACAAAAAAGCTGGTGTTACATATTTGAGGATAACTGTGCCAAATCATCAGACTCATAGAGCAGATTTGAGATGATCCACTCCATTTTGACACAGCAAGACAACTGTTGCAGGAGAGTGGCCAGCTTTAACACACACACACACACGCACACACACATGCACACACACACACACACACACCAGCGTGACAACTAGGAGATGATTAAATCAAGCATTAAATTGAATGAGTGTGTGAGGAACGCAGCTGGAGAAAGCGGATCCGAATCAGTCTGGGAGCTATATGATCTGATGCGGGCTCTAAACAACATGCTATTCATTAACAACCCACTGCTTGAGAAAAAGCATCCGGGCAGCTGGGATTGCTGTCTGTGACCTCAATTACCCCCTGACTCACTTTAGACTCACTCCATTCATAAACTGTCTATACACCACTGTATGTGCCCAGTGTGCTGCCTGCCAGACTGATAAAATGAGTATCAAGTGACATGCCGGAAGCCGAAGGGTATTTTTATTGAGGAGCCCACTAACATGGGTACTTGCTTCCATTTAGCTGAGAATGAGGCCGTTAACAAACTTTACTCACAACAATAACGCAGCGCTTCTGGAGAACACTTTATCACTTTTCAAAATGAGTGAATATGTCCTCACGATCCGCTACCAATCTGTACATATTGTGTGTGTTCTGATAAAAAAAATCTGGCTTTAATAAATGGCCTAGGCTCTGTAAACTGGTATGTAAACCAAAGGGTATGTAAATATAGGAACCTACTGTAGCTAGCAGCATGCCTGTTTACAGAGCCTAGGCTGTGTATTTTACCACTGGATTTTATTTTCAGGGCACACACAGCACAGAAGGAGGTATCCGATCATGAGGATGTATTCACAGATTTTGACAGAAAGTGAGTTTGACGATTAAACGTTTTCCAGAATCGCTGACTCCACCGTTAACAGCAGCAGATTTTGGGTGAAATAAAGTGAAATCAGAAACACTTGACGTCATTTTTAAACTATCAGCTACTTATTTGAATCAAGCTTAGGCCAAGAAAGTGTCATTAATGCACTACAAGCCTGACAGCTTGTGTATCTCGGAATTCCTGGTTTTAGCCCAAACTAAAGTGATAATAACCACAGAGGAATTTGCTCAGCTTGAACTAGTAGGTACACTAGAAATAGGCTAGGACAATATAAAGTGGAACGGGGCCCACTCTCTTAACAAAAGGCTTCAGACTGCGTGTGCTTGTGAGAGGGGTTAGAGTTAGACTTCATAAGTCTCTACCACCGCAACACAAGCAAGCAAAACAAACCCAGTGTTTGGTCGGCATGGAGACAGCAGCGGTGCTATTGCAGAGAGGAAGTACTTAGCTGAACTCCTGCTGCACCGCTGATATATGAGAGAACAAAGCCGCACGTTAAAGGCTTCTCTTATTTTCCATGTCAAATCAACAACACTCCACCATGACGTACAGCCCGGGAGATTTTCTGCACCATTAGCTCAGACCCCGTACTTATTCTGAAATGTTATACCCTCGTATGAATATTTAAGGATGTAGTTCACTGCAGGTTTTTTTTTAAGTTAATTTTCCCAGAACTGCTAAAAAGCCACATATGAACATATCCAAGTGTGCCAGAGGTTTTGGTGTTCAGTGTTGATCCTCCTTGGGAATAACGTCAGTTGGTGTGATGAAAGTCATGGAAATACTGAAATGCTTCACTTTCACTCTGAAGGAATGCAGACTAAATCAATGACACATTTAGTCAAAGCTAGAGCTTCAATTTCTAGCTCTAGCAGGAATAATCAAGCTGTGACAATGTGACTCTATGTGCCAATGACATCCCTTGGTAACTTGGAAGAAAATAATTGCCTTCTGACTATTGCCATGTGGTTATTTGAGTCCTTAAAGGCAAAACATATATAAACTTGAAAAGGAGTAGAGTGACTCAGAAACATTCGTAAATGTATGATTTATAGAAGTCATTCAGAAAGATATATACAAAATGTCAACATCCTAGAAGCATGAAGTGTGGTTACACGCATAAAGAGAATAATTGCTCAAATCAGGTACTGTACGAGCTGTTTACATACCTATCTATATAATGTTCTGAATTTGTACAAAAAAACCGACTAGAAATGAATGGAGGACGGTATATCACTCATCAGAACAGCAGTTGCTGAGGTTACTCATAACTGTGTGAAAAACATCTTATCAGAGTTAGCGTAAACAGGATATACTGTCTACTGTGCAAGGGGCCAGTCCAAGAAGTGATGAACCTCAGTAATGCTGGCACGGTGCGGCGCATTGTAAACACACTGATTGAAATGTGATTGCACAGTAAGCGGAGCAGTAAGTTGTTTAAGAATCTGAGAAATGTGAAGTTTCCCCCATTATTGCATCAAAGAGACAAACACTGGTTATAAAAGCAACAAACTCACACAGTTAAAAACTGAATAATATACTGGAACTATTAGGAACATCAATTAGGATTGTTTTTTATATATACAGAACATGAGGTGAATTACATAAAAGAAAAATAGAAAAAATAAATCTTTCACAGGAGTTCTCTTAGGGACAAAGCCATAGTGCAGCAGTGGTGCAGACAAAGTTTTGGCACTGTGGTCATTTCCTGTCCATAATAAGATATGGGTTTGATATCATCTAGTGGTCATTTTCAGTATTGCAGAAAATCTGAGCAGGTCAATATCACAGGCATCAATGTAGTCAAAACTACTTTGTGTATTTAACCCTCTCATTTTACTGTTAATCCAATTTAATCTTAATTGTTATTTGCTGTATGTCTCAGTTAAACTACAGTATTCTACATTCATTTCTCTGTGTTTTTTTTTCACCACAGATCCCTCTAGAAGCGTTAAGACGACCAGGGCCGACCAGAATCCCCAAACCAAAGGGCTACGGCTCCCACAAAGGGACAAACAGCATGGCAGCAAACGGGGCGCTGCCCAACAAAAGTCCGCCGCCACTCAACCATGTCGCCACTGGCAACGAGCCAGCAGCACACAACAACAACAACAACAACAACAACCCACACCTAGTCAACCGCAGACTGTGAGACTGTGTCAGTATATATAACACCAACTCATACCATCTGAAAAAGACATGTAAGAAATAAACAAGAAACATTGTAACTCTAATCTTTTAAAAAGGTGCAGTGTGTAATATCTGAATATTTAGCATCATCTAGTGGTGAAAGTTCTAGAATGCAACGCTCCTTGGGTAACCCCACGCTTTCGAATAATTACAGAAGCTACAGTGGCCTTCAAGGACAAGACGCTAGTTATCCTGGCAGTGCAAAATGGCGGCCTCCATGCTGGCAAGCCCCACTCTTACGTAGATATAAAAGGCTCATTCTAAGGAAATAAAAGAAAAACTAATTGTATTTTCAAGCGAATACATACTGCTTAAAAGAAAATAGTGAATACTACATTACATTTCTACCAAGTCTGTTCTGAAAAAATCTACACACAACACCTTTAAGAAAAAAAAGTGATCCACTGTTATATAATCCTATGTGGTGCTCTGAAAACTGCAAAAATGCAACAGATATCTGTGTCAATGTCATGTTCAATGGGTAGACACTGTATTAGCTGTAAATAAAACATATAAAACATTTTAGAAGTTAGCAGCACCAATGTTTATTTCATATTTACCGTCACAGATTTGTGTGAAGATGTCACTGTGATCCTTATAAATGAAACTGAGAAGTTATACTAGAAAAACTAAGTACATTATGTTGTCGAAAAAGAAAGAAAATTAATATTACTCTGTATTTGGCTTTCATGAGTTTATCTGTTAATTCATACAGGTAATGACGCAGCCATGTATCCATTTCTAGGGATGTTAACACGTGGATATTTTTGCAATAATGTACATAAGTGTATAAGTGATGTGTTGTAATGCAGCGCCATGATAGTGAGAATCTCTCTTAATGTGACATGTGTTATATTTGGTTATCAATAAAGATTTTTTTATACCTGGAACAAGAGAAATGCCTTTGATCTGATACTGAAATTTCTCTTAAAACTGATATAATAACAAAAGATTATGAAATATTTGAAAGGTAACACTAAAAGGGAAATCCTTTCATATTAAGAATTGATATTTAAAACCTTGATTGTCAAAGAGGAATCGTACTAGTGATGCTCAGACTGTCCATAGCTAATTTTACTGGTTTTATAAGTTGTTCATTGGTTTTTCAGTTTATAGCAAGTTTGCGTAAAAGTATTTAATACGCAGCTGCTTTACACAAAACACAGAAGACAGGACCAAACAAAATACAAACCACTTCTCTCATATCCCCTGACTCCACATTGACATACTGTACATAAAACCACTCATTAAAAAGTCCATAAAAGCTAGAAGGAAAGCACTACAGCAGTTTAAGCTGTAACAGGTTTGCAGATGCCATACTGTCACAGTCATTTTTTGTAGGTATTCTGTATATCAAATACAAATGAATACATTTTAAAACTTTGAAATTCGTCAAACACGTCTAGCTGATGCCAACACAGTTTTTTATAGTGAGTGACAGCGCATGTAGTTTTAGCCCTAATCTTCAGTAAAGTTGTGAACATGTATGGTAACCAAGGATGCTACTACAATACATACAGATATGTACTGTAATACGTAAGGCAACAAGCGAGGTTACACGGAGTTCATAACTTCTAAATATTGCATTAACAAAAAAACACTATTTCCATAAGTAAGACTATAGGATGACATCTAGCAATACATCTAGGGTGGAAGAATTGACAACATTAAAACAGCTGGCGCGAGTGCTATGTCTTCACACCATGTTGAGGTTTGGGGAAATAGCCTTTTGAAATGTTAAGAATTTTCTTTAGAAACTTTCTTCACTTAAAAGAGGGTCCCTACAAGTGTCTTGTGTTGGTCACAGTACCGTCACTGGTGTCCAATCAGAGCAGAGCGTATGGATGACCTCAGTGCAGGCAGGAAGTGCTCTCTCTCTTCAGCTCGTTGTGTGGCGCAGACCCACGAACGACAGGGACCCTCCAATACAAAGGCATGGCTCACATCTTGACAGAGAAGCACATTCATGCTAACTGTTCCTTTCAATGTTTATCAAAAAAGGGCCACAGATTTGAATGGTGAAAATGATCAAAGCTGTAGCAACATGAAGTACATACAGGTGGCAGGTGCATCTCAAATTGTTTTGAATATCATGGAAAAGTTTATTCATAAAGTAAATCTTTCATATATTTTAGACTTATTAAACAAAGTGAAATATGTCAGTTTGTTCTTTAGTTTTAATTTGGATGATTGCGGCTTACAGCTCATGGTATAAAAAAATTAATATCCCAGAAGATATAAAAATATTACATGAAACCAATCAAAAAACGATTTATAATACATGTTTTTCGTTTTAGACTCGGTTCTCTTTGTGAATTAAATTAAGGGGGAAAAAATTAACTTTTCATTGGTATTTTGAGATGCACTGTATTCCCTTCTTTATATGATATAAAACTCACAGCGTGTGTGTGTGATCTCTCTCACAGCCAGGCTGGTGAGAGCCACAGAGGCCAGGAAGGTGTGTGTGCTGTGGTGGGCCAACGTGAAAGGTGTGTGATGCACGTCTCGCCGCGTCAACACCAGCGCATCGTTAAACAGAAACAGGCCGACATCAGACACCTGTTCATAGGTCCTGATCATTGCAAGCACACAAGCACACACACAATCAAAATTCATATTCATATTCAATTAGATTAACTATGGGAATGATGATATTCACGTAAAAGGTGCTACGAGGAACTTTTAAATATTTATGAATATTATGAAGTCTAATTTTTCCTCTGTTGATCATAAATCTCATAACATCACGTAACAGCAAACAAGACCATCAGTGCAAAGAATACTATTTTTATATAGTTTTCTAAATGCCTTTGTCATGGGTACGCTCACCTAGGAACAAGAGCTGGCGTAGTAAAAACCCTACGCCAGCCATCCAAAGGGGGTGCTAGATTTTTTTACACATCCACTAAATAATAATACACGTAATTAGTCTTATACCTGAGCGAGTCTGGGATCTGTTCATCTGGGCTCCTGAGCAAAGCAGCATCCTGAGTCATTATCAACTGCCTGTTTCCTTCATTGAGGTTCTAGACACACACACACACATGCACACGCACACACACACACACACACACACACACACACACACAACAGGACAGACACACATCATATTTACATTACAATACAGCAAAATGTTAGTTGTATGTGATTTTGATTTTTTTTATATATTTACCGGACATCCTTGGATCATGTTCTGTGTTTCCTCCATCAGCCTGTCTCTCTCTGTGTTATACTTCAACTGAAACACAAGAAGAACATCTGTGCATAAACTTTTTAAATTAAATAAAATAAATTTAAAAAAAAAAGGATTATGACTCAACGCTACCTTTTGTATGAATTCTCTGGACCGTAGCAGTGTGCTGAGGGCAGAGGAGAGTTGTGTGTGGTCAGGGTGGCCAGGGTGTGTGTGTACGGACAGAGCCTGAAGCAGGGTCACGTAATCCTGGATCCTCCACACCGGACACAGCAGCAGCTCCTGTAGGCTTTACACACACACACACACACACACACACACACACACACACACACACACACACACACACACACACACACACACACACACACACACACACACACACACACAATATCATGAAGAAACACTACAGTTTGACTTACGAATAGTTTTTTGGTCAGACTATCATTTCATGGACAAATAAAAGGTGTGTGTGTGTGTGTGTGTGTGTGTGTGTGTGTGTGTGTGTGTGTGTGTGTGTGTGTGTGTGTGTGTGTGCCGTTACCTCAGCATGTGCGTTGACAGAGTTCTGTCTGCTCTCTTCAGGAAAGCTCGAAATCTAGGCTTGGTCTCTCTGCACTGAGACACACACAAACAACAGCATTTGCTTACAAATCAAAAAACACACTGTTAAGTAAAGTAAACACGGCTGTTGATTATACATTCAAATAAATCCTCCTTATTTTTCATACTTTTCACTTTTCTCTTTCATTATAAAAAACAGATATATTAACCCATATTTAATAATATTGTGTGTTGTTAATCTTTAACTTGACTGTGCACTGCTTGCTTTTTGTTATTCTGTTATGTCTATTGTACGCTCTCAAACATGACTTTACCTTGTCGATGGTACAGATGGCAGTGGTGTAGTTGTTGAGATAGTTGGTGTAGACGGTGAGTTTTGAGCACAGCTTCACTAACACGTCTCCCACACACTGCTCTGGACCCCACTGCAGCAGCCGGGCTCGCAAATCTACCTCAAAGACCCTGCAGCAAACACACAGATCTTAATATGGTCATGCAGTGGGGTACGAACAATACCTAATCATAGAAAGGGGGGGGGAGTAAGAGAGAGAGAGAAAGAGAGAGAGAGTGTGTGTGTACGTGCATGTGTGCGTGCCTGTACCTGTTTAGCTGCAGTATGTGTGTGATGGGGCTGAGGACAATGTGGATGTCCCCGTAGCTGAGGATGGCTCTGTTGGAGTTCAGAGCTGCTTGTAGAGGCTCCTGGTAAACCTCCAGGAGAAAGGAAACCACAGAATCAGGCATCCATCAAATCAATTATTTAGATTTTTTTATACTGACTCCTTCTAACGGCCTGTTTGCACCTAAACTAGCTAGACAAACACACAACACTTGGTTGGGTTCCCCGAATCAGATTCAAATAGGAAAAAAACTAAGCCATTCAGCTGCAGAAACATGATTAATTTCATATCTAAAAATCATAGTCAAAAGGTATTGTATAAAGTCCCCTTAGTTTCCTTAAAGGGGCCGGTTCATATCAATTATCACTGGCTTTTCTCTGAACATGATTGGACAGCATTAATTGAAATATTTTGAGTGGCACTGCACCTTAAATAATGACCTCTTAGCAACAAAGCATGGGATAGCGTTACTAAATTTCCTGAATGAAAATACAAGTTTAATTGTTTGCCTTAATTATTGTGCGCGCTCTACCAATGAGCCACGGCAGCTCCCCCAAATTTGAATTGTTTTAGTGTTTGTAATGTGAGTCTACCAAATACATAGGAGTTTGTACCTTCAGCACAGCGCCCAGTCTCCCAAGATAAAGACACTCGCTGTGGTGCAGCTCTCTGGCAACTGCTCCTCTCCAATCTAAAGCTGTCTGGAGACACAACAATGGTAAATGGTAAATGGAATTGACTTACAGTAGACAGCGCTTTTTAGCTGATTTTTCTCAGCCCCAAAGCGCTTCACATGTCTTACCACATTCACGCATTCACACACACTCATACACCGATGGTAGCAGCTGCCATGCGAGGTGCTCTCTGAACCATTGGGAGCAATTTTGCCTTTTCTACAGTAATTTCACATTTCCGTGTGAGAAAGAAGAGAGTTGTAAAGATAAAATGCTCACACACACGCACGCGCACGCACGCACGCACGCACGCACACACACGCACACACACACACACACACACACACACCGGTGGTAGCTCAAGCGTCGGGCTGAAGCCTTTCTGTGAGCTATGGGGTTTTACAGTGAAATCATCTTCTCCTTTGTGTCTCCCCTCTTCCTCTCCACCAGTATCTTCTCCCTCCTTCCTCTCACTCCATCTTTTCAGGAACATGGCGAGGAACTCCAAAGGTCTGGTCTGGAAAATGTTAAGAAGGTGTTTAAAAACTACTCTAAAAATAAGTTGTATATAGAAGAGCACATGCCTTAGCTGTTTATCATCTCTTTGGCATTAATCCCCACCTCTCCTTTCCGTGTGAGAGCAGTGAGGCCCTCGGTCAGGGCTTCTGTCAGATCTTGGGACAAACAAAGCTCCTCAAGGCAGGTATTCTCCCACAGAAAATTACCTTTAACACATCAACAAGGATATAATATTCAAGGAATATGCACGCACCCATTTGTATGAACTTCTCCAGCTATGTGTGGCTGCAATTAAAGGAATAGCTCAACATTTTGTATTTTAAGCTTTTTGCCTCACTCTCTGGCTCAAAATAAGGTGACAGAAACCGTTACTGTAACTGTGCTTGCATTTTTCATATATAAATGGGCATCCAGGTAAGCTTGCTCATCCAGGTAAGCTTAGCTCAAACACTGGTAATCAAGGGGAGCAGGTCAACATACAGTATACACTTTACAACATCACTAAACGCTCCTGTGTGCTTGTTGGGAGTTGTTTATTTGCCACTTTATGTTGCACTCTATACTATTACACCTTATCTCATTTAAAAACGAAATACATACTAGGAAAGGAAACCAGGAAATGCCTGTGACGGTCATTTATGTATTTGATTCTAAAAACAAGTCCCAAAAAGTACACAGGAGTATTTAGAGATTTTATAAAGTTTATCTTTTGAGCTGCTAAAAAATGTAAATGCTGAACTATTCCTTTTAATCTCTGTGAATGTGAAACCCACCCAGAGCCCGGGCCCTGGCCTGGAGGCTGAGCCGCTGTAGGCGTGTCCCCATGAGGCCCCTCACTTCCTCCAGAGCCTCCTCCATCCACTGAGCCTGAGTGCACCAGGCCTGCAGTGCACTCTCACTCACATACTGCAGGGGAGAGGAGGGGGCACACTGCTGGAACCAGGACCCCATGCACACAACACTGCCATCAGACCACTCACTCAGGACTAGAGGAGAAAGGGGACAGCAGCATATTTTTTGTGGCTTTAAGTTGATGCATAAGAGTCATTTTGTACTTTGGTATGTGTACAGTAGTCGTCTGAATAATCATTCTAAAGACAACAGTACAGTTGTAGTCCTTGTGAGGATTAGTACTACAGCAAACACTCCTTTAACAGCTTTCAGTTGAGGTTCTTAGTTGTGAATGAGTGACTCACTGTTCTGGAAACTTCCGGTGGCGAGACCCATTGGTGCCCGGACCTCCAGACCAGTCAGAGTAGAGAGAGAGTGGATGAGAGCCAGTCCTGATGCTGAGGGAGAGATAGAAACGCTGAAAGTGTGCATATGTGTGTGTGTGTGTGTGTGTGTGTGTGTGTGTGTGTGTGTGTGTGTGTGTGTGTGTGTGTGTGTGTGCGTGCGTGCGTGTGCGTGATGGTGAGTGTGTGTGTGTGTTTTTTTCTCACATACTGTGTCAACTTACCAGATGCAGCCAGCGGGCAGAATATGTCAATCCCTCCTCCTTCCTCAGTCGGTGCCACCCAGACACACAGTTTTTCCCAGAATTCTCTGCTGTCGGTGGTCAGTAGAGAAGTCTCTGACAGACTGCTACCTGAACAGTCAAAAGGTCAAACAAAGTGCATTAGTAAACTGAGAAATAAAATAAAAAAATAAATTGATGCAGATTAATTTCACATTTTAAAAACTTTTAAACAACATGCGGTTTCATCTGTAACCAAAACGGTTTGTAGTATTAGTGCATGTGAATGCCATATGACATGAAAGTAAAGTCATAATTTTCCAGTAAAACATGGGTATTTCATCGAGGGAAACTGACTAAATTAGTAAATATGGTTAAATATGGTTTACGATAATGTGTATTTATTCTTTATTCTATCATAAAATCAAGATGTCAGAGCCCATATAAGCGTGGTGAAGATATGTAAGATTTATGAAAGTTAGTCTTGGACAAACAGTTTGCCATGGATTTAAAGGAAAAAGAGTACTATCAAAACAAAATGAGGCATGAAATTGTTTTAGCAGATGTGCTTTCACAGTATTAGAGACACACATAGGATTATTATTTCTTACTGTGGAGCAGATGGATTTGCTCTGGTCCTCCTGGAGCTAGCAGGCCCAGCCTCTGAGCTCTTTGCCCAGAAATAGCCCTCTCCACCTGGGTTAACAGAGCTGAGAGAGTCCCCCTGTGGTCATACAGAACCACAGTCACTCCTGCCTTCACACCACTCAACACCATCTACATGGCGAACAAAGGAAACGAGCATAGAGTTAAAAATAGTGTTTATCTTCCCATCCCCATACTACCCTGCTGTTTAGTATGGCAGAAAAAGATTTAGGATGTCTCAATTCTTTGTGGTCGGATGCAGCATGCTGAAAAATACATGGATGTCTTACTGCAAACGGTTGATATTTTAAGTGTGTAAATCAGCATGCTTTTTGGGCGATTCTGACCCAACAACTGCACACCGGAAGTGAGGTCACATCGACAGAGCCCAACAAGCGATGCAACAACGGATATAAGCAAGAGGCAAGATCAAGGCACAATGTTATGATGGAATAAATATAAAAAGTATGTCCCAATTGTAGAGTGCCTAATGCATTCAAACTAGATACGTTTTATGATCAGCTGTACTATGC
Source organism: Hyperoplus lanceolatus (assembly GCA_026929865.2). NCBI lineage: Eukaryota > Metazoa > Chordata > Actinopteri > Uranoscopiformes > Ammodytidae > Hyperoplus > Hyperoplus lanceolatus. The sequence goes on along the minus strand of CM049418.1, from coordinate 11,686,713 downwards.
AGAATAGAAAAGAAACTATACAATATACCTCATAAGCAGGCACTCTATTGGAGAGCAGCAGTAAGAGGGCAGGAGTGGGTGTGTGTGGCAGTGCAGGTCTGTAGGTGAAGAAGGACAGTGCTCTGCTGGCTTTGTTTGGTCCATCACTGAAAGTAAAGATGGAGGTTTGGTTAGCATGTAAAAACAAAAAAAAATTCAGCATTTTGTGAGATACACTTATTTGCTTTCTTGTAGAGAACTGCATTATAAAAAAAACACTCTTAATGACTATCCATACAGTAATGAAGCTATAGTCAGCAGCGGATTAGAAAATAAACATGGACAATGCATTTAAAAATAGAATTGAACTACTTGGTGCATTTTGATTCAACCAATTCCACAGGCAATTGACAACTACTGTATTTTCTCTTTGCTCCAGACCTCATATCCTAAAGTTACTGCTTTATATTGAGGTGTGTTATTAATATGTAAATGTAGGGTTGGTGAAAATATAAGGAAAACAGACTTCAAATCCAACAATGACTAGAAAAATAAATGTAAAAAGAAAACAAAATGTATTATGAAGACAGTGTTTATTAAAGAGCTATCATATTGAGTTGCATTTTATCATACAGGTGTGTTCGATCTTAAAACACAGTTAACTGATGTCATGGAAGGTATAAATGAATATTTAGACCATCACCTGCTAGGAGTGGAGGCCTGGACAGTCCCAGTGTGTCCCTGGTCCAGGCTGAGAGAGAGGGAGAGGGGCCAGGAGCCGAGTGTTAGCCCAGACAAGGGCCTCTGTGTCTGGGTCAAGCTTTCTGACTTTGTGGAGCTGCCCCAAGCTCTCCTAGTACTCAGAGATAGTCCTGCAATATGCCGCAGACATAAGCACCGAAGGGAGTACAGTACAAGTATAAGTTTACCATAAGATTAGGGTTTAAGTTTTTTTAAATGACTTGCACAATTTAAAAATGTACAGAATGAGAGAGATAACAGTGCAAAAGGGGAGAGACAAAAACTTAATTAGAAAAGCTTCATTTGAAGCCTCCAACTAAATCATTTTATATTTATAGACAACAAAAAGCAAAGAAAATGATAAGACAACATGACATTGAAACTAAATTCATAAAGTTAAAAAATACATTATATATATAAAGTAACAACCAAAAAGAAACGAGGGGATTAATGACAATTAAGATAATTGCTAATAGTCACTCACTCTTGTCCTCCTGTAGTTTGTCTCTGATCATTTTCCTGAGTCTCCTCTCTTTCCCCCTCTCCTCCTCCTCCCTCCATCCCGGGCTGTGGAGATTGAGGGCCCCGTACCACTCTGCTGCCTCCTGCGGGGTTGGGCGGTCCAGTGTTGAAACACAGGACACATAGTGGCTCTTCCATGCTCCAAATTCTCTCTCTACCGGAGTGTAAGGCAGGAACCAGCCTCTCTTAATACACCGCCCCGCCCACAGACAATCCTGTGCACAAGAAAAATGTCTATATTAGCAGGCTAATAACCAGGGATTTCCAAGTGAAATTTAAGACTTTTTTTAAATATTTTTTTAATGCCACTTAAAATTAAATGTCAATGCCAACGTCACACCTCATATTGGAAAAAAGTAGGAAGGATATAATGGAAATGCTGATGCATTTTAAGGTACTCAAAGAGCATTTATTATAAACTCATATTAATATACTCACATTGATAAACTGTAACAATAGCTTTGTGAAATATGTGTTTACTGATAGTAAAAAATAAAAAAAATGCTTATTTGTCACATAAACACCCCCTTTCCAAGTTTGTATAAGTGCAATTAAATTTTTTTTAAGACCTTTGTAAAGTTCAATACTTTGCAGGGAAATTCAATACTTTTATGGCCTTATTTTTTAGGATATTCAATTCAATGCTTTTTTGAATGCTTTTTATAAACTGCTCACCTGCTCAGCCAAGCCCCTCCAGTGCCAGCTGACTTGTGCAGCGGAGCAGAGGTCCCGAGGTGATAGAAATGACATCACATACAGGGACAGGAACCGTGGTAACACCGCCGTCAAGTCCACCGCAGTCACGGGGACCGTCTCCATCAGCATATCCCTACAGTACCTGTAAAGAGAGTCATAGCATATATAACACACAACAAATTAACACAAGCAATAGTTTGTTATAATACAATTTAAAGATGGAGTCAGCGATTCTGGAGAAGGCTTTTTGTCAGAATCAGTGAATATTTCCTCACGTCCTTACCTTTCTGTGTCCATTACTGTTCAGTGTGTGTGCTCTGAAAAAATATCCAGTGTTAATACACAGCCTGGGTTCTGTAAACTGGTAAGTAAACACAGGGTACATTAACATAGGGGAACCACCGTAACAACATGCCTTTTTACGGACCTTAGGATGTGTATCAACTCTGGATTTCCATTTCTGCACGCACACAGTAGCCCTACCTAGGCCTATATGTAGTCAATTGTGAGGAGAGCAAAAGTGATTTTGACAAAAGCATTTCACCTGAATTACTGACTCCACTTTTAAAGGGATAAAATGGTAGAGAAAGGCTATACCTGAGCTGTGAGTCAGTGCAGCGTGTGAGCAGAGAGTATAACAGCTGTTTCCTCTGTCTGTCAGTCCACAGGTCAAACCAGTGAAGCACAAGGTTGGTCCTCTCCTCAAATAACTAGGAGGGAGAAGGGACAGTCAACAACATTATATATGCAGCCAGTATGGAAGGTGCACTCATTGTGTGAGTCTGGCTACTCCGCCATTAACTAAAAAAACACTGACTGTGTAGAAAAGAAACAACTCAACAAAGTGCAAGAAAACATTGGTGTACTGGGGCCATTAACAGTGACAGTACGGTTGAGTGTTTCATTAGGCCTCCTCAGTCTTGGAGCACTGCCTTTTGATCATGCATGTTTGGTAAAAAGGTATGGTACATCATTTACCATGGTGTGAATTAACTTGTGTTGTGTGCGCCTTCAACTAGAGCAGTGGCGTTTCTAGGATATTTTTACTGTGGTGGCCAAGATGGGCCACAGAGCTAGATAGGGGTGGCCATCGCAACCCCTGAATGAATAGCATGTGATAAACTGTACAACCAATTCAAAGATGATTTATAATCCCAATTGCCCAAATCATGTTAGTAAGCTATCCATTGCAATGTTTGTCTGGGAGCATCCCCCCAGAAGATTTTTTGTCTTTTTAACACGTAATCGAAGCATTCTGGTGCATTCTGGAGAAGAGCATAAAGGAAAAAGTCACAATTTATTTTAGTTCCGATGAATAGCAAAATTAGCAAGACAACATAACTTGCTAGCAGCTAGATGCCTAACAACTGGACAGAGGGACAGATGACCACTAGCTTTTGACCAAATATCTTGCTAAAAAAATAAACCTTACAAAATGCTGCCTTTACTAAGAACAAACTTTTATTTTTTTATTCAGATTAAAAAAATCTGCTGGGGCACATGCCCATACACGTGCATGGGTGGCACGCGTGTCACAAGCACACTTATGCTGTTTTCAAGACCTTTGCTGACCAGGGACCAGTTCTAGTGGCCACAGTCCTACCATTAATGTAGTAGGGGAAGGTGGGGTGATTTGTGCAACTTTTTACTCAAAGTGATTTTAAAGTGAGGCCTTGACAGTTATGTCTCCAACTCAAATATGTACATATATTTCAGGATGTTGTGCATCCTGGCAATAAAAACTTTGGATCTGGAATAAACTGTTTAAGAAATATAGCTTTCGGAAAAAAGTTGTCTTGTCCACAAATCACCCCACTGTAGGTATTTGTGCATTGTGTCACAATGACAAAGTCACCATCATCATCTTTCTGGCCATCTGAACTCTCATCAGTGGTGTCGTTAAGTGGAATTGAGATGTCACTCTCTTCTGAGCTACTGTAGACAATCACTTTCTTTTGGTGACCAGCGTATACAGCCATGCCACTGGCACAACTCTCAGAAATGTACTTTGCACTAGTTGCTCCGTGCTTGTGGAACCAACTGCCACCTGACAAATGTGATTCCCCCTACATTTCTGCCTTTAAATCAAGGCTCAAAACCCATATGTACACCCTGTGTTTCCTCCCCATTAACCTCTGCACTACTTACTTACCTCTGCACTACTATCTGTGTTTATGTGGATGTATGGGCTTTACGTCTTTTTATTTTGGTTATTGTTATTTTACCTTCATTGTTTACCTACTGAATGCACTATGTACAGCACTTTGGACAGTGCAAACTGTCATAAATGTGCTTTTATAAATACATTTTACTTACCTACTTACTTATAACTCACCCAGGCCCTTGCGCACAAATCACCCCATCCCCAGAATTTTGGATAATAGGCATGATGCAGCAATTTAGGGTTGACATTGTGCTAATTATATAGACTCAAAGTGTAGCATACCAAAGCACTAAAACATGTGTCAAATGTTTTCAAACGTGTCTATAATTGTTCAGACACAATAATCAAAAAACCTTGATCATGGAAATTTTACTTTGAAAGGCAAAACACAGTTTTTTGAGCTTAAATGTGCTTATATCTTATTCCTTGTGTCTCCCTTCTTTACAGGATGAGTCAAATGGATGGCTCTTCTTAAATATGTGGTCACTTTCCAATTCTTCCACGGTTTCTAGAAACAGGTTTGCAACTCCAAACACAAACACCCCACCTTCCCCTACTTGAAAATTGCAAACTGGTCCTATATCAGTGGATTTTATTTATTTTTATTTATTTAACCTTTATTTCACCAGGAAGGTCCCATTGAGTTACAGTAACTCTTCTCACAGGGAGTCCTGGATTGGAGTGTTTGTGTGATGAACATGGCAACTACTTATCAAAAAAAAGTTAAGAAATAAAAAAATGAATACATATCTCTGAACTAAAAAATAAAATAAATAAAAAAACATCAGAACTGGGGGGGCATGGCTCCCCCAGGTGCAAACCCGGGCCAGTCTCGCGAGATCAGGCAGGTCTCGCCAGGTTACCAAATCTGGTTAATTAGCCAATTAACTACCTCCTGTTAGCATAAACTGCTAATACGAAAACAAAATATGAAACATATTATGCAATATTTCAAAGTTACAATACAGCTTAACATAAATGGTGTTGAATTAGGCTACAATATAGGCCTATTCCCGACGGGTTTAGGTAATAAATAAAGTCCACATTTATTATTGGCGTCGTGTGATGCAGTAGGCTAGCTAAATTAATTGGTAATACTGCTATCTGGTCGCTAGTAGGCATAATGCATAGACCTACATCTTAAATGGCTAACTGTTGTCTATACTGGCTTACTATGTTGAGTCAACAGCTACGCCTCCATTGGCCTTCCCGGGTTAGCCCCGCGTAGATGATTGTGATTGGTTTAATAATAAAAACAGGCCGCCCCCCCCCGGCAGACCATACTACTTGCTGTAGTTTGGTCTGGCTTTGCGAGACTAAGTCAGTAGTAAGGTTGTGCAGGTGTTTGCTAGTCTGACCTGCAGGTTGCTGGTCTTGTGGTTGAGGGGGGTCCATGTGCTGAAGCGGGTCTCGGCTCGCAGTTGTCCCGGGTCATAGTCTGTCCCGCTGAGCTGCCACCGCTTCACAGAGTGGGTAGAGGATCTCAGATTCGCTTCCATGTTAATCAAACACCGGAAATACTCAACTTTGATACTAATAATAAAAGGCTAATGAAAATCCGCTCCTAGTTGTTTCAAACCGTGAGCTCCCATACAAAGTCAGACTGAACTGTCAATAATAAAATAGTAAATAAAGAGTTAAAAAGTCGCGTTCCCTCCCTGTGTGCTGCTCTGCTCCATGGACCTATAAAGCTCTGCTCTCGGTCTCCCTAGAGACGCATCAACAAGAGGATGAGCACATTCCTCCGCATCACTGCTGCGCATTAATATTTAACTAGCCAACTACAAGGGTTCAGCATTGAACAGACAGCAGGTTGACAAAATAAACAAAAGCAAAACGAGATAATCGAGAATTTTGACAAGCATTGTCCAGAATAGGTGACTCCACCTTTAAATTCCAAGTTTTAACACAATTGACAGTGAGTAAGTGAGTAACATTTTTATTTTCCTCCTCACTTTCTCCACTCTTGATTGAGCCCTTTGTATGGTTTAAAAACTGTGGCCATGAGACTCACACACAACACATTAATTTTTTATTAATTTTGAAAAATAAAATCACCCAACATTTAAACAGTGAAACACTTCAAAGTTATCCTACTTCCCATAACAACACTGGTTAAAATAGCAAGAATAAACTAGGTTTTACAATCAAAGCACTGACAAATGTGTATATATATATATTATTTTTTAATCCAAACCTAACATTCAACATGTTTTTATGTAAATCCAATAAATGGTTTTACCAAATAAGACGAAAATGATTAAATTAAAAACGTAAGGCATGTTTGTGATGTCAACATTTGGGATAATTCTTTTCCAGCGTCAAAACAGGGACACCGGTGATAACGTGCGGTGTGTCTCACATGTTGCATGGAAATGTGCAAATACTGTATATTCAACATTGAGCAAAGGTGTCGGAGATATCAGGCCACACACATGTAGAAATAAATGCATATGTATCACAAAGTGGGTTCACATACTACGCAGTTTAAATGCTTATTAATCGCTGGCCAAATTTTGTCTATAATTTAAAGGAATCACAGATAAGAGCTGTTTAAAGCTTTATGTTGAAAAATAATTGTACGGGTAATTTCTAGATATAGATATATATATATATATATTCACGGAAGTCTAAATCTGGGTCTTAAGTCTGAGGAACTGCAGCTGATTCACCTGTGTGAATAGTTAAGAAAAAGTGAAACAGAATGTGATCGTTTATTGTTAAGTTGATAGTTAATATAGATATTTAAAAAAATGCTGAAGGAACAGGTTTATACCATGTAAGTTTGGTTAGCAATGTATTCTGAATCTACAGTGGTTGGAAATGAGTGACATTGGCCTTGACAACTATGCATCAAAGATGGTACATCAAATATTACATTTTTAAGTCAACAGTCAAACCTCCCTCCATAAGACAAAATAGAATGCATCTGATTTATGAGAAGGTAAGGTGGAATTTAATCCTATCTCACTAAAGTGTCTGCTTGCTTCTCGATAAGATAAGATTAGAACAAAATAGGGCTAAAAAAAATAAGGCTCTCAGTGCATCCCTCTTGGTGGGGACATCTTACTAATACATCCATGCCCCCTGCACAGACAGGGAACGCTGGTGAACACATTTTTGCCATCAATACTTGAGGAAAAAAAGGTGCTTCAAGCTACAGCTCCACTGTATCCGCTTGTGAGGGCCCTCTAAAGAAAAGCTGTTGGGTGGAAGGATGTTTGATAAAGAGTGGAGAGAGAGAGAGAGTCACACGCTGGCAGTCCTCGGGATCTCATTGGAGTCGGCTAGATTCAGTTTCTGACTGGAGAGGAAGGGTCAAAGAAAAATACTAAACTAGTCTCATAACTGAATAAACAAACTTTCCTCACAGGGAAATTGTATCCCTGGAACACAGTTTGAAGTTAGAAGGCTTCCTGAAAAGTTACTTCGTCACTGTTGCGGTGTACAGCAGCAGGGCCCACAGTTTTGTTAACAAACCTTTTCTAGTCTTACTCGTTTGGTTTCAGGTGTCTCAAAATAATTGTATTTATTTATAATTATATCATTATTCAAGACTCAAGGTTCCATGTAGGGAAAATATGTTTTGTGAACTAACTACAGGCTCTGTAAATGTAAACAAATCCCCCTCCTCTGAAACTGCTTAGTGCACCTTTAAAGACTTGAAGGACTGGTATGATGCCTGGAGACTGGACATAGCAAAAGGATACATGGAAGAACTCAGCTCCTCCAGCTGTGGAGAAAGAGAACATCTTAAATCACTGGAATGGACTCTCTCTATTCTGTTTGACACGCTACAAGCAGCTAACTCTTAAATACTTAAACACTTAACTACACAGCTAAATCCTTGTTGGCATGTTGTTGTGTAGTTGCAACACATTAAAGCCCCTGTCAAACCAAATCCACAAAATCCTTCTAACTATGTAAGTTGGGAAGCTGTACGATAGTAAGCCTCTGAAAAAGAGTTAGGCATATGTATCAATCCAAATTAACGATATTGTTTGATCAGCTACACAGATATTCGGGTTTTATGAGATGGGCTATATTCTTTGGTTCTTATGACCAGTAAATTTGTTTTCAAGCGTTCTATAAAATAATGATGAGTGTTGCCACGGAGATCGTTTGATAAGACCACGCCAACACAGTCCTGCCAAACGGTCTAGACAGTAAAAAAGCATTTTTTTTTTGTTTTTTTTAATAAGATTTTTGTGAAAGCTTACTAGGACTCCCAACTTTGATATCAAACATATTGATTATTACTATTGAACACCAGTTTTACAGAGGCTTTATCAAACAGCCTTTATCCATGATGACATAACGTACAGGAGGGCGGCACAATGATCTCTGTGTGTGGTATCACAAACATTTCAGGACTGAATTGGGAGATGTGTAGGATTATCCAGTTTGAATCTGATACGATAAAATTAGCTAAAATCATTTGGATTACTTAAAAGAGTTTTCCCATATGAACAAATAACAAATCATAGCAAGGATGTCAGAACATTGATCAAAATACAGTGCTGTGTGAACGTTTGTGAACCCCTTGAGCCTTTGGGAATTTTATTTATCTTAACCATTATTAATACATTTTTATCAATACCAGTATTTTTTATATGAAATAACAGATGTTTTTTTTTTTATCAATTCAACATTTTTCTTTTCCAGAAATCAACTGTTAAAACAGACAAAACAAATTATTTGACAAATGTTGTATGTGTAAAAGTTTGTGAACTCTGAGCTGCATTGCTTAAATCGAGCAAGTAAACACAACCAGGAAGGCCAAATTGAGTGATGAAATAGACCAATGTAATGAGAGATCTTTAGGGAAGAAATTGGGTGGCACTAGATAAAACAAAGATAAAACCAGGTCAGTTTAGGCTCACCAAAGTGAACCCATACAGGTCAGACATGCTCAAAGGGGAAAAAATCTCAGAGGATCTCAGGAATATAGTTTTGATGTTGCACATTTGTCTGGGGACAGCTATAAATTCATATAAAAAAAGTTTGAGCTCCATCTGTCCACCGTGAGGCACATCATCTACAAATGGAGAGCTTTAAGAGTGACTGAACATCTGCCTAGAAGAGGACTTCCTTCAACAATATCCTCAAGCGCCACAAGAAATGGGATTTTTCAGGTAAAAGCCAACCCAAACATTACATCTGGAGATTTGCAGACCATTTGCCACCACCATTCATCACTTGGGAGAAGGTTCTCTTGGTGGTAGGCAGAGTTGCGTTTTTGCCCAAAAATGGCAGTTTTGGTTATGACCAAACAGTTCAATTTTGGACAAATCTGTCCACAGAAAAGACTTCAGGTATCTCCAGGTGCTCTCTGGCAAAGTTGTGACAAGCAGTTTTGTTCTTTTTTGAGAGCAGAGGCTTCTTCAGCAACCCTCCCATGAAAGCCATGTTGACTGAGTTTTCTTCTTATTGTGGGACCATGCACATCTGTCCCAGATGCTGCAAGCGAGGTCTGCAAATCACTAGATGTAATGTTTGGGTTGGCTTTTAACTGAAAAATAACTTTTCTTGTGGTGCTTATGGATATTTTTCAAGGAAGTCCACTTCTAGGCAGATGTTCAGTCACTCTTAAAGCTCTCCATTTGTAGATGATTTGCCTCACGGTGGACCGATGGAGCTCAAACTGTTTTTAAATTAATTTATAGCTGTCCTCAGACAAATGTGCAGCATCACAACTCTATTCCTGAGATCCTCTGAGATTTGTTTCGCTTTTAGCATGTTTGACCTGTATGGGTTCACTTTGGTGAGCCTAAACTGACCTGGTTTGATCTCTGTTTTATCTAGTGCCGCCCAATTTCTTCCCTAAAGATCTCTCACTGCATTGGTCCATTTCATCACTCAATTTGGCCCATCTGATTGTGTTTACCTGCTCCATTTAAGCAATGCAGCTCAGGGTTCACAAACTTTTGCAGATACAACATTTGTCAAATAATTTGTTTTATCTGTTTTAACAGTTGATTTCTGGAAAAGAAAAAAAAATTGATAAACAAACATCTGTTATTTCATATAAAAAATACTGGTATTGATAAAAACGAATTAATAATGGTTAAAATAAATACAATTCCAAAAGGCTCAAGGGGTTCACACACTTTCACACAGCACTGTATGTTATGTTAGCCTTACTCACATTAAGCAGTAATTTGTCCATGTTGGTGTCACAGGCGGTCTTCCTCTGGTCCTCGGGCATTTCATCCACCTCACCGTAAAGGTCAAAGTGCAACCGGGCCAACTTCTCCTGCATCTCCCTCACATGCTCCATCTGACCGATGGAACACTCATTGCCTGGAACACAGAATCAAGAATAAAAAAAGAGCACAACAATCATGCACAACAATAACAGCAGCAGTCATTGGCAATTAAATGCTAAAGTCCAGGCTCAAAGGCTAGAAGAAGAAGAAGAAAATGTATACAATAGAAGTACACAAGTGAAGAGACACACATAAACAACAGTGATAGGACACAGTGCAGATGAAAAGTGTAGAGATAAGGTGCAATATAAAAAAATAAAGTATAATGCAAAATATAGTTGTATTTGTTATATTAATGAGTTTGATTCCTTTTAAGACTATTATGGGATCTTCAGGAACCCTGTATGAAGACTTGTGGGACAAGATGCGTTCAGGTGCAAATGTACCAAATGCCTGTAGTTTCCCTGAGTGGAAGTCGTTGAGGAGACCGAGCAGACCATTCTCCATCTCCTGCACATCCGACACATCAGTGAGAAAGGAGTGCTGGATGGGGGCTGCTGCCGGGCCCTGGGTCTGGTTCGCTTTACTCCCCGAACCAGCATGATGCCTGGGTTTGGTTCCCCTGGAAACACACACACAGAACATTGATTAATCCATATTATTATTATATATAGATACATATCTGATAGATGATATAATAGATGAAATGAAAGTATACCTCCTGCTCTTCCTATTTTGGCTGGAGTGAGTCCCGGTGTTGTGGCTGTAGCCTGTGTGTCGTCCCCCGGAGGAAGTGCTAGTTTTTCGGCCAGAGCCAGCGCTCGGAGCCGGATGGTTGGTGGAGGTCCTGGGGCTCTTTCTCTTCAGCTTTCGGTCCTCCATGACTTCATGTTACGGGTGCCGATTTGCTGACAGCAGGCACTCTTACTGGAGCTTATTGGGCAGAAATATCACCCAAACCGAGGCAATACATGGAGTTCGTTACCAAGCTAACGCTAGCTCAGCAGCTAGCATGTCGACTTATCATCACACTAAAAAACTTCCTGTTTTGGACCCTGTCAGGGCCGAGTTCCAAACCTCTCCGAATTCACTGCTAAATGACGGTCCCCTAACATGAGTCAATTATGAAATAATTATAATATTCTCGTCTTTAAAAAAAAGACAAAAATACGTATTTTTGTACTAAAACTCTGATGTAACTTTTTCAAGATTAGTTTTTACTCTGCATTTCCTAAAACCCGAAATGGAACTGGGCGTAACCATGGTGGCCATATTCAACCAGCATTCAACAGGCGGATGGGTGTACATTTTTTATTTTCTTAATGATCCTCTGATCCTCCCTACAGTCAGAATGCTCGAGGCATTTCGTGCACAATGTCCAAAGAGCATAAATTGCAGTGAATGCACGTTTACGAACTCTCTCTCTCACACACACAGGAGTGGCAGCAGCTGCTTTAGACCATATGGATTGATTAAACTCTAAAGAGAACACTAAAGGTGTATCTTGGCGTTTGCAGGTTAATGCGTTTAACTCTCCCTGCGTTCCAATACCCGTTCAACAGGCCCTCGTTCACTTGCCCTAGGCACTTGCCCTCGGGGGAATCCCCGCCGCCATCTTAAGTGTCGTTCCAATTGTCTGGAAACTGAAGTGAACTTCGTGAGATAGACCCCATAGATATATGGATAGACCCTCGGAGGGCTGAGTGATCAAGTGAACATCCATGGTCACTTCGAGGTGGATATCACCCACAGTGCATTGCAGTTCGTCTTCTTCTTCTTCTCCTTTTATTTTCCGGTAGACTGTATGCTTTTAGGGACATCGCGGCCACCCGCAGGACAAATATAAATAAATATATATAAAAAAAATATATATATATATATATCATATACATATATATATATATATATTTAATTTCATTTTCATTTAACTTTTATTTATCCTCGAGAGACCAATTGAGGGGTGACCCTCATTTCCAATGATATATATATATATATATTTTTTTTTTTTTATTTTTTTTTTTTTAATATTCCAAAACGCCTCAATCAGGCTATCCTATTTCCAAAGGAACAATCCAATGAATGTATTGCAGTTTATACATATTGCTGCTATAACACCGATGGCTGCCAATTATAGGACTATTTAAAACAAATGTTTTTGGTTGAAACTAACATAAATAAGAAAATATGTTGGAGCAAACAATTTACATGTGTAAGTAACATTATCTTGATAATCTGAGTTACCGTGTCGAAATTCAATGTTTGTTATGCTATGGAAATGGCTTTCTGCAATATAGACTACCTTTGCAGAATGTTATAATTCTGTATTATTTGCATTCAGAACTACAACTACCTATGTAACTGACGGTCCATTGCGACTACAAGGGCAAGTGAGCAAGTGGGTTCCATTTAAATCCCCCGCTCCTCCCCCGCCCAGTCTCCCTCCGCACTCCAAGTTCCCTCCGTGCAACGTATGCTGTTGCGTCATACCAAGGGCTGAGGGTAAATGAACGAGGGGAAGTGCAACTACTAATGGAACGCAGGGTCTATTTTTATTCTCTACCAGAAGTAGTGTGTATATGTTTTATTACGTTGTATTTTGAAAGGTTTAACCGGAAGTATTACTTGTACGTGATTGCGTCTGGCTTTATACATGGCTGTAGTTTGGATATGTGGCCACCGGGGGGCGACAACGTCCGTCATTATTGGTGGTATGCGGACTGAAGTTTCTCAGTGTTGTTTAAAGTAACATTGCTTTTCAAAGCATTAAAAACAGCAAAAACATTGCAAGATATTCAAACCACAACCTGGAAAGACATTATGCCTATATATGTGATATGTTTGCACCAGGAACCCGTATGTTGTCTTTTCCTTCACATAAAAATATACATTTCCATTTAAATTGATGCAGAAAAAGCACAGATTGGTGGATCCACCAGAATGCACGCACGTTATACCTAGATATGTTGTTATTAAAAATAACGCATGTCAGTAGACACGTCTGGCCTTTAGTTCGATTCTCATTTGGTAGAGTGGCCTTTGTGGAAATGAGTTTGACACCCTGCACTAGTATTTACGGTGAAAAAACTAGACATTACGATACATGCGTCACTTTTTTGACCCCCCTCCTGTTTGCATCCCTGTTATGTAGTTTGATGGATGGATGGATTGCTGCCTGCATTATGTTATTCTGAAACGGACCAGTCAAAATGGGCGACTTTTACTTTTTTTAAAGTATGCCTATATTTTGATTCTATGATTGATTCAGAAGGGCCAATAGTCTTGTTGACTGATTGTCATTTCGTATATTTTAATAAAAAAATGTCTTCAAGGTTGTCCAACAACTTTTTCGTTATGAGCCTATTACTCTGCCATTAAAAAATAACTAGTCCTGTAAAAGCCCAAACGACCCAAACAACTTATCCTAATAGTTTAATAAATGTATTAAGTTACATATATGAAAGCATTCTTTCAATAGTTCTAATTTAATTCAAGGCTCAAAGTGGAATACACAAACTTTGATACTACACTGTCTACAACACTACTTTGCTCGCTCCATAATTAATAACTGACCCAAAATGTAATAAGTTGTTGTTTTGGGCTCAGCATTTTGTTACATAATCGACCAGGAGTTATAACATTTTGGGTAATAGCCTCTATAAGATTTACCCAGAATAAACAACCCAGTAGTGTGTTTACAAAAAATAACCCAGCTCTTTCTACTGTGAATATTTGTTTTTATTAACATTTGGGGTCGTTGTTTAGTGGCGACTCTTACATGAGTGTGTGTTAGTAGCTAAGTGACCATGAGTGCTTGTGAGGCACTCACTGAAACAAAGTTAACTTAACCTTGCACTTCAGATCAATCACTCAACAGGCCAAATCTAGACGGTAACATTTCCCACTCAAATACTGTATTTGTACAGTGGAGTCAGCAATTCTGGAGAACGATTGTTGTCAAAATCACTTTTTGGCAAATTCAGTAAATATTTCCTCACTATCTGCTACCTGTCTGTGCTGTGTTTGCTGAAAAAAATCGTGTGTATTAATACACAGCCTAGGCTCTGTAATGACCCCGTAGGCTGTGTATTAACATTAAGTTTTTTTGTTCATGGAACACACTGATTTTGACAAAGTCATTTTGCCAACAAGCATTCTCCAGAATTGCTGACTCCACCTTGAAAGTGTCTGTGCTGAATTGAAGTGACACATCATCCCCACTCATTACCTCTTGTCTGTTCCAATGCTGTTTGTTTGACCTGTCACCAGACTGACTTTCTCACTGTTCTGTTCTGTCTCATGCCTTATTTTTCGAAATAAAGAAACTTTATTGGACTGTGAAGGTGAGACACGACTCTTAACCCTTCCTCTCCGCCCCTGTAATCTGCATCCTCACCCTAATGGGGCGCTCTGCATGTCTGTCTTGCATCCCTCTCTCCCTCCCTCACCCCCGCCTATCCTAATGTCCCATCCCTGCCTCCACCCTCTTAGCTGGTGCTTTTGTGATGGCCACTAGCTCTGTTTTTACCACATACATGCATGTGTGCCCACAGCGCACGGAGATCAAAAGAGGTCAGTCACCTTCACAGAGAATCAAGGCCAGCAGCAGCAGACTCCCAGTGCTACAGAGCCTCTGGCCGAGGGCAGGAAGGCCAGTCCTTCTCTCTCAAAGTCCCAGACACTGGAAGTGCCCTCTGCCTCCTCAGCCACGGTCACTGCAGACCTGCACAGCCCTGCTCACACACCGATATCTATACAGTTAGGTACAGTATGTTTACAATTATATATATATACATATATATATATACATATATATATATATATATATATATATATATATATATATATATATATATATATATATATATATATATATATATATATATATACATATATATATATATATATATATATATATATATATATATATATATATATATATATATATATATATATATATATATATATATATATATATATATATATATATATATATATATATATATATATATATATATATATATATATATATATATATTACTATATTACTTTATTAGGTACACCTGTTCAATGGCTTATAAAAACAAAAACCTAATCAGCCAATCACATGACAGCAATGTAATACATTTAGGCATTTGGACGTGGTCAAGACAATGTACTGAAGTCAAACCGACCATCAGAATGGGGTTCAGGGGGGTTTAATAAAAATTAAAAAAATAAGCAGAAGATTATAATGGTTGCATATCTTTAAACAAAAGACTGCCAAAACATTTTATTATTATTTTTATTAGTATTATTACTACAGGTAAAAAAAAAGATACACATAAGTTAACTGTACAACCATATGCCAAGACATAATGCCTTGTGAAGTAAAATAAAAATACAAACAGATACATAAATTAAAATGATAAAAAAAATAAAGTTGATAGGATCCCTTGTGTTTAAATAGACACTGCCAAAACATATAGCCCTATGATGAAGAATATCAGTTTTCAGAGGGGATATTCCCTTAAAAATGGACGTAACCGAGTCTGATGCAGTTACAGGATAAAACCACAAGGTGGAGGTAAGTGAACATCCAATAATAATCCTCCTTTCTTGCTCTTCTAAATCAATGAAGAGTTAATAGCTGATAAACATGCTCAAAAAGACACTTTTTACACTGAAATTAATTGTGCACGCTTTTATAAACATACTATATTCAAATAGTTGACTAATTAAATTCCACAACACCATTCAAGGTTGAAGTAGTGGACACCACATATTGAGCAATGAATACAGATTCAATTCTGTTTTGGGGTGAGTAGGTGATGCTATTCCAGTGACAGGTGTGAATAGCCGCACACATAGCTGATTTTATTCACTTTTTACTGACACTGAAGGGAAAAATGTATCTCATTTTCAGAGCTGGCGATTGCATTGCTGTCCCTCGTAGCTATTTACAAGATGCCCTTTATGAGTGACTATGCAGGGGGAGAAGGCATTAGAAAGCATCAGCTAAATGCTTCATCTATAATAGAAAAATACATTTCCGTTTGCTCTGACTTTGTGATGGAGGGATCTGTAAAAAATAACATTATTATATTGACATAAAGGTCACATTGCTCACATGCAGTCCTAGTCATATGGATATTGATACCCATTAGGGAAATAATGCAACAGTGGAAGTACAGCCTCCTCGTTGCCTATGTCTCATAAACACACATTCCTGAGTCCTATAATTAAAATTGCAGTAGAATTTGATTTATTTCAGTGAATACCAACATCCTTTTGAGGCTCAAATGGTCACGATTTAACCATATTTAAAAATGTAAATCTGATGACACTGGTAGGCTTGTTTGCTTATGTTATATAAGGTCATTGAAGTCACACAGACCCGATGATATTAGTGGCTGAGTATTTCATTTGACCGGTTAACCAATCAACAACTATTGCCTAAGAACTGTCTAACACTTAATTTAATTGTTAATACACATTTAAGGTTCCAGAGAAATTAGAGACAGACGGACGTGATAGATTGGGCGCTAAATGAACATGTGTTGAGTATTGAATTACATATTAAGCGCTATTCTTGCTATTATTGAGGTGTGTTTTCATATTTATATACTACTATACTTAAAAATAACCGTTGTGAAGCCAATATATTTGACTTTTATGTTGAGGATAGTTCTGAGTTAGATGAACAATCTCAGAAGGTTTGTCAAGAAAATCCTGAAAAATCCCTCGCAAAAGCTCCAGCGATTTGGGGAAACGACCTTCTACTGTAGAGACTTCCATCTCTTCTCCCTCTGTGTTGAGTGTGAGTGTGTGTGTGTGTGTGTGTGTGTGTGTGTGTGTGTTGGCAGCGTGATAAAAATGTTACAGATGAACACATTTAGATCGTGTCCACACAGCCATTAACACACACACACACACACACACACACACACACACACACACACACACACACACACACACACACACACACACACACACACACACACACCTATCTATCTCTCTGTAATTGCTGTGTAGGTGCTGTTTGGAGAGCTAGCTACTTGTCACAGCCAGTTCATTCTTTCCCCATGTAAATGAATGACGCCGCGGATAATTACACACCTTCATCTTAGTGCTAATTCTAAGTTACCTGCCTGTCTAGTGTACCCTTTATTGCAGCATTTTTACACACCTGCTTGCTGTAGCCATTGAAGACACCGCAATCTGGTACCAAAAGTGCTTTCGATAAATGGAAAAATAAGTATCAAAACATACACATTAAGGTGATTAAGAGGAAGAAGCTGCCCATGCAATTTCATTACGATAAATAAAAGCTTCAGTTTTTGTTCTGAAGTGAATAGTGTTAATATTTCACACTGAAATTAAATAGCATTTAAAAATAAAATGAATTCTTTTTCTCTGTGGACTTGACCCATAATCGCAGCAGAGGTGTTGTCGTATCAATCAGGAGAATAAAGCGTGCATACCCCCTTCCTTTATTATTTCTATTCATGTCCCGTGTGTGTATACTCTGTTCGATACTGTTTATAACCCCCTGTGCGACAGGACACTCAGGGGACAGGAGTAGGCATTGTGTGTGTGTGTGTGGAGGGCTATTGGGAATTAAGGTTAAACTAGAGGGCTACAAGTGTGTGTGTGTGTGTGTGTGTGTGTGTGTGTGTGTGTGTGTGTGTGTGTGTGTGTGTGTGTGTGTGTGTGTGTGTGTTTATCTCCGCAGCTGTGACCCAGAATAAGATGTGTTTTTCTCCCCTTCATATTTCTCTATTCGACACATATATCTCGCACGCACACACACACACACACACACACACACAAATTACCACATGCCTTGCCCTTGTCTTTTCAAGTGTCCCCTATGCAAGGACAAGAAGCGATGGACACAAGGGACACAGGCATATATGAATGGGGAGAAGGACATAAGAAAATAGTGAAAGAAAGAAATTGATAAAAATACAAATAAACAGGACACCTTTGTATCAATGTGGAAGGACTGTTTTTTCTTCTGTTGTGTTCTGCCTGACTGTCTTCCATAGAAACAAATCCTACAGTATAGACATCATTTTCAATTGTTGTGTTGCCGTATAAGATGATGTAGCTCCAGTAACATGCAACTGACTGCAGCTTTTACAGGTATAGCCTATACAAAACATACTAAACTACAATCTAAGAACTGATGGAAAGTGGTTGAAAGCAAGGTACTTAAATGTACTTAAAAATGTGTGCCAATAGAGTGAGAATTGAAAGGTAGTTATGTTAGAACTGGACTCTTTCCATTCACCTGTCATCTCCAACTCTTTCTCCACACTACACATCTTCACAAACTCCTCTTTAACTATGGTCTCCCTCTCGTTCAATTCCCCATCCCCAAACACACACACGCACACGCACACACACACAGACACACACACACACACAAACACACACAATACTGTCCTCTTCTCAACACTCTGTTGAGGGTCCAAGTGACATTTGGCTGTCCCCTGCCTCGAGGGGTTCCAGGAGATGCAGACGTTTTGGCAGGCGGGCACAGGGACGCCTAGGGGTCCTGATGGGGACTCCTGGACCAGGAAGAGAAAGAGAGAGTACACTTCATAAAATTTGCAACCCGCAGTCAGAAACACACATTCGCTCTCCGGGTAAACATGTATAAGCAAACAATTGCACAAACGGATAGGGGGGCTAACACACACACACACAGACAGACACACGACAGACACACACACACACACACACACACACACACACACACACACACACACACACACACACACACACAAACACACACACACACACACACACACACACACACACACACACACACTGACACATGTAAATGTGTGCACTCACCAATCAAACACATGTAATGAAGACACAGTGGACGGTAAATGTGAGAAGGCGAGGGAAGCTGCCCCTCATGGCAAAGTTTGGAAAGCATTAAATTAACGGGGTTTTGAATTTTGAAAAGCGATTGATCTTCAATAAGACCAGCTGGCTTTATTCCCTGTCCTCCTCGCTATCAGGACTTTATTTGTTAAGTGGATAGTGGAAAATGAAATGGGAGTGATATAAGCATACACTTAGACTAAATGAGAATAAGGAAATTTCAGTATTATGTTTTATCCAAAAGCTCCAAAAACTACACTTTCATAAGTACAACTTTTCTCATGTACAATTACAATAACAATCTTTAAAAGGAGGATTATCAATTAAATAGATTTTTTTTATTCCATGTATTCATGACGCCTACATTACCCATAATGCAGCTCAACTGTTCTAACAACAGCTCAGTTGGAGATTTGGGTGTTTCTGCTGTTTCAAAGTCACTAGAGGTATGGTAGGCTAATATCCTTTATTACTAAATTCACACACTCAGATTTCTCCATTTTCTAATTTATAGTTGTGAGTGACAACAAACAAGTATAAAAAATGTATATTATCCCCAAAATGTAGGAAGTTTAATACATTTTCCCCTGAACACTCCCCGTTTCTCCTGGTTGAGATAATACACGTCATTGGAGCGAGTGAGGCGAGGTGGAGAATGATGAAGGGCTAATTGCAGAGTGCTGGGGCTCGTCTGCCCAGCACTGCCCGCTGTTTTGGCTCGGCCATAATAACCTGGTAGCTGCAGATGTTTCAGGCCATTGTTGCTACGCCCAGACAGACAGACAGACGGACAGACATACAGACAGACAGACAGGGATGGAGGGATGGATGGAGAGGTGGACAGAGAGAAAGAGAGAGAGAAGCAAGCTGCAAACTTCTGCAAAGAAGAAAAACAGCGAGCACAACGCTTTCTCTCTCTCTCTCCATTCATCCATTCTTTTTTCCATCTCTTTCAATCCATTATCAGAAGCAACCCTTTTATATTTGCACCTTGAGTGTTGATAGGTGATAATAATTATTTGTGTGTGTGTGTGCGAGGACAGCCTTCCCCACTGAGGCAGAACAAAGTAGCGTAATAATTCAGACACTGAGCTGACCCTCTCTGCTGCTCTCAAGTACACTTAATGGAGAGGTGTGTGTGTGTGTGTGTGTGTGTGTGTGTGTGTGTGTGTGTGTGTGTGTGTGTGTGTGTGTGTGCCTGTTGTATCTGAATATGACTGCGCGCACATACCCGACTATTGTGTGTGAGCATACTCTTGTGCAAGTGTGAATGTATCCTGCTCTCCAGTGTGTGTGTTTATTTGTGTGTGTGTGTGTGTGTGTGTGTGTGTGTGTGTGTGTGTGTGTGTGTGTGTGTGTGTGTGTGTGTGTGTGTGTGTGTGTGTATTTGTGTATGTGTGTGTCTGTAGAAATAGCTGATCCCTTCCAGGGGTGAATTGTTATGGATGCTGTTCTGTTGAAATTACTGTTATTTGTGTCCTTTAAAACAAGCTAATTGCAGCATAGCGGGTAGCTCGATGTGTGTGTGTGTGTTTGCGTGTGTGTGTTTGTCTGCGTATTTAGTCAATTTGTTTGCGTCCTTGTTTATTGTTTGTTTGTGCGGCAGTGCAGACCCCTCCAATTTCTTTAGCATGGACAGATTTTTACTCCGGGGTCAAAATTAATACTTCTGCAGCTGTTGGGCAGTAATTTCACATGTTTTGTTGTTGTTGTGATTAAAAGCTAAACCCTTCTGCTGAATAAAACAGACAGGGAAATGATCTGCACATACATTGTTATACGAACAATACATCTCAAGCACAGAAAATGGATTATTAATCTTTTCTGTGTTTTTATCCTTAAATGTTATTGAGCAAGAGAACATGTAAAGTTATGTGTGTGTGTGTGTGTGTGTGTGTGTGTGTGTGTGTGTGTGTGTGTGTGTCAGTGTTAAGTGGGACATCTCAGGCAGACAGGCCATCCTCTCACAGGCCCCCTTGTCTGGCAGGCAGGTGAGCCAGTGTGTCTCTATCTGCTACTCTCTCTCTCTCTCACACACACACACACACACACACACACACACACACACACACACACACACACACACACACACACACACACACACACACACACACACACACACACACACACACTTCTCTGCCAGCTCCTTCATGTAGCGCAGTGCCAGGTATGTCTGCGTCCCGGTCTTTGTGTGCAAATGAAAGCGCAGAGGCAGATCTGACGAGGAAGAAAATAGCAAAAACGCGATTCCATTCTCACGGGTGGGAAGAGAAGGGGAGGAGAGGAGTGGACTCGCCTTCTCTCTCTCTCATCCCTCAATCCAACACTTCTCCTCCTTTCGTTGGGTTCCATTTAGTCTTCAGTTCTTTTTTCTGTTTTGTGCCGTTCCATGTGCTACTGCTGCCGCTCTGTCTGTCTGTCTACGGCTCCTCTCTCCACTGTCCTCCCTTTCTTTCTTTGCGCTCCATACCTTTCTCTCCACCGTATCAAAACTGTCTTTCTTTGCCATCCATCCATCCTCTCTTTCTCCTCGCTTCGTTCCCCTTTCCAAGTGCTTGGACGCAGGGCTTACTGCTCCCGGTCACTGCTCAGGGAGTTAAAGTAGGCCCAGTGTAGAAGACACATCACACACACAAACACACACACACACACACAAACTTGAACAAACAAACACCAAACGGGTCCCTTTCTCTTGGTCCAATTTCCATTGTGTCTTCTTCTCTGCTACCTGCATATGTCTCTACCTTCTCCAGATCCCAACGCTTATCTGTACGCAGCGCAGCCCAGAAAAACATTATGAGAACTGGTACGACATCATACGTTATCCACACACACACACACACACACACACACACACACACACACACACACACACACACACACACACACACACACACACACACACACACACACACACACACACACACACACACACGCACACACACAGCGTTCAGAGATAAGCCTCCATCGCCTTCCAATCGCAATCAGTTACTGGCCAAGCAAAGTTCAGCACAGCACAACTACACTGAAGTTCAAACCAGCAGAAGAGAAATGGCTCCATTATTTCTTAGACCAGCACATTGGAAAAGTTACTGAGCCCTAGAGGAAAACAGAGAAAAAGTTTAAGATTTGCAATGAGCTGTGGCACAAACATTTCTTAATGTTTGTGTAGTGCGAGATCTGCACTAGTCTAACACTTTTTCACATTGGGAAATGATCATCTACTTGCAACAAATGCCATAAAGTAAAATGCGTAAACTTCTAAGCACTCTAAACAGAGCATGATTCTCAGTGCAGACACAAGTAGTTTTTGTTTAGAACATGACCCAATAACTTTACAAAATCTTGGAACAATAACAGGTTTTAAATGTTAAATTGTTTAACGTGTTAACGATAAGTTGCAATACCTTGTCTTTGCAAGATTATGGAAAAATCCATTCTGCTTGCTTATATGTACCGTTAACATCGTCACCCTCCTCTTCCTCTTTAATTCACCTTCATCATGCCGTATTGATTTGTGTGTCTGCATGACCTTTCACATGAGGTGCTCATTCTTCAAGAGGTGAAAATGTTTGATGTCTAATCTTTGATATCCTCTGAAGATGTACGTGTGTGTGTGTGTGTGTGTGTGTGTGTGTGTGTGTTAGCGTGTTTGTGTGGGTGGGTTGCTTAGGACCTCCTATAGTTAAGGAACCAAAGGTCCTCAGGGTATTAGAGCAGGAGATCAGGGACTGTGCTCTCACACACACACACACACACACACACACACACACACACACACACACACACACACACACACACACACACACACACACACACACATTGTGGTGTCTTGGGGAGTTCAGTGGCAAAGCGTGGTGGGAGTAGTCGTTTGAACCTGGCGGATCTTAAAGATCACACACACACACACACACACACACACACACACACACACACACACACACACACACACACACACACACACACACACACACACACACACACACACACACACACACACACACACACACACACACACACACACAGATTAATGCTTAAAGAAGGAAACAGTTGAACCTTTTTTGCCTCATGGGGGTTAAGCTGTAGGAGTGGGGAGAGAGAGACAGAGACCTGTAGGATTCATTTAATCATTTAATAGCATTGCTTTACTTCGCCTATTTTCCATTTCATATGTTTGTTATACTCCTTAGAGAGTGCATCTTCTTTCCTCTAAAAACTGGTTAAATGGCAGTAGAACATTTGCAATTTTCAACTTATTTCAAGTTGGTGTCAGACAGTATTAAAAGTAACATGTACAAGTATGAAAAGTGTCTTTGTTGTTTATGTGCTATGGCATTTTTTCAAACTAGAAAATAACTACATTTATATATCTACATGTCTGTAAAAGAAAATAATAGCGAGGTAATTAAAGAAAGTGTGTTAACAGGAGGGAGACTGGCATAGTTAAGTAACAGAGGGGAAGAAAGAGGAGGAGAGGGTGAGTAAGAGGGGAGAGATGAAGGAAGAGAGAGGAGTCTTTAATGTGCGTGGGTCTTGTAAGGTCAGATGGGGGCCGGGGAGAGAGAGGGAAAGGTTACAGCAAAGGTTAGCATTATTTATTGAATCACTGATCCATCAGACGCAGCGCACACACACACACACACACACACACACACACACACACACACACACACACACACACACACACTACCTTGCATATACACACACACAATCATTATCGCAAACTCACTTTTTTTATTCTTTCACACACACACACACACACACACATTCATAACGGCTTAATCTTCTATCAGAATACAAGAAAAACGGAAGCTGAAGACAAACATGTGATTTTGGTAGTATCTAATAAAGAAGTAGATCGATTTTGACTGTATGTACACAATGAGATATAAACTGACAGAGAAGTTAAACTTGGTTAGGCTGTACAGTACAGAGTATAGTAATGAGACAAATGTACAATTAATGGCATACAATGAGAGGTTAAACTCAAATACAATCGGTAGAATAACAGTAATAAAACACTTT
>CM049418.1:11602500-11652500 GCA_026929865.2 Hyperoplus lanceolatus | reverse complement strand
TGTGTGTGTGTGTGTGTATACAGTCTTGTTAGAGCTGTAAATGTCTGAGCTGCTGGCTGACCTTCTAGCTCCTGGTTTTTCATGTTTAGCCTTTCCCAGTGCTCTCACCTTTATCCTGCCAAGTTAACTGTAGTCCCTCCATCTCTCTTTCCCTCCCATACTTTTGGATCGTGTATGTAGATTTGTATCTGTTTTTCTGTTCATTAGCTGTTTTTTTCATAACTGGACTCAATTTTTTACTTTATAAAAAGATAAATTCAATTAAAATGAATGGGAACATGTTTTAATTGCAACAGCAAAAAGGTAGTTGTTAATTTTGGTTCGTGATTGTGAAAAAAATAGATGCGCACACACACACACACACACACACACCGCACTAAACCTTTGGTCAGTCGAGTCACGTGACCAGTAGTGGCAGCTTTGTTTTGGTAAATTGCTGCGGAGTCATTTGCATATGTCTGTCCTGTGCTTAACAAGTTCACATTGTTATTAATCGGAGGGAAATATGCTAATGCCTCTGTGTGACGGGAACATGTGTGTGATTATGCTCATGCCTTACTTAAGTGTAAGTGTGTGTGTGTGTGTGTGTGTGTGTGTGTGTGTGTGTGTGTGTGTGTGTGTGTGTGTGTGTGTGTGTGTGTGTGTGTGTGTGTGTGTGTGTGTGTGTGTGTGTGTGTGTGTGTGTGTGTGTGTGTGTGTGTGACGGTGTGTGTGTGTGTGTGTGTGCCATGTGGCAGGCTTTGTAATAATAGCAAAAGGTAAGGGGTCAGAGCATGTGTCACATTAATACTCACTGCGTCTACTTTGCCCATTTGCATCAGTCCGTTTGCAATGCTGAAGAGCTCAAATGCTGACCTGAGATCAGATCCTCTCTCTACATTACCACAGTAATAATGTACACTTTATCATTAGCTGTTTGGGTGCACGCAGACTAAAGCCATGATTGCCAAACATAAAATGAGCGGTGAGTAGTTCCCAGAATGCCCCCTGGTCGTTGGCATGGTGACGGAGCTGACCCTGGAACCTGCACGCCCCTTGCCCTCTGTGTTAACTGGAGATTACAGTGTATTAGTCTGACGCAAAAAATAACAGTTTCCCTGCTGTTTGGCAATAGCTCATTTTAACAATAGAAAATGATGCTTACCAAAGAAAACTAAGGGTATTCTGATGTATGCACAGGCTGGCAGATCAGAACATGCAAATACATCTGATTTTAATCTAAATCTCTCATACACACAGGCATCAATGCACCTAGACCAGATTCCGAAATAGTGTCTTGTGTATTATTTGTGCTGTATTGCTTCGCATAAGTCACTGAATCTCCGCCACACACTACTTGAAGCCAGGTAACGAGAAAAGCAGCTTCATTTTAGATTGATGGCCTTCGCTTTTCAACCAAAATATTTGCAATGCATTTCATTCAACTAGCCTGAATGCATTACATTGAGGTAAACTGGATGTGTATACACTTTTCAAGCTAAATTAATGATACGATGAATGTGGCCTTGAATGCTTCTTTCCCCTCACAACTTTTTTATACATGTCTGAATATGTTCCTGTCATTTCTTTTGGTCCATATTTCTCTTTCTCTACTTGTCCCTCCCAATCCCTCTCTCTCCATCCTGCTAGTCCCTGTCTCTATTCTACTCTGCTGTGCTCCAATTAATTGCGTAGGCGTTTTTATCCTACGATTAGTATCTTGGTTTGTTCAGTGTAGCAGGCTCATTATCTATGCAGCCCGTTAGTAAAAAGCCTTAACGATGCCTAACGACACGTCTAATCAGACTGGTTTTTAGCCACAAAGGGCTAATTGCAGCTGTTGCTTCTGTCCGCCGCCGAGAGAGGCAACAGAAAAACCTGTTTGGATTGTTGGGTGATATTTTATAAAAAGGCAGACGCAAATACACACGGTAAAAAAAAACAGATGCACAAAAGCATTTCTGGTTGTTTCAGTGTGATGTGAGAGAGAGAGTGTGTGTGTGTGTGTGTGTGTGTGTGTGTGTGTGTGTGTGTGTGTGTGTGTGTGTGTGTGTGTGTGTGTGTGTGTGTGTGTGTGTGTGTGCTTCACAGAGGGGAGTCTCACTGTAGCTACTTGTCATCAGAGAGCTGCAGGTTTGACTTGACAGAAACACCAGAGAGAGTGCAGGTAGCGCCACACACACACACACACACACACACACACACACACACACACACACACACACACACACACACACACACACACACACACACACACACACACACACACACACACACACACAGCTCTAAAATGGTTTATTATATACCTAACTGGGCTGTAGTACAAGTAAGCACAATGGACACCTCCATTGTGCTTACTTGTGTGAGTGTGTGAGTGCTTTTGCATCAGTGTGTGGGTGCGTGCGTGTGTTCTGATCTCTTTGTTGATGTTTTCCTCTGATTCCGTGCCAGCATCACGTCCATCTGTCTCCATGACACACACACGCTTGAACATGTGCACAGGTAATGCGTTTTATTTTGTAAATTTAAAACCAAAACCGAATGTGACAAATTATTTTTGTTGTGAGAACCAGACACATCTGAATGGTTCTCCAGTCGCCAAATTAACTTTCTAAACCCTAACACACGCACACTTAAAATACATACTGTACAAATAGAAAGAAGGCTAAAGTGTATTGAATCCAAATATAGGCTAGTGAACACGCTAAATATTCCTGTCTCGTCACAAGCATATATAATAATATATATAATAATATATAATAATCCTCTTTTCAGCCTTGATCTTCTTCCCACAAGTGTTGTTGTAGATGCGCTCCTCGCCATCAACCCCAAGAAGTACATGGGAGAGGACAATTTGGACCCGTTTTCAATCAAGCTCTCTACACATATAATATCAAAACAAATTACCCATATTTTTAATCTTTCCATCTCCTCTGGAATAGTTCCTAAAATTTGGAAAAAAAGCTCATTTAATTCCTTTACATAAAGGTGGTGACAAAAATAATCTTAATAACTACAGGCCAATTTCCAAACTCCCATGCCTCGCAAAAATTCTAGAATCACTTATTAATAATCAGTTAAAAACATTTCTAACTAGTGCTTCCATTTTGAGCCCATTCCAATCTGGTTTTAGGGCAGGCCACAGTACTGTCTCTGCTGTGACTTTGGTTGTAGACAACATTGTTACAGCATTAGACAAGAAAAAGCACTGTGCAGCACTTTTTATTGATCTTTCAAAGGCCTTTGATACTGTTGACCACCATTTGCTTTTACAGAGGCTGCATGACATTGGCTTTGATCAGTCTGCATGTAGCTGGTTTAGGGATTATCTCTCTGATAGACAGCAGTCAGTTAAACTGGGAAGATACCAGTCTGAGTTTTTAACTGTTACAAATGGTGTCCCACAGGGCTCAATTTTAGGTCCAGTTCTTTTCACAATTTATATAAATAACATTGTTTCATCGCTAAAAAACTGTCACGCCCATCTATACGCTGACGACACAGTAATTTCCGATTCGGTGCACCAATCTATTGAGAACCTACAAAGCTCTTTTAACACCCTGCAGGACTGTCTAGTGGACCTCAGGCTTGTTCTTAATACAGACAAAACCAAATATATGTGTTTCTCCAGAGCAAAAACTACACATTTTAATGATCTTATTATTCACACAAATAATGGATCTCATATTGAAAGAGTCACTGAATATAAATATCTTGGCATCTGGATAGATGAAAAACTCTCTTTTACATTTCACATAAAAAATCTTGTCTGTCGTCTGCGACAAAAGATTGGATATTTTTATAGGAACAAAGCCACCTTCCCGTTTTTCAGTAGGAAAAGGATTATTGAGGCAGTTTTTATGTCTGTCCTTGATTACGGTGATGTGGTCTACCGGCATGCATCACATTCATGTCTTAAACTCCTAGACTCAGTTTTTCACTCTGCTTTAAGGTTCATCACAGGAGATGCTTATGACACACACCATTGTCTCTTATATGAAAAGGTTGGGTGGTCCTCCCTTAAAGAGAGACGTGACGCACATTGGCATATTTTTATTTACAAAGCCTTGACCGGGAAGCTTCCTCGTTATTTAACAGAAATGCTGCTTGTTTCATATGGGCTTTATCAGACCCGCTCCACTGACATACTTATGCTTTATGTCCCACAAGCCCGGTCTGAGCTGGGAAAGACAGCTTTTAGCTTCAGTGCACCTGACTCCTGGAACAACTTACAGCTAAAAATTAAACTAAATACATTCATATCCTTTGGCCAATTTAAACAGACTATCTTGGATCTGCCAAACTCTACCTGTAACTGTTTTAATTAGGCTATATTGTACTTTATGCCTTTTGGTTGCTGTCACTCTTCCCCACTCTGTAAATGTTTCAATCGTTTTGTTTTCTCTTCTCTTCACTTGTTGTGTATTTGATGTATTTGCATTGAATGTTTTGTTTGTATTGTTGTTTTGAATTTGTTTTGACTCGACGTCATTGGAAATGAGGGTCACCCCTCAATTGGTCTCTCGAGGATAAATAAAAGTTAAATGAAAAAATGAAATGTAATTTGGATAAATGTGGGACTATAAGTATATAATTAAATACTGAATATGCTTTTGGATCTGAACCCCTGCAGATATCTTTCTCATAAAACATACACTTCTTCAACTTTCCATATCTTCAATTTCCAAAACATGTTTCATATAAATATCAACAAATCTTGTAGTTTTAATTTCTTGTATTAAGATTTATTAAAATATTCACGAGAGGTCAGATAACGCTAATTTAGGAGAAAATAAACATCTAGGCAATTTGTTAAATACAATACATCCTCTGAATATTACTGATTTTTAGTTTGACAATTTTTTGGGGAAGAATAACTGCACATATATCCAATATTTTACTCCGGATTCATTGTCTTAATTTGATACATCTCAGTGCCTGTTGAATTACCTCGTGCACGTTGCAGTTGCAGTGTTTGACCAGTAGGTGGGGACATATTCAGTTATCTCTGCAGCTGAATGTCCATCCAGTTTAACCCTGCAGCACGGAACAAAACTCGGGTGGATTTCATTAAAAATTATTTTGGTTCATTTGTACATCGTTTTTTAATTTGTAGTGCCTGAAAGCGCTTATCAGATGGCATCTTTGTGTGTGTGTGAGTGTGTGTGTGGACTTCAGTGGGCCCCTCTTTTGTTCAGTTCAGTAAGTATCTCTATGTGCGAATGTTGACCTGATAATCTGTGTGCTTTATAGAGTGCTGTTCACACATCGGTCTCCACTCTGATCCCAAACCCAAACACAGCAGCTCGCCCCCTGTTTTATCAACACACGTGCGCAGAAACACACACACACACACACACACACACACACACACACACACACACACACACACACACACACACACACACACACACACACACACACACACACACACACACACAAGAAAACTGATAACCTGATTTGATATGACGCCAAAAACAAAGAGATATATCAAACAAAGTCGCAAAGAAATGGATTTATGATGATGCAACATATTTTTCTCACTGCTCCTTTTGGGGAATCACAGTTGTTCTGTAATACATTTCCATAGCTCAACCTCTCTCTCTCTCTCTCCCTCCCTCCCAGCGCCAGTTGTGCTGATCACACACTGAATCCGACACAGATCCCAAACTCAAACACAGATTCTTTATCAGGGAACACACTCGCTCATAATCCCTGGATAACTACACCTGGGAGTGTGTGTGATTGTGTGTGATTGTGTGTGTGTGTGTGTGTGTCATGTACTATGCTCTTGTGATACAGCACTGTATAAATTATCAAGTGTGTTGTTGGAATCAAAGCGGCTTTATACTGTAGTGGGTTTAAACAGACACTTTTTACATCATACATGTGGTTACCAGTATTTCCATGCAAACAGGATGAATGGATGGAACTGCCTGCACCTGTGGTAAGAGCCTCAATATCTGCCTGACAGAAGTTACTGTTCACAAGCGGTTGACTACAGTTGCATTCACCTGACAAACACTAATTCAGAAAAATACTGTATATAATCTTGGTGGTCTCAAGGTGTGTGCATTTTAAGAACATGTTAACCTTGTATGTCCTCCTCTAGGCTGTGGCCAGTCAACTACAGTATGGACAGAGTAGATCTTAATACATCAAGACAACAAAGTCTGTGTTTACCTAAAAATCACAACGTTTAAGCTACAAAATAAATTATAAAAGAGATTGTGTGTATTTTTAAGGGCAAATCTAATACTTAGCATTTTAGCAAAGTGATCGTGGATGAGAGTATTACGTACTTGCAAAGAATAAGAAGAATTGATACTTTCACAAATAAGAATTAAGTGAAAATGTGAACAGCATTCATTGGTTCGATTCCGACTTGATTTTTACAGCCTTCCCAAGCCAAAAAGGGCCTGTTTTTCAAGCTCTAAACCAGAGGGTTTTCTTCAAGTGACGGCCCTGACGACGCTGAGTAGAAAATAAATGTCTAATGATTAAATGGGGCGCACTGAGGTTTTCCTTGTTGATGTCAATTACATCTTTAATTAGTGCATGTGTAATGTAAATACAGTCTGTTGTGATTGCTCCTGTGCCTCCTGTCCCATGCTGAAACAGATTTTCTCCCTCATTAGGCAGTCACTCCTTCAAGTGGCCCCCGTCCCCCAGGACCTGCCCTGGACGAGCATGCGTGTGACTGAGTGTGTGTGTGTCTGTGTGTGTGTGTGTGTCTTTGTGTGTGAGATAGCGAAAAAAGGAGGTAGCATATGGATACATGAGTTCTGTTAAGATATTTTAAAAACAAAAAATGGGTTTCAAATTGGATGGAAATTACATTAAAAAAGCACACAATGTAAGACATTTTTTCTTAACAATTCAGCCTCCTTTCTTATCGACACACCTTTTATCTACCCTCAGAAAAAAGTCCAAAAGGCATGTAATCACCGGCCCAGTCTACTAAACTATTATCTTCAGTCAACCTGTGAACGCTGCTTGCATTGTTGTTGAAGAAGTCATTATTTATGTCTCTAAATGATTCCTGTGGTCTAGTATGAATGCCAAGGCAAATATAAAAGGAGCCATTTGAATAAGTGTGGCTGAAATGACCCTCAAATGCATTGAAAATACAGAAGAGTTTGTTTTTCATAAGAGTTGAACACGAGCGCGCTGCGTGGTCGACTGCTTGCAGGTGTCTGAGATTTACTTTTCCAATGCGTGCGTGCGCCAAAAATTGGGATCCATTAACGGTTCTGCCAATGAAAAAGTTTTCTGGGAAAGTACAGCAAAAAAAGCAGGAGATAAAAGAAAAATTGCAAGAGGAAACAAGGGAGGAAGAGAGAGGGAGAGATGCCATGTGTTGCACACCTGAGCCCTGAGAAAAGGAGGAGGAGGAGAAGAGAGGGGGATGATGGAAAGAGAATCAGTTCCACTACACGCTCATTACCACCTATTCATCTGGAAGACATCTCTGCTGCATCTAGTGCTGGCAGAACTCTCAGTGTGTGTGTGTGTGTGTGTGTGTGTGTGTGTGTGTGTGTGTGTGTTCATATGTTTATTTGTGTGTCTGTGCTGGCTATGTGGGGCTGCGTTAATGCATGTGTGTGTGTGTTTGCGTGTGTGTACGTTAATATAGGTCTGCCTTTGTGTCTACCCCCCTGCTGTCCTAATAAGATAAATGTTTCCGTAATGACCCATATGTACATTTCGACCCTCAGTCTCAAGTCTAACCAGAACCCTTTTTAACATGACAATCACAAGTGCTTGCATCTTCTTAGGATAATGGAAGTGGACGTACGCCCTTGTATTACAAGGTCTCCCATTAGAGGCCATTTACAAAATAAAAGCACATTGAATTATGCTTCTTAAAAACATAAACGCCACTCGAAAAGCACAAAAGGTCAACGACAACTGAAAGGGCTAATTTCCTAATATGGAAATATGTTTATTTATGTGAAAGAAAGTTATTTTAATTGCTAGTGCTTCCAATGTTTTTATAATTCACCAATGAATGGAAATGGAATATAACATTCACATGTTTTAATTTAAGTGTAGAATTGATTAGAAATATGTTTTTTTGAAAACGTCAGAATGCGGCCATGTTGCACCGCCATGTTGCATCGCCATGTTTCTACAGTAGCACAGAACAGAGAAACTTTAGGGCCTTACGCGTTTTTGTACAAAGTGGGTGTCCAGGGGAAGTGCACCTGGAAGACGAAGAAGAAGTACTATAGAGTAAATAACTAAATAGTAATAATAATAAATACATCTTCACCTCATCACTTGATATTGATGAAAGACATTGGTGGATGATGACATCTAATAGTAACTAGCTTTTTGTCCTTGAAGCCCACCGTAGCTTCTGGAATATTCCCCCAGCGGAGCGTTGCAATCTAGATTTTTTTTTTTGTGTTTTTAACTACACACTGCACTTTTGAATTAATGTTTGATTTTACGTTTATCATAATACTATGACAGTGTCACTCATTGCTTCATTTACTTGCTTAACTTCTCTGTAGATGCAGGATTGTTCCGTAATGGCTAATAGCATCAAAATGAACTTTTACGCTGCTTACATCAACAGGAGTAACTTATACCAGTTCATACCATCGTGTGTAAAAGGAGGACAAACGCAAACATGTGTTATAATAAATAGAAAAAACTTCCAACATTTTTAGAAACACGATCGATCAAACATGTGTTACACTTAGTAAATCTGTCCTGGTGCACTCTTTGCCTGCCTGTTTGGGTGTCTTTGTGCGTTGACATCTTGTGTGCATCACCACCCATATGCACGTGCACATTTGTGTGTGTGTGTGTGTGTGTGTGGTGCAGCTGGCAGCGTTGCAGACAGGTGGGCCGGCAGCACATCCCTTCCAAAGAGTCACTCGCCACACACACACACACACACACACACACACACACACACACACACACACACACACACACACACACACACACACACACACACACACACACACGCCCCCTCCCTCCCAATCCTGCCTAGCCCGTCTCGTTAGCGCCTGAGTTTTTAATGCGCTGTCCCAATCTGGAGGGACATATGCACTCGCACATTGTCGGCTCCCAAGAAATTGTCCCACATAAACGTTCGCAAATTAGCGAGACCAAATGGCCTTTTATGAATTCTTCTGTCACCACAACCATTTCAAACGGTTGCTTTTTTTATTCTCTTCGGATGTGCATCTGCTAAACGGAAATAAACAAGAAAACAACAACAGATTGTTGCATGTTAGTGTACACATGGAACGAGACCAACAATATGCCTGAGCCTGTGTGTTAATATACGTCCAAAGGCGTCCATACGTTATTGTGGATTCATGAGAATGTAAAGAAGATGTTGAGGTCCTATAACACAGGGTGAGTGGAATTCCCCAAATAGGGATGTTCCTGTCTGTACTTCCTTTTCCAAATAGAGCTATTGTGTCCGAGCGAGACACACACACAATGTCACCCTACCAGCTTGAGCATTTGACCGTGTGTGTGTGTGTGTGTGTGTGTGTGTGTGTGTGTGTGTGTGTGTGTGTGTGTGTAGACTATCATGCCAGAGCCCTCTGCCACTCTCTCCATCTGCTGAAGCCCCTCCAGGCTGGACCAAGGTCACTTCTCTACTCTCCTTTACCCTGGATGTGGATCGGTGTGTGTGTGTGTGTGTGTTTGTGTACATGTAGGCCTACGCTTATAGAAAGTGCTCCTTATTATATATTGTTAGAGTTAATATTTATGTTTAAGTGTACTTAAACTAAAGATGGACTACTTTTCAAATTAAAGCCACCTTGAGGTTCCACTTGGTTGGCAAGTATATATTGTAAGTATATATTCTAGTGCTACATTAAATAACAATGCAATTGGTTCTTAAAGGGAAAACCTACAATTGGAAGTACATTTTCAGCCCATTCTACTTATGACAAGCATGGTAACTTAGCGCTGCAGTGTTAGTGAATGAGCTATGTGCTTTTCCCATTCAGTATTAGTAGTACTTTTAGTCATTAAGTCACTCATTTTGTCAAGTTCCGATAATTATAATTATCATAAACAGCCAACAATTATCTATAATTATGATAATCTGTGGCGAGTCAGTGAATAAAAGATAAAAACAGGCCGTCAATTTGTTCCTTTGAAAAAATCTACTAACACCAAGCATTATTAAAGACAATAAAAATGTATATTTTTGCTAGCAGAACAAGCACGAGGCAAAAGAAAATTGCATATCTCCTCTTCCTGAGAACTCTAGATAGAAAACACACACACACACACACACACACACACACACACACACACACACACACACACACACACACACACACACACACACACACACACACACACACAAACTGAGCAGAAACCAAACATTGACACAGCGCTGCTCCTTCTCTCGGTCTTGAGACGTTTTATTTCCCCTCTCCAGAGGGAACCTGGGCACACTGCCAGACACTGTAGTCCACTTAGCATCTAATAGCTTGCACACACACACACACACACACACACACACACACACACGACTATCAGAATATTATATTTACACACACACAGTCACACACACAGACATAATTATTGTACAAGATAAAAACAAATAATCAGGTTAATGCCGGCTAACAGAGGTGCGCTTTAGCAGCACTTTACTTGCGGGCAGAGGGACTATAAAATAAACCAGTCTATTAAAGCACAGAGCAGTCCTCCTTATGAAGCTGTGGCATGAGTTTGGTGACGTTAACATACGAGTGGTTGAGGGGAAATACGCATTTGTTGTCCAATTTTCTACTTGTCCACCTTAGACAGCCTCACCCCATTTGGTCATTTAAATACAAAAAGCCTATCACCTCTGACTGTATAGTGCAGCATAAGGGTCCACGCTATAAACACTAAAGAAGAACCTCCATGACAAAATGGTGTTTCAACTGATGCACTCCTACTACCCTTGCATGACTAGAAAGTCATTCCAAGTCAATTTTAATATTCATATCTACCCATTTATATGACTTTTTTTATTTATTAAACCTTTAAATGTGCATGCAGTCAACTTGTCATAAAGTCAGTGATCCTGCTATCCCTTCTATCTTTTGTTTTGCTTTGTGTCATCACTAGCTGTCATGTGTGTGAGTGCAGAGCCTGTGTTTTTGCTGCTGGTATCTGCCGTGTGCCGACGCTCAAGTCAACCTGTTTCTTTCATCTTCAACTAGAACCTGGAGAGCTCTCTTTGTGTTTGTCTAATTGAACTATTCAGTGACAGCCTTTTAGTCATACTGTTATTAAAAAAAACTAAAAAAAAAACACTTGTCCAAAGCTTTAGGTCAGAGAGGAGGAATGTAGTGTGAATGTGTTTGCGGCGTTGTGTGTATGTGCTACATTATGTTTAGATACAGTGTGTGTCTCAAGGTGAGGCTATCTCCTCCCTTATCTGCTGTGTCTTCAAGGTGTACTGTTGATTAGGGGACACACAAGAACACACATGCATCGCATACACTTACAAACACTGCACACACACATGTAAGCACAAGCACACACACACACACACACACACATGAACACAAACACACACGCAAACACACCCTGTCAGATTGAAAATTCGCCACCCTGCAATATCTGGGCCACACTCAAATAAATGTAACATTTGTGGCTTAAGCGTCGATCATAAGTTTTTCGTTTAACATGTTTTTAGGTTTTTCTGGCTGTGTGTATTACAAAATGCAAACCATGAGTACATTTACATGCACATAAGGAACCAGGTTACGGATATAAACTGTAGAGCTACAGGTATTGGTTGGAGTTGATGGGATTAGCTCTGATAAAAAAGAATGCCGTTATATCATTTGTATTGCAATGCACTGAAATCGCACATTAGCCCAATGCTAATACATACTATTATACAGAGTGGGTATTCAGCCTGGAAAGTGAACAAAGCTTTCAGATTAATACAGGATGTTAAAATACCAGCAAGGTCAAATTATGAATAAAGAAGTTATCCAACATCTTGGTCCTGAAGCCTTTTATTCATAGCCACAAATACAATTCATCAAGGACTTTTTCTTGGTAGTTAACAAAGGACAGGCACATGGTTATCATTTATAAAAACCACAACCCTTAGCATCACAGTACAAATGGGTTTAAAACTGTAGATATTCCATAGACACTATTCCCTCCTTTAAATTCGAATGTTCAGTTTTTGTTTTGTAGACCGCTGCCAGCATCTTGGGTGTGTTCCATGTATGTTCTCTCAGATATTGTTGCGTCAATATACTTCCATAGAATAACATTCACATACAGACTCAGGCAAAGGAACGTCCAGTAATGCTACTTTTATAAACACAAAACTCTCTCACAACACACACACACACAGACACACACAGACACACACACACACACACACACACACACACACACACACACACACACACACACACACACACACACACACACACACACACACACACACACACAGAGAGAGAGAGAGAGAGAGAGAAATGTCACCTTACTCTTGCAAGCTTAAGCTTAGCCAAACACTTCCATGCCAAACCACCCTGCCCGACTGGAACGTGTAGCGAGGGAGGTGTGTGTGTGTGTGTTTCAGTTTTTGTGTTTGTATGTGTGTGTGTCTGTGTGTTTCAGTTTTTGTGTTTGTGTTTGTATGTGTGTGTGTCTGTGTGTGTGTGTGTGTGTGTGTGTGTGTGTGTGTGTGTGTGTGTGTGTGTGTGTGTGTGTGTGTGTGTGTGTGTCTGTTGGACAGCTCTTTAAAGTAGAGTTGCCCGAGGTGGAGTAGGTTGAGCAGACCAAGACAGGCAGATAATGGAGGGGCGTCTGTGTGCCAAGGACTGCACCTCAAAGTCAAACACACACACACACACACACACACACACACACACACACACACACACACACACACACACACACACACACACACCACCTGAAACACCCACGTCCCTGCCAGCACCATATACATGTTCTGTCCTTGTGCGCTTCTATTTGTCATTTCTACATTTGTCTGAAAGCTTTTTCCAAGATGTCTCTTTCTCTTGTTTTCCTATCTCTGAGGAGTTTTTCCCCCTCTCTCTTTCTCTCTCTCTCTCTGCCCTCCCTCTCCCCACTCATGTCATATCTCCCTTCAATTTCACATATCTTGAATTAGCTGCAGATAGCCTTAAGTACCCAGCAGTCCACTTCAGATATGCCCCTTATTCACTGATGGACAGATATACAGTGTGTGTGTGTGTGTGTGTGTGTGGGGTGATTTTTCTCCAGAGGGCACACACACTAAAAGGGCTAAATGAGGAGTTGTATTAGCAGTATAAGGGCCGACTGCTGCCCATGGACTAGGTATATGAGAAAATCTTTGTATGTATGGTTCTTTCCCTGCTACAATCATCAGCAATTTCTATGAGTGCATCTGTAAGTGGACCAACTCCCATACGGCTTACATTAATACCATAATGCAACAAAATCTGTAGAAGTTCCGACGTGCACATGAAATAAAGAGGCTTCCTGCCATAATTGCCCGTTTGTTACGCAAATCTTCCAACGTTTTTGGACTCAGAGAAATGCATTTTTACATCGGTGTGCGCCTAAGAGTTGGATGATGGTGCTGTATGTTTGCTGCCAAATTGTTCGCGAGCACCTGCACTGATAAACCCCAAGACAGGACAGATTATCGGCCAAAAAAGCAGCTTTTTGAAGTACACAAATTGACGACCAGAGCTCATAATTTTAGTTTTAATTCTAAAATAAGAGCACATTTTGAAAGTGTTACTGTGAGTAAAGGTAAATCATTTTATTGCATTTACAGGAACAGAGCTTTTCCCTCCCTAATTAGGTCCTATTCCTTAAATGATCTAATGTTACAGGAAACCTAATGCACTATCCAAAACTACCCATGCAAAATGTGGAAGGTACTCATTTTTCATCAGCCTTCATACTACTCTTTGTCAGATGGCTATATACGCACATATGGGGCGGAGAAGAAGGTCAGCAAAAATATCCATAACAATAATTAAACATGATACGTATTTTGCATGCATCATTTAGCAACACTGCGGCCATCAGTGCAGTGACAGGTGAGCGCCTCAAGACATATTAAAGAGTAACAACAGTGACAGCACCGCACTCTGCAGCGTCCAAGGTATACCATGAAATACTGATTCAAAATTGTGTGACTTGTAATATGTTATGGAACGACAAACTTGTAATTTTCCATTCATGAGCTGGACCCAAACATAGCTGTGATGGTTTCGTTGCTCCGTGTCTGTTATACGGTGATAACATGTCCAGTGTTCAATGTGCCTATAAAGCCGCTGTTGTTGAGTTTAATACGATTATTTCAATCAAATACCTCCTGTCATATTTTATGAACACTGCCCGAATTAGCTCTTGTTGTTCAGGAAGGTGTGCTACTCATGAAACAGCTTAACTGGACTGTTGAAAACTTTGTGGCTCAGATAAAACCATGACAAAGAACCAGAACCCCTTAAAAAACATACAACCATCAATTAAATTGCTGATCAACACATAATCTGCATATATCTATTTAGTCAGTGTTAGTTTTATTGTTGCTGCAACTTCCTTGTGAATGTGCTTATTCTTTTTTTCTTTAACGAACACACAAAAAGGAAGGATATTCCAATGTGTATATATCCGTGTGTGTGTTTGTGTGCATGTGAGAGTGTGTGTGTCTTATAGATTAATTTCAGCCTCCGTCCTATAATTTACAATCTTTTCAGTCCTTGCTATTATCCTTCCCTGCCTTGTATGGAAAAGATGCCCTGGTCACCTCTGGCCCTTGCTGTGTGTGTGTGTGTGTGTGTGTGTGTGTGTGTGTGTGTGTGTGTGTGTGTGTCTTTGTCTGGTCCAGAGGAGAGCTACATTAATGACTGTTTTATGTTTCTTGCCGCTCCGTCTCTTTTATGCGCGTTGGCCATGACGGCCTAATATCTGCCTGTCAAACAACGTTCTATTCACTAACACTAACGGACTGGAGACTGATACTTAAGACACACAAAAAACACCTACGTATGGCCCACTCGATAGATTGGTGGGTGGGGAAGGAGGCATCATGTACTGTTCTTGCTCCAATCAATTACTATTCATTTATGCCAAAGGAGTGACCCTGCCCTGATCTGAAGAGGTATTATAACTAGTGTGTGTGTGTGTGTGTGTGTGTGTGTGTGTGTGTGTGTGTGTCTGCCTTCCCCGTTCATTCAAAGCCTTTCTACAGAAACTTTGTCTCAGTTTTATTATCCTCCTACCTCTGTCACCTTGTCTCCTCTCTTTTGTCAGAATCTACTATTCTTTTCTCTCTTGCTCTTTGATTACTTCCTCCCCCCTCTCCTCCCCTCTCATCACTCCATCCTTACCATACTTTTTCACATCTTCATAATCATCCCTTCCGTGTCTCTCGTTGCTTATTTCATTTTTGAACTTGTCAAACTTTACTTGTATTTTGTGGACAAACAGCTGCAGAATTTAGACGAGGAAATTATTTCAATGCAACTCACTTTAAAGGTGGAATCAGTGATTCTGGAGAACGCTCGTTGTGTAATTTGTCTGGGTCAAAATCAGTGAGTATCTCCTCACAATTTGCTTCCTGTCCGTACTGTGTGAGCGCTGGCTGAAAGTGTCCACAAAATGAAAAGAATCCAGTGTTAACACACAGCCTAGGCTCTGTAAAAGGGCATGTTGCTAGCTACGCTGGGCCCCTTTGTTTACATTCCCTTTGTTTACACAACCTTTGCTCTAATTTTAAAAGAAATCTTGACCAAAGATTCAATGGTCCCTTATGCAGTGCATCTACAAGAAACTTTCTTGGATTAATATATACATTAATATATTATAATATATACATTAATATATACATTCAGTACGTTTTATTATGATTTTTAAAAAAATCAGACAATAATTAATTGTAGCTTTTCAGTTGAGTATAGGAGTATTCTTAATGTGACCCTGATTTTGAAATCCTGCAGACTTTACCCACCCCCCCAAAGTCCCAAATGCCCCTTCTCTCCGCTCCATTGTGTCCATGTAAAGTGTATAGGAAAGCCTTGTAGTCCTAATAACGTCCAATTTCAAGCCCCTTCACACCCATTACCAACAATACTATTATCCCCCCCTCCCATCTCTGTCGCAGGCACACAACACACACACACACACACACACACACACACACACACACACACACACACACACACACACACACACACACACAC
The DNA here is from genome assembly GCA_026929865.2 of Hyperoplus lanceolatus. Lineage (NCBI taxonomy): Eukaryota > Metazoa > Chordata > Actinopteri > Uranoscopiformes > Ammodytidae > Hyperoplus > Hyperoplus lanceolatus. Next base: position 11,636,310 of record CM049418.1, on the reverse strand, counting down.
ACACACACACACACACACAGCATTAGCCTTGGGAGAGAGAACAATATGTAGTGGTGACATTGGTCTAAATGGATGGCTGTATGGTGTGTCTGTGTGTTCATATGGGGTGCCCATCTGAGAAGGCTTACACAGTTATTCCCTATTCAAAGAGTATTTTTCTTGGTAGGGATTTAAACATTTAAAACAAGTTAATATCCTAATGTTTGTTCTGTAATTGTATCATGTTGTTAGTAACTTAGCCTCATAACATAGTGTTATAAAGATGGGTTTCCTATTTGGCCGCAGGATTAAACACTGAAAAAGAATGACAAAATAAAGGAGTTGTATAGTTTGGCAAAGGGTTTGAGCCTGGATTATGTATATATTTTAAATGTTCTTATTTGTGATAATTTAAGATATGACGAACAAGTATAAATGTAGCCTTGAAATGACACATGACTTTCGCATATTGAGACACTTTTCATTTTTGCCAAACCCTAAGAGGGTCCTAACACAGAGACAAAAGGTAATTATCAAAAATTAACAGCAAACAGACACCGGCCCCTTTAACGGCCCAAGCCCCATCCTGCCCCTTTAAAAACACACAATTATTATGTGCATGATTGCATTGTGAAGCCATTTGGTTTGCAGGTGTAGAGGCTACTGAGTGGTGCTCGGATGAAGAAAGGTTTGCGTGTGTGTGAAAGGGATCAGCATTTGAATTACACTCCAGATGTTACACTTACATATTCCAAACCTAACTGTATCATCCGTTAAAAAGATTCCCCATTTGATATTTCATATGTCTGATTGCAGTCTTTAGAATGCAACATAAAGCAAATACATTCTACTAGAACAGGCTAAAGGGATGGGATTGACTAACCCTGTTTTTGGTGGTACTGAGAGTGTTCTCATGTATAGTTTTCTTTCTGGTCCACTTCAGCCCAGGTGGGGCACAAAGGGACCAAGGGCAAAGAACACCCTGAAATCCATTTTGGTTCTTATAGTTAATGATGTGGCCCTTTATTTACTGTGCTGCATTTACTGTGTGTGACTCTTTAATACACTAACATATTATGATGTTCCCTCTGTCAAAAACATATTCCTTCCATGCCTATTTTCGTTATTTTTTTTTCCAATTCTGCTCAACTGTACATCCTCTCTCTGCTCTTTTATTCAACCTTCTCTACTCCATTTCTTCTAAGCCATACAACCCCCCCCTCTCTCCTCTCCCCCCACCCCATTATAAGAAACAACAATTCTTGGGAGGCAGAAAGAGGTCAGACTTCTTATCCCAGCTTCATAATGGCTTATGAAGAGCACAACACTGTGCATTGCAATAATTACCAAGCCGCCGGACAATAGACGCCGCATAATCAGTATGGAGATGTATGTCATCTGCCTTTGTCTTTCACAAACAGACCACACACTCACACTGTATTCCTGCTTATTATGTGTGAGTATGTATTCAGATGTGGAGCTTTTCATTATATTTCTGTCTTCTGTTAAATTATAATTTTTAAATAACTTTTTGCCCTCCCTCTCTTTCTTTCGCATCTTTACGTTATTTTTTTCAGCCCTTTTCCTAATGTCTTTATACCAACAGCTCTATCATTCTCAGAAAATCTTCTGGACTAGTTTGCCTCAATTCACAGCAGGGTCAAGAGTTGTCTTTATCAGTGTGTGTGTGTGTGTGTGTGTGTGTGTGTGGTAGGGCTGGGTATCGTCAAGGACTTCGCGATACGATACGTATCACGATACACTGGTCACGATACGATATATCACGATATATCACGATATATTGCGTATCTTGATATATCACAATATATTGCGATATTCCATAAACAAGTTGCCTTGTCAAACATAACAGCACAATATAGTGATAATTGCAAAGACAAATGAAGTCAAAACTATTTCATTCACAACTTCCTTTACTATTTTTCTTCCTTTTTTTGGTTTTGGCAAATGATCAAACACTGCTGCAGCTGCCATAACATCAAAATAACAAATCCAATTCACTCTTGTACTAACTGTACAGGACACAATGAAAATGAAAACACATCAGTGTGCTTTTGTGACACAGTGAATCTTAAGTATTTTTATAAACAAAACTGATCTAACTTCAATAGTCAGTATCCTAGAGGCTCAGGCCTGACAGCAGACATGGGTTTGAATCTGACCCGTGGTTGTTTCATTCCCTCTCTACCCCACTTCATATCTGTATCTCTGCACTGTCAATAAAGCCTTGAAAAGCAAAAAAAAAAATAATTCATAAAAAAATTAATAAAAAAAAAATCGATATTTTGATATAAAAATCGATACTGATATCGGGAAACTAAGTATCGCGATATATCGATATTTCGATTTTTTGACACAGCCCTAGTGTGTGGTGGAATATGTGTATCTACAGGGTCAAGAGTCATTCTGTGATTGTCTTTGTGTGTGTGTGTGTGTGTGTGTGTGTGTGTGTGTGTGTGGTACATGGTCAAGAGCATGCATTGGCCCATTGAGACAGCAGCGACTAGACACACACTTAAACCTCTTCAAACTCAACGTTCCCCTTACAAAGTTACTTTTTCAGACATATTCTGCTCTTGCTTGTTCCAATGCTACATTGAAGGTAAGGCACACATTAAGTCAATCCTTTCAACACCAAAAAGCCCTGTCGCCTTCGCCTGCAACACGTGAATAAAAAAACAGAGGATGTTAAGGTCGGGGTACCTGCAAATAAGGGAATGTATTATACAATGATGTCTTTATTGAACTAAGGCCAACAGCATTCTACAAACTTAGCCTTCGGTGCTTTTACTTGCCAAACCTACACCATAATCACACTTCAGCTTCCAAGCACATGCATGTCTTTAAAATACAAGCGCTTTGTTTGATAGTGAGCAAAAATTTAACACGGTAAGTAGAGTTTTTTAGTTGGAGGATAACTCTTGTTCATTACACCCTGGACTGTGTTTTTGTTTTCTCTCCTATACCTGCATTGACAATATTGTACTATCAAATTAATGATTTGACTGTATTGCGCTGTTGTCCCTATGTTCCCAGATCTCAGCAGTTCGTTTCATGAGTACAACTTTATATACAAAATAGAAATTAACAAAATAGTGAGCTACAGGTTTATGATATGTCTAAACTATTCCACAAAGTAGTTGAGGCCCTATTGGGCGCATCAGTACTTTACTTCTTCTAATGTATATTTTCATGCTCTTAAAGTCTTCTTGCGACTAACTAACTATATTGTGAAACTTGCGCATTTCTCATTGTGGTTTTCCATGTTTTAGTACAGTCATTATTCAAGCATCTGTTACACCTTTTATTTATTTTTTACAACATTTCTTGCTAATGTAACTGATGTTAATTTTGGCTTTGAACCACCTCTTTGAATGCACACGCACACGCACACACACACACACACACACACACACACACACGCACACACGCACACACACACACACACACAAACGCATCGGACAGGTTTGTCGGTGAGAAACGCCGCGATTTGGGCGTCGTCCAGCGCAGATGTTTTAGAATTTTTGGGCTGGAATTTCATTGCACAGAACCAAATTAATATTTTAAAGGTGCACTATGTAAATTTGGGTGTATCAGAGAAGTGAACATTTGCTTTGTTATATTCTCATAACTGAATATACAAACTTTCCTCACAGGAAAATTGGATCACAGCTTGAAGTTAGAAAGCTACCTTAGACGTTACTGTTTCACTGTTGTTGTTTACAGCAGCAGGGCCCACAGTTTTTTTTTACAAACATATTATATTCTTAAGTTTGGTTCCAGTGGCCTCAAAACAATTTAGTTTTGATTAATGACGGTAACATCATTCAACACTAAGAATTACATGTATAGTAAATATGTTTGGTAAACTAACTGCAGGATCTGCAAATGTAAAGAAATCCCCCTCCTCTGAAACTGCATAGTGCACCTTTAAAGCAATACTGCACACTATGAGATTAAGATTTTAATTCTTAACCTGTGAATATGTGCCTGTGTCTATGTGTACCACACCTTAAGCCTTGACTCCTCTGTATTCACCGGGTCACCCACTTCCTTGATGGGAGCACTGGTATTTTTCTGACACAATATAAGTTAAGTATCAACACCACGCCTGCTCCACTTGCTTTCAACATTGTCGATCTGACTTGACTATTGTCCATTGACTATTGTCATGTTCTAGATGGTGTCAAGTATTTATAGGACAAGTTAAAAGTGACATGTTGACCCACATTCAAGATGCTTAAAAGGAGGTGAGTGAAGAGTGCAAAACGGGCTTTTCTTCAGCTTGCTTGAATAGCTACATTCCCCAGCACTCACAAAGCAGATGAATCGAAGGACAGAAGCAATAACTGAAGGGTATGAAATCACGTACAATGGGCCATGCTAAGTGAACACGTGCTGTATTTCTATATCAATGCAATTTACCATTTGCACATGTACCAATTATTTGTATTCGCTGAACATAACTCCAGTAAGCGCTCAATGCAGTGCGGAGGATAGCGGGATTTTTTGGTTTTAAAACTTTTAAAAAATGTAAATGCATATGTTGCGAATTGTTTCGACTTATTTGGTAAAAGTTGAAAATTCCAAATAGAACACATGTTTAGCCAGTGTCACTTGAAATTTGTGTTACGTAGAGAAGGGAAATATATCACACGGACCACACAACTGATCAGGCAAAAAGTAGAGAAATCTTTGTGTGCTTCAACAGTCGTCGAAAACAATTTTGGCGTGTTATATTATGCCAATCACTGTGTTGCGAGCTCCTTGTACTACATGAAGACTTAGCTACAAGTTATATTTCTAAACAATGGGAGGTTATGAAATGTCAAGACTGCAATGCAGAAAATTATTTTTTATTTTGCAAAGGATAAGCATGGGTTAAGCAATAATTTCAAAAGCCAAACGAATGTCAATAAATCTAAACAAAAACGTCTTCAATTACCCCCTGGTTTTATATAAGACTTAAAAGAACACACAAGAGATTTTCCAGTCCCTCTCTTTGTATCAGACCTGAATAAGAGACGACCTCCGTTCAAACACAGCTTTTTGTGATCCAACAGCAATTAAGGAATTTGTAAAGAAAAAAATCATTAAAAAGAATCTTATAAGTTGTACATCTTTCTATATCTATTATGCTAATATGCTAATCAGCGATGAGGAATAAGAAAGAAAAAAATGTATTAGTCCACCACCCCCCCACTTTTGCAACAACAAAACAAACTCAAGGTCAGCACCTTTCTATATAACTACCACTGCAATTTCTTAAGGGATATTCATTTGCTTGTTATTGTACATTCAAAATGAACTTGAAGTGTTACTACACACTCCTAAGGACACACACACTCTGACATACTGCCCAAGCTTTAGTGGAATAGCCCATATATACATTTTTTTTTGGTTCAATTTGCATATGAGGTCGTTCATTTTCCTCAAAGCTGCAGACTTAATGAGTGGATGGGCTGAGAAGCTGAACGGGGATGCAAATAATAACATTTGATAATGCAGATTGACAAAAGAGGGGGAGCGCCCATTCACCGAGACGGGACTTGAGGTAAATATGCACAGTAATTATATATCGCTGCCCTTTAATTATAAGGCTACACACGGAGAAAGAAAGAGAGAGGGAGAAAGATAGACCGAGGCACAGTGATTCAGACACAACGGCACATGAATTGAATATTTGAATTAAAAACAGAATGAGGGAGAGGAAGAGTCGGCTAGGAATAGGTGAAAAAATAAAACTAGAAAGTAGAACAATCCTTCAAAATGAGCTGGCAATACACTGGCCACACAGACACAGATATACACAGACACACACACACACACAGACACACACAGTTTCATTTTGTGTGTCATCAGCTCAATAACAAAGTAGTCCCTCCGCTAAATGGCACTTATTAGAGATGAGTATCTTGAGTAAAAGACAAATCAATAAACTCAAGGAAGAGCCTTTTTTCTGTGTGTGTGAGTGTGTGTTTGTGTGCGTATAATGTCGTCAGATCAACAGTATCGGATTGTGTGAGCCAAGCAAGAGGACACACACACACACACACACACACACACACACACACACACACACACACACACACACACACACACACACACACACACACACACACACACTATATTTTGATTTGGCTGAATAAAACACGCCGCGTCTTGCTCAGCGCGATCATTCAACTCTTTGTTCAATCATAGTTGAGAAGAATTGTCTGGACATTGTAGGAGGGGGAGGGGGGATCACTTCTCTGTTGATTGATTTTTATACTACAGAAAAGCACAACTCACCCAAACCCATATTGAAATAGGCCAGTGTTTGAGCTGAATGTTGAAGCCGATATCCTGCCAATCAAGACCATTTACACGGATTGACTCATTGAGATAGAATTTGGATGGATGGATGGAAGGATGGATGGATGGAGAGATGAAGAGAGAGATAAAGAGCTCTTCAGAATAAGGATGAGGAGTGGCTATGGAGTGGACAGATGTGCTCCAATGTGTTTTGGCCCCGATCTCTGCAAGGACAAAAAACAGGAGCGCACACACACACACACACACACACACACACACACACACACACACACACACACACACAGAAAGTCAGTCAGCCAACCTATCTATTATCTACTCCTTTATGTTACTCTGTGGTGGAGCAGAGGAGAGAGTGTTCTATCCATCCTCTTACCGGCATTTATTCTGTTAAATTTTTTTTTTTCCGTTTGTCTGTTTCGCTCACTCAGCACTAACTTGTTGAAAATGTCACCTTCCCGTTCAGCCACTCGTGAGCTTGTATGCAAACCCATGGATACACACACACACATACACATTCCCTGTTTACATGGAAGAAAACCTAATGTGTCATCCCAACCGTGATTTTAGCCAATCACACAATTAGAGAGCTGATGACCCATCTGTCCACATGGTTGGCTGATGGATGCGCTCGAGTGTGTTGGGGTGTGTGTGTGTGTGTGTGTGTGCTTGAGTGTGCGCCTCAGTTTTTGTGACGAGCCCCCAAACGCATCTATAGCCAGTGACAATTTTCTTTTGTTACCCGCACAACCACCTCCAACATTTGCAGCTAGAGAGACACAGAAAGCTAATGCGAGCCCGTGAACAACTTAATAGCACTTGAACCAGTTTGCCAACTTGGAGAAATGATTTCATTCAATTAGATCATTCCGCCCCTCTCTCCCTCTCTCTCTCACTCACTCACTCTTCTTGTTCTCTGCAATAATGAGTCATTTGTGATATAATAGCCATATTGGCTTGAGAGCAGGTTCGGTGGGGAAAAAGACAGATGTAGGTTGAAGAAAAAGCAAAATGGCTGACAGAGGAGCTGTAGCATTCTGAAAGGAAGCAATTTTTATTTGTGTATATAAAGAGATACATACATACTGTACCACACACACACACACACACACACACACTGGTTCATTTGCTGTCTATTAACGGTGTGTGGTGCAGAGCGATAGTGGCGGCGATACCATCTTCTGCGATGCTATCTGCTATCGAAGTACACGCGTCCTTCAGGCGTCCATCGTGCAATCGCTCCTCTCATCTCTCCTCTATCTCTCTTGCCATCCTCCTCCTCCCTCGCTTCACCTTGTCTCTCCCTCGCTCCTAGCTTCTTGCTCATCAACTGTTTTGTATTTGCACCATTTTCTCCCCTCCATTATGGAGACCAGGATGTATTTTTACAGTATTAGCCAATATCTGTTTAATAATCTTGTTGATATCAATTAAAAGTGGAGTCAGTGAATCTGGAGAATGGTTTTCCAAATCATTTTATGTCAGCATCAGTGAATATCTCCTCACGATCCGCTAGCTGACTGTCCAGGCCCCCCTTTTGTGTGCATAACCTTTGTTTACATACCAGTTTACAGAGCCTAGGCTGTGTTTTTTTTTCAGCGTCCACACAGTGCAGACAGGTAGCGGATCGTCAGGAGATATTCATTGATTTGAAGTGATTTAGATAAACAAGCATTCTACAAAATTGCTGAGTCCACCTTTAAACCAGCAGTCTGCAAGCTTAGTAGAGGTTGCCCGCCCGCCCACACACACACACACACACACACACACACACACACACACACACACACACACAGAACCCAATTTCTAATCAATTTCTGCATTTTTCTTCAAGTGATCTCTTCAGGTAAAAGGCTGAATTTGCCAACGGCTTCCATCAAGCATTTCTGCTAAGTACTGAACTCTGCTAAGAGGAGACAACTTCTCCCTCTACCTCTTGTCTTTTTTCTCCTTTCTTTATCGCCTTTAGACACACACACACACACACACACACACACACACACACACACACACACACACACACACACACACACACACACACACACACACACAGCTCCTCCAAGAGGCAATCAAGCTCTTGTGGAGAGGTTGGAGTAGTTCCTACGAGCGATGAGCTATGAGTGGTTACTTGAGTCATGAGGTCATGTCTTCGCTGCCACCCTCCACTCGCCCCTAATCATCCTCCATTACCCTGTGCGTGTGTGTGTGTGTGTGTGTGTGTGTGTGTGTGTATGTGTGTGTATGTGTGTAAACGTGCTTTTAAATGTGCATGCTTTCTACTATGTGTTGGTGTGTTTCTTGTTTCTTTTTTGCGTTTGCACTTCTCTTCATGTACAGTATGCATGCATTCCTTATGAATAATGTGTGTTTGCATATGAATACTGCAGGTGCAAGTGTACATGTGCGTGCATGTGCGTGTACGTGTGTGTGTGTGTGTGTGTGTGTGTGTGTGTGTGTGTGTGTGTGTGTGTGTGTGTGGGGGGCACACAGGTGACGGAGGAGATGAGTGGAGAGACAGAGAGAGATTAGGGAGGTGACAGGTGAGGTGGCTGATGGGAAGGAAGGAGCGGCGCGAGGGCAGATGGAGAGCAGGGGCGTGAAGGAGGGATGAAGGAGGGATGGAGAGAGAGAGAGTGAGAGACAGAAGAGAGAGCTCTCCAGAGGAAGGGGGTGGTAATTACTCCAAGTTCCTTCTCTGCCTTTTCTCTTTGTGCTTTGAATGAGTTTGGAGTCTGTAGTAGTGTGTCTCTATGCGCCGGTGAAGAATGCAAACAATCCTACTCTCTAACTTTTTTTCCATAAATCAATAAATATTATTATTTAAATTTTTTGAGTTTTAGTGACTTGGAGAGGATTCTTTATAAAAATGTATAGACTTAACACTTAACCACTTTACACTCAACCGACAGACAACATAATCATAATGTAGAAATGGTCAGTGGTAACTTTTCCTTCTGTAGGTGTAGGACCAACAATCATATTTGTGGAGGCATTCAAGGCTAAAGCTGACAGTGATGATGTATGTGATAACCTACGGCCATGCCCTTGTCAAAACACTAGCACTGTACCACGCTGATGGATGGAGGGATAGACAGAAGGAGGGAGACAAGAAGAAGGGAGGATGGAGTGATGGATGGAGGGGGTTTGTAAAGCGAGTGAGATGGGGTTATTGATGGAAAGGGACGGAGATCAGAAGGAGACGGTAGGTGTTGAGATGCTGTGTGTGTGTGTGTGTGTGTGTGTGTGTGTGTGTGTTTGTTGTGTGCGCGTGTGTGTTTTGGTATGTGGCTTTCATTGAAGGGACAGCTCTACTCCCTGACACCGCAACTGATATTAGTGTTTTGTGAAGTGGGTTTTTCTTCTGATTCATCACTCGCTGATACACAGCAGGAGGAACCTAAGAGCTCCTCTCTTTCATCCGTCTCTCATCCCTCCATCCTCTCCTTTCTCTCTCTCTCACTCTGCTGGATCCTGTTCTCCAAAAAAAGGGCTAAAAAATGAAGTCAAGAGGGCACCAACTGGGGAGGGGAGGGGAGTCCAAGACCAGTTTGGTTTTAATTGTCTGGTTCACAATTCTCCTCTTTCAGTGTTTACACCCAATACAGTAAACTAAGCCTGAATGATAACGACACAACACTGCCATCATTAGAGCCCTACTTTTATTATGTCTTCCCTGATAGGACTGCATCAGAATAAAAGACTATTCTGTTCTAAACTAAAAACAGTACAAATATGCCCATCAACGTTCTTCAGATCCCAAAGTTACGTCTTCAAATGATCCTTAAATAAAATTCCAGCAACACAGATTTACAATGACATCAAATGGAAACAAGCAGCCATACTTCATATTTGACAGTGAATGTCCTGTCCAGCACTTTACCTTCAACAACACATCATTGTCGTTCTGCTTATAAATCAATTGCTGAACCAATGGCTTCATCGCGGGACTAAATAGTGCTTAATATGTTCTTATCACAGCTGCTTAAAGTAATTCAAGCAGGCAAACTTCTTGAGGCAAGTGTGTGCTTCTCCTCCCCACTTCATTTCTTTCCCATTAGTTGTCTAATATGGCATCTCCCCGGTGACCATCTCCAAACAAGCATTCTCCAAGACACAGCCTAACACAACCTGAGAGCGCTATCCGCCTTCCTGTCTTTCTCCTCTCTCTCTCTCTCTCTTCCTCTCCCTCAGGCATATTATCTTCATAAACTCGCCCTCTCTTTCAGTGACTGTGTGTGTGTGTGTGTGTGTGTGTGTGTGTGTGTGTCGGTCACGGTTTATATCCTCAGCGGCCTCCCCAGAGTATTGTATTTCAGAGCGAGTGTTTGTGTTTGCTCTGCCGCGGAGGACATTCTTTGCAGCGTCAAGAGTGTGTCACCTTTTTAAGAAGAACAGCAATCAAACAATGTTTCTCTCTCTCTCATCCCTCTCTCCACTCATCTTTCCAGAGGATTAACCCGTACGTTCATTCTTCTCATCCTCTGCTTGTTCCCTCTCTTTTCATGTCCTTCCTTTCTCTTGTCTTAGCAGCTGTTGTGTGGTGTCAAAGCTGTGTTCGTATTACAAAGTTATCAGTTCTTTTACAGTGTTTGTGAAAGGGAACATGCTTAACGTGACCAAAACGTGCCACAGGTTTTACTGCATCAAATAAGAAAGGGCACCTACAATGCAACAATAAAAAAAAGAAAATTATTTTTAAAATTATTTGCAAACTTCAAGCTACGGTGGGCCCCTTCGTTGACATACCATTGAATTGATAACTCAAAGACTACTTTGTGTTTTGCCATTTTTTAAACTACAATTGCAATCGGTAAACAAAGGAGGGGGAGTATTTTCTGAGAAATTTCTGAAGAACTTAACGGGATCTCTCCGGGCTCCCTTTGGATTGTTAACTGAATGCTTTTCAAAACAATAGCGTTTCCCAGGATTTTTTTTCCATCCAATCTCACATGAAACAATAAGAAAGGAAGCTCTCCTCCTTTTCTCTTTGCCTTGCCCGAGTCACTTGAGAGGTATTATTCCTCCGATCTCTCACTCCTGCCAAGAACCACATTGTTCCAGCAAAAGTATAAATAGAAATCAAGATAAAACTAAGTTGGAGCCATACACTTTTTTTCTCCCTCCCCCCCTTTAAAGCCAATCCACTTTTTTTTTAAACCATCTTCGTCCGTTGAGTCCAAAATGATAAGCCGGGGAATACACTTCCACTAATGCTCTTCCATGTTTTCCTTCAAACAGGGCCTTCAGTCGCAGTAAAAAGGGACTGCTGTCTTGGCTGCCATAGCGCCCGTATATAGACAGACAGTATGGCACAAGAAAGAGACGTTGTTGCAAACCATATGCTCGGCTTGAAACACAATGGGTGTCGTGTGGCCCTCCACTATCCTCAAGACGACAGAGGTGGACACACACACACACACACACATACACGTGCACACACACACACACACACACACACACACACACACACACACACACACACACACACACACACACACACACACACACACACACACACACAAACACGCGCTCAGGTGAAGGTATGAACACACGTCCTTATCACATATCAATTATAAATCTCATAAGATATATTTTACTAATAGCATAAGCTAGAAATGTGCTCTTCTGACCGTCAATCTCAGAAATGTGTCTTAAATATTTTACTTGGTAAAACACGTTTTCTTTTTCTATTTCTCTTCCACTTTCTGGCTCGCCCATCCCTTCTTTTTTTCCTTTTCTTTTGCCTCTGTTACTGTGCCATGCCGTGAAAACAGGACGCGTGTGATAGACCGGGAGGCTCCTCACTGTCCCTAGGCATGTGTGTGTGTATGTGTGTGTGTGTGTGTGTGTGTGTGTGTGTGTGTGTGTGTGTGTGTGTGGGCGAGATAGATGGACACAGCTGTCAGCTTAACATTTCCTGTGGCCCCCCTCCACAGACCTGGCGTTAACCTGGAAGTATTTCTCAACACCTAGGCTGAAGGCTTCCTGTTTGGATGCGCTCCAGCAGTGCTAAGCAGTCTCACACACACACACACACACACACACACACACACACACACACACACACACACACACACACACACACAAGGATGTGTCTGCTCTGGTTCTGCAGATCCTCAGAGAGACGGGAAAAGGAAGTCATGTCAAACAGTATCACATTACTTTTTCTTGCTTGTGTGTTTGACCCCAAGTCGTCTTCAGTACACAGCCTGACCTGAACCCAAACCCTGGCACTGACCGCCTGACCCTGCTCCAAGCCTTAACAACCTTTGATTGACCAGGGAATTCAGATGCTGCAAGATTTCCGTCGCACACATTTCCAGAGATAAAAATCTGTCAAATGAAATCGTTTCAGCTCGAGTGGCTGTTATTCCACGTCTTCAGCATTGTCATAAACCCTCTCTCCCTGCCCTCCTGTGAGCAAATGAATAAAAGAGCCACACTAAATGAATAACTATGTATGAATAAAAACAAAAGGTGACGAGACCAATATGAGCAGCCCTACGGATAGTCTGCTGTGTGCGTTTCGTCTGATCAAGTGTGCGCCGCATGCTTATGTGAGTGGGTTTTATCCATCTCGTGTGTGTATGTACCTGTGTGTGTGTGTGTGTGTGTGTGTGTGTGTGTGTGTGTGTGTGTGTGTGTGTGTGTGTGTGTGTGTGTGTGTGTATACAGGAGTGCAGGGTTGGAGAGAAGAGCTCCACTCGAGAGGCCTTGTTGGGCGTGAGGCCTGGGGCTGGCCTGAAGGCACAGCCCGTCTGGAGGAGCCCTTTGACTGGGCAGCAGCTGAATAAAAGATGGGAGGGAAGTGTCAGTCTGGAAGGCCAGTAGCGCTGGGAGGCCACGCGCCACAACGCACTAGACAAACAGATGCTAGTTCAGACAGAAAAGAAAAAGAAAAGCAGGAAAAAATGATTTCTGTCCATCATACAACTTCAAAACAGTATTTAGATCATTTACTTCTATAAAATTAGCAACATGACAATTTAAAAGCATTCAACTGAATTATTACTGTTATGATAATATGTGATTTGTCAATATGGAGGCACATTCAAAGGTACACCATGTAGAATTGATTGGCATTTCCAAGTGACAGACTTGGTAAAAATGGAATATAATATAATGTTTTAATAAGTGTATATTTGATTGAAAGTTTTTTTTTACCTAAGTATGAGTCTTTTATATCTACATAGGAGCCACCATGTGTCTACAGTAGCACAGAATAGACAAACTTTACGGCCTTACACGTTTTTATATATAGTGGGCGTCCTGGGGAAGCGCACCTGATGCAATAAATAACTAAATATGTCTTCACGTCATCACTTGATATTGTGGAAAGACTTGAGGCAGTGGTGGATGAAGCCATCTTTAGTAAATAGCTGACTAGAAATGCTGAACTGTGACACTGCCATAGCTTCTGTAAATTCTCCCAAAGTGGGGCGTGGAGGGGGGGGGGTAGCAATCTAGAATATAACCATTAAATGTAGCTTTAACTACTTCACATGACATTGGATCATTTAATATTAATCTGTCTAAAAGTATGTAAGATCTATGTTTTGCGTGCATATTTCAATTGTGAAAGTAACTGTTAAACTGCAGAAAGAGGTTCTTCATTTATGTAGAATGTAAACTAATGAAAATTAAAAGCATAGTAATTGAAAAATGAGTCATTACAGGATACCTAATCCTAAATTCCCTCTGTACAGTGTAACCTCCGCTCACTGTCTCTGCTGTAAAACATGGCTGATGAGTCCTAAGTGTGTGCTAATGAGTTGAGTGTGTGGGCAGGGATGAGTACTGCAAGTGTTTGTGTAAGTGTGTGTGTGTGTTAATGTGTTTTGCATTTGAATGGATTCTGAAGAGCCCCAATGTGTTTCACCAACACTCAGCACAAACATAGCTAGTGTTTCATAGACAACTCTCATACCTCCTCAAGTGTGTGTGTGTGTGTGTGTGTGTGTGTATCAGCGATTGCAAAATTAAAAAGGTGTATGCAAGGAAAAGTTGCTCAAGGGTGAACAAAAGATAGAAGATATAAAATACATATATTACAGTTTATTAAAGGTTGTTTAGGACTCACAATATAGTATTTTCTTTAGGATTCTAAATGAAATATACTGACTGCTGACATTCTATGAACATTTTTAAAAATTGCATTAAAAGACCAAAATCCACAATATGTCCCAATGCTAATCATTTAGCCCAGGCCCATTCATTCGCACTGGAGATTTACATATTAGATATTTTTTTAATAAAGTCTTGTCCAAAATTGTGATTAAGGACTGTTTTTCTAGAGCTCCACATCTGAACACTTCGACAACCACTGTATATAACTACTGTATATCATGCTATGGATTAGCAACACAGGTAATACTACAACGTAAATAAGTATGAAATCAGTGATTGTAATGTTAGCGGATTTGAAAAAGAAAACTGATCTACGGAGAAAACATGCAGGAAAAAGCTAAAGACAAAGGAGAAATTAAGGGTGAAAGGAGGAACGTAAAATAATGTGTAAATAATAACAAGAAGGGCGGATGACAGGAGATAAAAAGATAGACAGCGACAGAGAGAGAGGTGGATGAAGGAGCACGTAATACTACGTTAGTTATCTCAGCCTCTCAGTGTTAGCTGACAGAATTGAAGTGTTTAGCATATATGCTAATCATTCACACAGGCACCGGATTATCACTGAGCACTGCCAGGAGCACCCCCCCAATCCCTCACTTCCTCTCCTCCGCGATACCTTCTCTCTTTACCTTTCCACTCATCTGCCACAAATCCCCCTCTCTTTATTGTCCTCATTTTGCTCTTCATGTCATTTCCCTGTCCACCTTCTCCTCCTTTCTTCTTTTCTTTTCCTCTCTCCCTCCATCTCTCTCTCTCTGTTTTATCGACAAGCACTCTATGGATGACACGCTGTTCTGCAAGTCGAACAAGCCAGCGAGAGGTTTTACATGTGATGTAAACACTCACACACACGCTCGCACACGCGCGCACACACACACACACACACACACACATTGCACACACACACACACACACACACTTGCACACACACAGAGCTCGGCTCAATGCGGAGCTAATGCTAGATGATTGGTCATCATGGGTGGTGGGCTGAGAAAGGCACACTGTGGGAGTTTATAAAAATGAATATATTAAAGAGAGAGAGGGAGGGAGGGAGGGAGAGAGAGAGACAGAGAGAGAGGGAAAGAGTGAGAGAGAGCTGATCTGTTGTTTTCAGCGCTGGGGGGAATTGAATTCGAGCTCGGAGGTTATCTCGCTCATCCACAGTGGCCGCTGTGCAAATATTTTACCCCAGATTTCATGGTAACACACGCGAGGGCACACACACACACTTCAGCTTCCTCTATCTGTGGCCCTGAAAACCCACCAACACCGCGCACAAACAAACACACACACATGCGCACACACACACATGCGCACACACACACATGCGCACACACACACACACACACACACACACACACACACACACACACACACACACACACACACACACACACACACACACACACACAGGCCAAAAGTCCTTTAAAAGCCACGGGATATTTTATGCTCTGTATCTGTCTACCCAGTGGATGTCACGGCGCCCATTTGCAGAAGTGATTTCAGATCCTTAGCCAGATCAGTGGCCTGGGGCAGGGGGCGTGGGGGTATTAACGCTCACCCCCCTGCCCTTCAACACAGTGGTGGGGGGTTAAATGCTCCAGACTCTGTCCAGGGATTAGAGGTATTTTGTGTGTTACAGCTGCTGCACCAGGCCTCAACGTTTTTTCTTCTTCTAGCCGAGCCCCTGCTTTAAAGGAGCAGTGTGTAAAGGAAATTGGCATGTTTTAGAACAGACTTGGTAGAAATGAAATTCATGAGTACGTTTGATTTTAAAGAGGACCTATTATACTACTTTTCTGGTCTTAATTTCTTGTTTTACACTGCTATAGAGCAACCTGACACGAATCACATCACAAAAAACTATGTAGATTTTCGGGAAGCTCTTTCTCTTATTTTGGCGATCCAGCACATCCTGTCAACACTTGAGTGTGTGTGCTTCGGCTCCCTCCGCCTGTGCTTCGGCCATCTCCGCTCCCCTCCCCCCCTCCTGCAAACCCCACTCCGTTGTGATTGGTTACCTTCCTTCCGGAACACTTTCAGTGGCGGGAAGCGCGAGCATGAATCTATAAGGGCGCGAGGCAGACGCGAACAGGGAAGTGACAGCCTTACCATACATGGAAACATCCGCGTGGAGACGTCACAAAGTTTTATGCGACGTCACAAATTATGAAAGGGTAGACCGCTTTGAAGACGTGACTTCTCGACTGGCTAGAATAGTGTCTAGTGCTCTGCACAGACACCCCAGACGGTCAGCAGGGAATACGTCGAAATGCATGTAAGTCATTATTTGATAATTTAGTATGGTTAAGCATGACTATAAATCATCATAACAACGTTTATAGGTCATAAAAGTCAAAAAGCATCATAGTTCCTCTTTAAGGTGGAACGAGGAACCTTTAAATATTGCTGTCTAATTTTTCCTCTGACGATCATAGATGACATGTAACAGCAAACGAGACAATCAGTGCAAAGAATGCTATTTTTATATTGTTTTTCTTAATGCCTTTGTCATGGGTATGCTCACCCAGGAACAACAGCTGGTGTCCTGAAAACACTACCACTTTTGTCCAAGGGGGGTGCAAGAATGAACAAAAACTGAAAGTTCCCCGGAGCACCTTTAATGTATAATTTTTTTTACCATACACCATATATTACACAATGTACCTTTAACTGCAGGAAGTGTGAAGAAATGTAGCACCTTGATTCTATGAGTATTTACAGGGTTTGTGTGAATATTTGTTTGTAGGATGAGAAATACGCATAAGGACACTTAGAATGTAATCTGTCTCCAGGCAAGGAATTATTCAGCATACAGTATTTATAGAAGAGAAACTGCCAGTCATATGATTATAGGTCTTTAGAAAGCAGCACTGCTCTCCTTAGGCACAACACTGCCACTGGCTACAAGGACCAAAGGACCAATACGTGCGCACGCACACACACACACACACACACACACACACACACACACACACACACACACACACACACACTCGCCGTTTTTTTTTTTTTTTAACCCACACCACCCCCCAACCCGGCAGCGGGCGCGCCCCGGCCCCCACGCATGCTAATATGTATGTAGGCATATACAGTATCTATAAATCAGTGGATAATTAAAATGCCTTTAGATTGCAGAGAATGATCTGCCATGGAAAAGACCACGCACACGCACACGCACACACACACACACACACACACACGCACACAAAGAGTAATTCTTTTGCTTATTATTATTCTTTCGACGCCCTGGGGCTATCTGTGTCTTCTGCGAGACATGCGTTTTCTTAGACGTCAGCTTTAATGGGCTTTGAACGATGTTTATGCACGCTTGAAACACAAAAACAAACCTTGACCCATTAGTGTCCATCTGGATTTAACGTATCTGTCTTCTGCTCTGCGATTCTGTTGCTCTCAAAAGCTCAACCTCCACACGCAAACCTACTGACAACAGACGTGTACTGACAGACACACACAGTCAGACTGAAGCTAACACACACACACACTGTATATAGAAAAAGACACAAATGCATTGTAGATAGGGACTTAAACCAATGGATTGGACGGTATCTGATGTTTAGTGATTGGTTGCAATGATTATTTAACAGGAAAACCTTTAAAAAAATGCTGTGACGGCCCGTGGGGAATGTTTGTGTCAGCTCAGGACCATGGACAGCGCAAGTGACGGAGCTGATTCCAAGTGTCATCGGGATATGAAGCCAACACAGCCTAGTGCATTCTCTCTCTCTCTGTCTGTGTGTGTGTCTCTCTCTCGCTCTCTCTCTCTGTTGCGCTATGTCTCTCGCCCTCTCCTTGCTAGATAGTGGTAGACTACATACAGCAGGGTCCCGGTGTGAGGTCACATGCAGCATATGGACTCGCTTCCTCCCAAGAAAGCCCCCAGCCAGAAGAGACCACACACACAGACACACACACACACACACACAAACACACACAATATGCATCGAGATTCGAAAAGCAGGAATACAAACACAGGACATCAAGAAAACAAGTATGTGTTGTGCGTATTAGCGGACATGCACACAACTTCAGATACACACACTGGCGGTTGAAGTGTCTAAAATGAAAGAGAAAGCAGAAGCTATATGATCTCGCTTGTCGACGTCTGTGCGACCCACAGGGCTCAATCTACTTGACTTGGGAGTAATCTTGGTGTTAAGACACACACACGCCACACTCAATATGCCAGTAATCCTCCCTACAGCAGCTGAAGAAATGTGTGAGCGCACAGATAAACGCACGATCACACACTTAATTGCACACACGCTAAAATGTGGTGTCTTCTAATAATCTGACACACTAAGAATGACTGTACACACAAACCCCCTGGAATGGCAGCGGATGCTACACACACACACACACACACCGACAGAGCCTTGTAATCTTAAATAAACGTCTCAAACACACACACACACACACACACACACACACACACACACACACACACACACACACACACACACACACACACACACACAAGTTAAGTGGTATCTAGTAATCTTCAGCAGGCTTCAGTGTGAGCTCTTGGGCACACACAAGAGCATATGCAGGAGTCACAGTCACACACACACACACACACACACACACACACACACACACACACACACACACACACACACACACACACACAGCTGGTAATCTTCCAGCCAGCTGAAGTGTAATCAAGTAGGAGACAGCCATATGTCTGAGGGTGCTGAGCCTTGGCCCCTCGCCTTCCCTTTCTCCTTTTCCACTCTCTCACTCTTTTCAGAATTTCCTCTTTATTCTCTCCGTCTTTTATCGATCTTTTTTTCTTCACATTTCTCCCTTGCTTTCTTTCAACGTTCGCTATTTTGTTCTCGCGGAGATGAGAACCACTTTCACTCACTTGACACAGACGTTTTCGGGCCTGCTAAAAATTGAACGCCTTGTATGGGAAAAAATTAAATCAGCACTAAATATCTTGAAAGTGTGCATTTATGTTGTTGGTTTGTTAGTCGTTTCAACTGCAACTCAAAGTCAGATCTCAAATAGATTTTATCCTTATTTTTATTTAAAATGTTAACAGTGTTTTAAGAGTAAGTACATCTTCAAGACACTTTTGAATTTAATGAGGAATTTATTTGTGTCTATCTGGCAGGCTGTTATCATTTGTGTGTATGTGTGTGTGTGTGTGTGCGTGCGTGCGTGCGTGCGTGCGTGTGTGTGTGTGTCGGTCCCCTGTGTGGGGACAGCTGGTGTGGCATTGACCCTGGCTGGAAGGAAGCCTCATGCTTTTTCATGTTCTCCCTTCCCACAATTCCCGGGGCCATTTGGGTTCCTGGCAGGGTTTTGGAGTGCCAGTGGTTCAGTAAACCATTTTTTTTTTCTTCGGGATTTAATTTAGACATTCCCTTCTTGTTGGTAATAACAAACAAACGCTCCACGTACGTAAATCAACTCTGACGTCCTCACAGATTGCAAAGATTTAGTTTTCCGTGAAAGCAAAAGAGCCAAAATGATTTTCAGTCTCCTCCCTCTGTCTATCTATCCATTTCTCCTCCCTTCTTTCAGTCTTTTCCTAATCCTCCACTCGTCCCCGGTCTGATGAAATGACCATATCTAATCCCTTGGTCCTCTTGGGAGAGATGTAACTGTATTAAGACAGCAAATCCATGTCCTTACAACTGCTACAGATGTCTTTCTGTATTATCCACTCTTTCTCCCGCTCTCTCTCAACTCTCTCTCTCTCTCTCTCTCTATCTCTCTCTCTCTTCATATCCTTCCCTTCAATCTTCTCAATCTGTTCGTCGTAATCGTATCTTTTTTTTGCAGAGTTCCAATTTAGGTGCATGTGT
Source organism: Hyperoplus lanceolatus (assembly GCA_026929865.2). Taxonomy (NCBI): domain Eukaryota; kingdom Metazoa; phylum Chordata; class Actinopteri; order Uranoscopiformes; family Ammodytidae; genus Hyperoplus; species Hyperoplus lanceolatus. The sequence continues at coordinate 11,616,034 of CM049418.1, read as the reverse complement.
AATCTCACATTATGTTTTTTGTGGATTTGCCTTTTCTGTGTCTTTTGTTTGTTTCCTAATTCCTCAAATCCCGGATCTAAAAGTCTCCCAATGTGCTTAACTCACAGAGCCGACAGTCTGCTGTTTAGGCATGAAATACATCTTCATATTCATCTAATATGCACATCATCTATAACACACTTTTACATTGTCTTTTGAGCACACACAAAATATGATGGACACAAGACGTTTATATAATCTACTTTCCTCCGTGGAGCGTTGTGAATGACCGCAAGCACAAAGATAAATGTAGTTTGCATCCACTCCTCCCAATGTTTTGCACTTATATCCATACATAAGAAATGCCCTATTTTGCATATTCAGCAAACGTACTAACTGGACAGCGCGTGTTAATTGACACACACTCCTCAGTGTGCACCGTTGGTTGATCAAGGTACACTTTTTTGTTTTTGCATGTAAAATAAACTAGTTTGCACATGTTTTCATACAGGTAAACATTAGTATATCAGGCCCAAAGACTGGTGAAAGCTTGACTCCAGCAGCTGAGGCATATTGTACATCTCTCTATGTCTCTCTCTCTATGTCTCTCTCTCTCTGTCTCTCTCTCTCTCTGTCCGTCTCAAAGAACACAGCAGCTGTGCACAGATGTGTCTCTTTTTCTTCTTGGCTGCACATTAGCTGCTCATAGTGGAGCGTTTGTGTGTGTGTGTGTGTGTGTGTGTGTGTGTGTGTGTGTGTGTGTGTGTGTGTGTGTGTGTGTGTGTGTGTGTGTGTGTGTGTGTGTGTGTGTGTGTGTGTGTTTTCCTTCTGGAGTCTTCCCAGGTGCCTCGGTGCCACCCTGCTGACCGGACAAGCAGAAGAAAGGCAAAGTGTTTTTCTGCTTGGCCGGCCCTACACACAGGTGCCAAAGATGAAACGCAAGGAGACAGTAGATAAACAGACTATTACGGCCTTGTTGTTACACTGCTCGGGCTTATTTCACCGCATATGTAGATTCTTGTTTGGTCCATTTAAGTGTTTAAAGGTGGAGTCAGCGATTTTGAAGAACGCTCGTTGTCAAAATCCCTTCTAGTCGAAATAAGGCAATATCTCCTCCTGTCCACACTGTTTACACAGCCTAGGCTCTGTAAACGGGCAACCTGCTAGCTACAGTGGGCCCCCTTTGTTTATGTAGCGTTTGTCTACATAACAGTTTAAAGAGCCTAGGCTGTGTAATAACACTGGATTTTTTTTTCAGCGCACACACAATACGTACAGGTAGTGGATAATCCTTCATAGTCACCTTCATGAAGTATTTCAGTGTCATAATAAAGATGTTCTAATCTAACTCTACATACAAAAGAGTGAAATGTTTGTGTGTATGTGTATGTGTGTGTGTGTGTGTGTGTGTGTGTGTGTGTGTGTGTGTGTGTGTGTGTGTGTGTGTGTGTGTGTGTGTCAGACTTATCATGCTTGTTGGCATGTAGCCTATGCTGTTGGACTTCCACCATTTGCTTCAGTGCCTTGGGCAGACACACACACACACACACACACACACACACACACACACACACACACACACACACTAACACACGCTTGCGAGGGATGCCAGAGGTTAAAGAAGGAGAAAAGACCAGCTGCTAGTTTCCTAATGTTTAACAGCAAATATGAAGAGATTCAGAGCAGTGGACACAGAGAGAGGGGGATGAGAGGAGGGGACATTAGACAGAGGAATGGGTAGAATAGACAGAGCACAAAAGGAGGTGAAGGGTCCTCTATTGGCTAAGTGAGAAGATGGAGATAAAAGAGAAAAATGTTTAAATAAAATGTTATTAACCTTCTTAAAAAGCCACCCACAGTACAATTTATACATCATCAGTCCTAGTTGTCAATTTTTTTTTTAAATTGGACAATAGTTTTTGGTAATATTTGTAATCACTTCTGCTGTGTTGAGCTTGATAGAAATATGGTAAGATACACAACGACACCCACACATTTTGCAGCGCAATTGCAGAAACGTATAATTTGCAAAGGATTACACGGAAATCTATCCATTTATCCCTGTCGCCTTGAAAACATTCATCTTTTTTGTATATTTTGTGTGATCAAAATGACACCAATATGATTAATAAAAAAAAAGTAAATGACGCAAGGTATATGTCCTTCAGAAAAGTCAAGTTATGGACAAAAACACAAGCTGATCTGCTCCCATAGTGCGCCCAAAGTTACAGACCCACACCCACCCACCCACACCCACACCCACACACACACACACACACACACACACACACACACACACACACACACACACACACACACACACACACACACACCATTAGGGTTCACCTGGTCAATCTCTATAAGATGAATGGAGGGGTAATCAGGCTGGTTTAAATCAATTGGACATCAAACACGGCGCAGTGTGTGAATTTTATCCTGTAAATGGCCAACATGCGCACAGCTAATCAATCGAAGGCAGAGACAAACACACACACACACACACACACACACACACACACACACACACACACACACACACACACACACACACACACACACACACACACACACACACACAAAACACCAAGGACAGAAAACTGTTACACCAGACTCATTGATTCATTACACATAAAGTAAAATTAATCTAGAATAAAGATATTTTTCAGAAGGTTAACATTTCTGTATAATAAATCACTTTTTGTGACTGATTTCATGTAACATTGTCATATTTTGAGATACTGGATTCTTTTTATTCAATGCGCTCTAAGCCATAATCATAAGAACTGACAAATGTCACTTTGTGTATTGAATAGAATATCGAAGGGACTTTTCCATGCATATTCAAATAAAAAATTGTCCAGTTGCATTTGCAGATTATACAGTCAAATCAACATCCCTCTGGTCCACTTTGAAGCGCACCAACCCTTTGTTTCTAGATTGCTTAATTTTAAAAGCTGACTGGTGATGCTTTTCTTTCCATCTCCAGTTAAACACAGTATACTAAGAAGCCAGTGTTTCCACAGGGGCGTGGGGACAGGGCTGGTTTTAAAACAACATGAAATGACACCATACTCTCACCTTTAGGGCTTGAGAGGTTTAAAAAGAGCCACTGCATGTTGAGGTTTTCCACAGGAAATAGAATGAAGGTATGCGAGACAGTATTTTGACCTGAAACGCTGCCATACAGACAGACAGACAGACAGGCATGCAGGCAGACAAACAGGCAGAAAGACAGGCAGGCAGGCAGGCAGACAGACAGACAGACAGACTAGTAGAACACATAACAAAACACAAGAGACAAGACAGAGACACTTGAAACCAGACAGACACTTTAGGGCTCATTCATATCTACTATAGCTAAAATTATTCTCAAGTATTCACTCACTGGAGCAAGGTGACTCAAACCCATGGAAGAAACTATGACAGGCAAAGAGGAGACCAATAGAATAAAGAATACATTTCACCAACCACTTCCAAAGTTTTTTTTTGTTAAATACCTTGAGACAGATGCTCTATAAAAAGGCACTCAAAGATATCCATTTAAATACAGATTCAAGAAAAAGTATTTGTCCTAGTGCTGCTTCATCTTAGCGTGTCCTTGAATATACTTATTACCATCTCTGCTTCAAAGAACTGGAAAAGTATATTACAATGGTCTGGGAAAGTTCCTTCATTTCTAATATTTTTGTTGCCCCCCCCCCCCCCGCCCAAAAAGCACGGCTGGAGATTTTGATGCTTCTTCATTTTGAAAAAAAATAATAAGGGCACTACTAAAATAAAGAGGCGTGCCCATTTTCCACGTTTTATGTGAGGAAGATCTTGTGCGTCAATGCGCGATGACAGAGGAAAAGTCCCGCTGAGCTGCCATTAGGGTTGAACTCTGCTTCTCCTATTGGCCAACTGTCAAAAGCACGTTCCTCTTGAATTTCTTTCAACAAACATATTTTAAATGAACATATTTCTGTTCTTTCAAATGCCAAAAGTCTGGATTGGGCTTTGTGATTGGTGTTATAGATTTAAAAATATAAATGGTCAGATTCTTAAGTGCATTTGGTGTTTTTCTTCATCCTTTATTAAGAGACTATTTCCACAGTAACATTGATGAAAAGCCCAAGCCGCTACGGACGCGCTGGCCGGGTGATTTCCTCACACCAGACAGTGTATAATGGCCGCTGACAGATTTACTCTTCCTGCAGTTTAAGAGGCTAGAAGAAATGCACACCACACCTAGAGTGAAGGAGGACTACGTTCACAATGAATGCACACGAATATACAATCTAACAAAAGTCACGTACAGGCTATAAGTCAGGCCTCGTAATTTCAGCACAGGAAACACACAAGGGGTAGTCTTCTAAAAAAACATGCGTACCTCAATGGCAGCCCCCCCTGAGTCACACACACACACTAGTGTTTTTTATAGTGCTGTTGTTCTCCTAGCTGGACAGTTCAGCTCAAGTCCAGGATACAGTCGGGACACTGGGGCTAAAAAAGTGATTTTGACAACAAGCATTTCTCTACAAGCGTGACTCCACCTTAAAATGGCAACAGAAAGAGCTTTTATGCATTGATAGATAAACATCAGGAAAAAAAACGGAGGAAAAAAAAATCAAAACCAAATTTTACAGCGAATTTAAAAACACTTTGCTGACGAAATACAGTCAGTCAAATGGTTATGATTCGCCTACACCATATCCTGTTCAGGGTCAGACAAAGAGGTCAAACAACTTTTACTTCCCGGGTCAAAGGTCGAGGTCAGGTGTAGGATCTGACTGCAGCTGCATCCGCAAAAGGATATGGCAAAGAGTATGTGTGTCTTTAGGTGGGTGTGTACAGTGGCTTGCATAGACATTTTGGGGGGCAGGTGCTCATTGCAAAAAAAAAAAGGGCACAATATAGTCTATCGATGAATGACCAAATAATTTTAAGGGTATTTGTACAAAATCCCCCCATGGCCTAATGACTTTTAATACCCGGCCACACATTGAGTGTTTCCCAAAGGAATTTGGGAGACTGTGTTTGGGACCCTGGACCTTTTAAAGTAAAATTCATCAATCAGGTGCACTTTGAGAAGAAAGCTAAGGCTAAATCACCTGTGTCAATGTGGGCTATTTAGTACTATTTTTTGGAATAATTTGGAGACACAGAATTAACAAAAAGCAGAAAGAAAGAATGTACATGTTTGAAAAAAAACAGTCAGCTTCGGATTTTTTTAAATTATCCCTTATCCCGAATTCTCTCTTTGAAGTCTTTGTTAGGCCCCTGATCACCGTACTAATAATATCCTACTACGGTAAATACAAGATTACTGCAAGTCTTGTAACATAGAAATAACTTATGGTTGGGACAAAATAATATAATTAGCTTATATAGCTTCATGACTGATTTAGTACCACCAACCCACTTTGCGTAGTTAAAATAAAATGTGTGGACAGCTTTTAAGATATTTCAATAACATTTGAGGAACAGTTCAACATTAAAATCTGAGCTTTAAAAGGCCCTGAACAGTTAACATGACTCTGGTCTTGACCCTGACCTTTCATCTTCATCTTCCTACTTGCTGCTGGTGGATGCTTTCATCCAGGAGAGCAGAGAGCTGCTCCCCTGGGCTGCCTGCTGTAGCTCCCTATGTTTTTCCTTTTTTAACCTCTCCTTTCTAGGCATTATATTGCAATTTGTAAATAAAAAGAGACCAACCATATAAAATAAGACTGCTTGGTTACATTACAACCAGGCACAAGGCTACTTTATCTGCAGGCAATTGGGAATTGCCTGTTTGTAATTTAGCAAATAAATTACTGCAGGTGTTAATTATATAGCCTAAAGTAAACCTAAACAACACTAAATATTCAGCATACTGATAGATTCACATGCTGTACCAATGACAAACTCCACCGACATTAGTTGTGTTCATCACGTCATATCTATTATTGTTTTGGGCTAGCTTGTTAAACAGGACAGTCGGCTAATTTATGCGCAGCTGTGTGGCGCTGCATGATAGAGGCTACTTTATAACAGAGACAAATAAATGCAAGTTATAGCTTGGCAACTGAGGCTTAGGGGGCAAACAATACACTCTTGACTCCATTCAATGTATGTGTTACCTCGCTGGTGGGGCAGGGCAGGCCGGGGAGTAGGTGTGTGTGTGCAGCTGTGAACTGCTGCGGCAATGCGCCTCCGTTTGTGTCCGCTCTGCGCGTTCACGTTGACAAAGGAAGTGTGTGCGGAGGAGGAGGAGGAGGGGGCGCATATTTACTGGGGCATTATTGTCAAACGATTTTAATCGTTGAGCATTTATAGATGATAATGTCGGCATGGGCCACATACATTGTAAAAAAAAAAAAAAAAAACCCCGAACTTTCAGATTTATTTTATTTTTTTCAAAAGGGCACTTGATTGGGCCAGGGGAAAAGGGCAGGTGCTTCAGCACCACTTCAGGTCTACCTGTGCACGCCACTGGGTGTGTATGTGTTTCAAGGCCTGGAGGTTATAACCGTACACACAAATATCTTTGGATTTAAGACCTCTTAAATTGAAATCCGGATGTAACACGCATGCACAAACACACACACACAAACGCACACACACACACGCACACACGCACACCCACACACTGGGACATGTTGCTATCTGTCAAGTGTTTTTGTATAGTGCACTTGATCCTGACAGAATTCATCTACTTTAATTTGTTGAGGCAATGAAGAGGAATATACATACGTTTCTGTGCTCACCACACACACACACACACACACACACACACACACACACACACACACACACACACACTGTACCATTGATTGAACAAACTCAATACACTCACAGACCGTGCCGGCTTGAAGCAGGAGGACACAGCCCGTGGCAAGGTGATTGAGAGAGCGCTGTGGGTGTGTGGGTGTGTGCGTGGGTGTGTGTGTGTGTGTGTGTGTGTGTGTGTGTGTGTGTGTGTATCGCACGTTCATCTGCTTGGCTGGCAAGAACAACTAGAGACATCTGCAAATGAGTGGCATTAAAGAAAGACATGAAAGGCACACATCTATCTATCTATCTATCTATCTATCTATCTATATATCTATCTATCTATCTATCTATCTATCTATCTATCTATCTATCTATCTATCTATCTATCTATCTATCTATCTATCCCCTGCTCTGTGTGTCTCTCTCTCTCAGATGTGTCGGGGTCTTTAGTAGTGTGATCCAGAATGGCCCGTCGCTGCTCTTTGGGCTTCAAACACACAAGGTGAGATCAGCGCACATGAAAGGATCACACAGAGGGACAGAAAGATGGAGGGAGGGAGAGAGAGAGAGAAAGAGAGAGAGAGAGAGAGAGAGAGAGAGAGAGAGAGAGAGAGAGCGGATATGTGGAAGAGGCAAAATCATAGGAAGAATAGCTGCAGGAAAGGATGAGAGTAAAAGGGGGGATGAAGCCCCAAAATGTCAATGGATCTAGATTTCCAGAAAGAACAACATTGCTCATTAATATTAAAGTCTCACAACTTCGAAGGAACCTGGTCCCTCTGATGTTTCTTGAATTTCTTCTGGATTTGTATTCTTTTTTTTTCCTAATGGAGGAGTCTGCGGTTTTTTGAAAATGCTTATTGTCAAAACCACTTTTTGAAAAAATTCAGTGGATATCTCCTCACGATCCACTACATGTCCGTACTGTGCATGCGCCGAAATAAAAAATCTGGTGTTCAAACCCACCGTAAGCTATGTCAACTAAAATATAAACAAGGGATTAAGCCTATATAAAGAAAGAGGGGACTCCATAGCTACCTAAGCGTTCTCCAGAATCACTGACTCCACCTTTAAATGTCAACATTTTATCATTGCATTTTTAACTATATCCTCAGACCAAAGAACAACCTGAAAATCACACACAAGATGTCATTTTGAGTGCATCAAAAGATACTTAAGGAAGCCGGTAAAACAATGTTTTAAAAAGCGTCACTCTAGCCTGGCAAGGACACGCGAATATCAAAGTGTTTCTGAGCGTCCAAGAAGCCACTGTTCTCAACAGGACAGCTGTTTTAGTTGAGAGAGTTCCTCTGTCTGCCTCGCAGCGGTCGCGGCCGTAGCAAGAGCTCTGGGCAAAGGGAAGTGAAGGGCACTGCTCGCTCAAGGCAAAAGCCCAGTAGGTAATCACACACACACACACACGCACGCACGCACGCACGCACGCACACACACACACACACACACACACACACACACACACACACACACACACACACCACACCACACCACACCACACCACACCACACCACACCACAGACGCCCGCTTACTGCACCTTTGTTGTACTTTTAATTGTAATTGTCCATGTTTTAAAGAGATTAATGGGTATTTTAGCATCTATAATGCTTCTTTATCTGAACACTTACTACTGCAACGGTATGGAGGTTATAAAGGAATTTCAAAAAGGAAATGTTCTGTAGAAAGATTATTTAATTTAATTTTTTACTGTTATTAAGCGCATCCATTGCAGCCCATGAAAATAGATAAGATAGCAGGATGTATGAAAAATGAAGATTAGAATAAACTGGTTCTTTCAGGAAACACAAGGCACTGAGCGGTGTATTCTGTGGTTGCTGTTGTCATGATGGCTGAGATAATTATGCTAATGCTAACTGCACTGCTAGCCTTCGTGGGTTCACAGTGTCAACTTCGGCGAAATGTCAGCCTCCGCACCCTGTGTGTGTAAGTGTGTGTATGTATGTGTGTAAGTGTGTGTATGTACGTGTGTTGAAGAGAGATGGCTCGAGATAAAGGAGAGTCGGCAACAAGTGTACACGCACACACTCTTAGACGACATGCAAATTTGCATACTTAAACACACACACACACACACACACACACACACACGCACACACACACACCAAGCCCAGATATTAATTAAAGTTCATTGCTTCAGTAATTAGCAGGGCAGGATAATAACAATATGTGACTTATTGCCCCCCTCCAGGTTCAGCTCTCACTCCAACTTTAATTGAATGAGTGACATTAAAAACTTCAGAGGCCATTTGGCAAGGTTGACTAAACACTCGTAAACACCAAAAGGAAACACTTGAGGCACAGGAGACGGGCTTTCTCCAGAACCATAAAAAGTGTCCTCTTCCTTTAGCTTTAGGGTTGACATGATCCACATTAGGTACGTTTAAGTGTCAGACTTTTTGGCTTTGAAAAATGATACCAGCTTATTAAAAACTGATTTTTAAGATTATAAAGACAATATTTTTTCTAAATGAAAAGTTGAATGATCCCTGGAACATCCCGTCTTTGTATATAGAATTAAATGTATATATTGGGTTTAGAAAAAATGACTAGAAAGTGGAATATGTCCTGGTAGTGATTTTTTAAGTTTTTGCTAAAATTCCTATCTGGATATGAATAAAATATCAGTTGAAGCATAAAAAAAACCAGACCTAAAAAACAGTGTTTGCACCTGCAAACAGACGCTGCAGTTAACGGTAGGCAAGGCTTTTTTGATTCAATACTGACATGTTATAAAATTGTCCTGCGAATGGAGAGTCCAAATGACAAAACTCCTGAGCTGACGATGAACCACAATCCCTTACAATAGATTTACAAAAAGGGAAAAAAAGAAAACAGTTTATAGCTCTACTATGGAATTGGATCTCAAAACGCAAACCAATCCTGTTGATACATTGATACATCCAATTGATACATTTTTGAAATCATAAGCTCAGCCAATTACCTGTCTAAACCCCTCTCTCTCCCTCTCTCTCTCTCCTTTTCTGCCTCGCTCTCAGCATCAAGCCAATCAATCATCAAGCCTGTCTCGTCCTTAAATCTTCAACACACACACACACACACACACACACACACACACACACACACACACACACACACACACACACACACACACACACACACACACACACACACACACACACAGGCCCTCATGTACAAAAATATACAAAGGCTCCTTTGTGCTCCTTTAACCTTGAGGTCTGCAAGCGCCCAACTGTGATAATCTCTCAGACTGCCTTCATTACTGTTGTAGGACCCACACACACACACACACACACACACACACACACACACATGCACGCACACAGAGACAAGCATCAAGGAAGAGCACAAAAATTCAAGCTGCAACACGATCACACCTACAACAGCACACACACACACACACACACACACACACACACACACACACGCCTGGTAAGAGGTGGAACATTTAAAAGCCATCTTTTTTCTCACTATTGACTTGGATCAGCATTAGGTTCATCAGATAGTCAGGGCAGTGCCGTGTGTGTGTGTGTGTGTGTGCGTGCGTGTTATTGGCTGTCCTCCCCCTAACTGGCTAGACGGACACAGCCTCCAGGAATGTCAAACCTCCAACCTGCATTCTGATGTGGGCACCAGCAGTCACTTGTACACCGGTCTCCCACCGTGCATTAGTGTTTGTGTGTGTGTGGGTGTGTGTGGGTGTGTGTGTGTGTGTGTGTGTCTGTGTGTGTGTGTGTGTTTGTGTGTGCGTGTGTACTTCAATCATCTTTTGCAAAGTTGTCTGAGTGACAGGCCCGGGGCTTTGCTCTAACCAGACAGGTACAGAAACAAGGTGAAGAGATGTGGAGGAAACTTTCAACAAAACATCATTAGCTAGGTGGTGTGTGTGTGTGTGTGTGTGTGTGTGTGTGTGCGTGCATGTGAGCGTGTGCGTGTGTGTATCTGCCCTTTTAGTGCCAGTGACAGTGGCTTGGCATACGATCTGCCCTGCCAGTCAGTCCCCCTGCCGTTCTACCTTTCTCTTTCATTCGCACTTCTCCTCTCGTTTCATCCCCCTGTTCCCTCTGCGACACTACCTGTGGTTTTTGGAGGAAGTTTTGAATGATTGATTCTTTCATCTTTTCACGATGTGCATGTGTGTGTGTGTGTGTGTGTGTGTGTGTGTGTGTGTGTGTGTGGCGTGTGTGTGTGTGTGTGTGTGTGTGTGGTTGGCTGTGTGTGTGTGTGCGAGCTTGTGTGTCAATCGCAATCAATTGTCTTTGCCTCAGTCTGCTTTCCTGTATTTTTTCACTCTGAGTGAGAAAAGAAAACCTTGACTTTATCTGCAAGTTGCTGCTCATAATTCAGTACTGAACAAAAAAGCCGGCATGAAACACTGAAAGTCATTATTCAAAATCAAAATGGAAGACGCAACAGGGTCATGACCCAACACTGAGGAGCAGCGCAAATACAAAGGCTGTAAATGCAAGCAGGATCCCTCAAAAGAAATATTTGTAAAGATACAGTGCGACTTTTATTGAGTCTTCTCTTTCTTTGTTAAAAAGCTCTCAGTACTACTGTATATATTCTGTTTTTCAATTAGGAAAGTGACTGAGATACAGAAGGAACTCCAATGTACGGTGGCCCTGAGAGTTCATTAAAACACACTACAACTTGATTAAACACATGTGAGTAGTAGACAACATGCTGCACATGCAAAAACATCCCAACACTGCTGTACTGATATTAATTGTGGAAATATTATGAATTCTGAATATGTGACGTGTATTTTCAATGTATTAGTTGTCTCTTACCGTCCTGTCATCTGTAACTTTATGTTGTGATAATGTTTCATTGCAGGCTCTCTCTTTAGAGTGGCATGTATTAATACAAATTAAATAAACAAATACAATTGGCTGCATACCAATAATAATAATTCTGGGAGCGCCCTCATTAAACTAAAACAATTCGGGGGCGCCCTTAGCTCAGTTGGTAGGGCGTCCCCCCCATGGGCCTCGGCCAGCAGACCCGGGTTCGATGCATGTCACTCCCCTCTCTGCCCCATTTCAACTCTGTCTCTACACTATCAATAAAGCATAAAAATGCCAAAAAAAATATATTTAAACTAAAAAAATTCAAACATAACTTTATCCCTTTCGTGGAGCAGGAGCAGACACTCACGTCGCGTAATAAAAATACAATCTAATATATCAGAATAAGAAACAAAATATTTCCTTATTTTGAAAATAATGGCTCATGGTGTTTTTGTCAGATGTGTGATGTGGTTCATTGCATCTCTAGGTACAAGGACAACCCACACAGCTCATTATTTTTGATTAGCACACACACACACACACACACACACATAGCTTTTTTAGCTTTCGTACTGCTGGCTTTCAACTTGTAATCATCACCAACTTGTACCACAACGCAACTCCATTGTGAAACAAGAGGCTAAAGTGTGCATGGCTTCTCACAAAAAAAAAAAATCTATTTATTATCTTAACAAAAATCACTTGGATTTCTTCTAGCATTCATTAGCAATACAAATGAACCATGTGAAACTTTCTTTGAAACGACCCTACATTTTTCTTCTTCTTCCCAAGCTAAACCAATTCAAGAGAAAAATAGGCTTGCTCATAATTCATGGTTAAATAAAAAGGGCTTCTCACATTATGAGAAATCAATGGAAAAAGACACAAAAGACAAGGTAATTACCTAGACAGTTACAATTGGAGAATGGGTGGGAGAAAAAAAAAACTTACAGGAAGAACTGTGGCAAGCTTGGCGCCAATGATGGGACTTTCTTCTAGCTTTGGACCAAATAGATTTCAATTAAATGTTCTATATCCCAAGTTCCACTGAGAAAAACCTCTTCATCCCATGAAGAAAAAACAGATATATTTGAATTAAAACTTTCTAATAGAACATAAACTAAATCTTCTTTGGGGGAAGTTTTTTCACCACCTTTTGGAACAGCATTTAAAAATACGCAAGGAGCGAATCTACCACAAACAAAAACATGTAAAAATGAGTGTTCAGCGTTCATGTATTTAGACACAAAACACCAATCTTTTCCCTCAATGCCCCGACAGCATCCTTGGAGAGATTCAATTTTCCCTTAAGTGCCCTGCCTCCCCATCTCTTAGAAAAGTATGTTCCCGCTTCTCCACAAGGTTGCCCCACTCCGAGGATGTCTCTCTCTTCACTCCGAGTTTAAGTGTCTAGTCTTCTGTGCCTGTAAGGTCAGCGTTTTTGTGCACTCTTAAGGGTCCATGATCAAACAAATGAGAGAAGAAAATTAATCGCAAGGCAATAAATGAAGTGTTGAGGTGCATTGTGTGTGTGTGTGTGTAATTACTTGTGTATGTGTGTGTTGTGTATGCAAGCCTGAATGCAAATGAATGTGTGGTAGAAGCCGAGCTCAGCTGCTGCTCCGGTCCCGGGCCTGATGGGATGGAGCGAGGGATGAAAGAGAAAGATAAAAGAGGAGAGGAGAGAAAAGGTGAAAAGAGGGAGACAGATCCGCTGTGTTCCTCTTGGTCACAGTCAGAAGGTTGTGAATGATTTGGTCTCTTTTTTTCGCGTGCGTGTTTCACTTCTGAATATACAGATGTTTGCGTCCATTTCTCTGTTATAATATCAAGGTGATCAGAAAGCTCCATATAAGGACTTCCTAGATAAACGCCACTGAAGTGAGCAGTCTAGGTTTTTATTGTAGATTAAGTATGATTGTGTGTAGGCAGCTGTATATACTGTATATTTGAAACAAACATCAGTTGTTAATACACAGCCTAGGCCCAGTAAACTGGTATGCAAACAAAG
>CM049418.1:11557500-11597500 GCA_026929865.2 Hyperoplus lanceolatus | reverse complement strand
GCCTCGGAATGAAAACAACCAGGAATGCGACGGATATATAAGCAAAAGGCAAGATCAAGGCGCAATGTAATGATGAAATAAATAAGTAAAGGTATGTCCAAATTGTAGCATAAAGCATGCTAACTTAATTCTCTGTATGGTCAGATGTAGTATGTAGAATAGAAAAAGGCAGAGTATGTGATTCGGAAGGCAGCATTTGTTTCTCTATGCAGCATCTGAAAATATCCTTGAAAAGTGTGTGACCCAAACAGAATGTATTTCTCTCCACATGGATACGGAAAAAGTAATGATAGGTGTTGGTCAAAGAAAGGTACGGAAAAGCTATTCGGGTTACTACTGGCTTTTGGTGTCTGAAAGGTATTGCTTGTGGTATTTTGTGAACAATTCGGCAACCAGGAAAGATATCAACAGTCACTCTGAATGCATTTAGATATTTTGTACATTAAATAAAAAAGGTCGTGATCTGTATTCACACAGCCATTCATTCATTTGCTAGTGACTCTTTTCAAAAGGAATTTCAAAGAAACATTAAACTGGCCTTGATGTTTTTTATCTTGACGAAGCCTTCAAAGAAAGAGGAAGAAGTAATAACCCTATTTATGTATTTTTGAATTAAAAAGATCGGGTCAATTATTTAAGAATAATAACTTCTAACTTAGCTCTTGGTAGTAAGTAGTTGTGGTTGTATTCCTTTTGCTTTTGAGCCATTCATCTCTGAACTGTTGCCGCTGTCTCAAAACAATGTCGGTAATTGGAATTGCGTGTTTTTTGCAGTATCAAATAAGACTTAAGAGTCTTCGGCACCATTCAGGCTGTTCTGTGAGCCTGTACTTAGGCACTGTGGGGGTTTGAGCCAAATGATAGCATTAGCATTGAAACAAGCCCACAATTCTAATAGGCTGATGTTTATATGTTGAAATGGAACAATGTTCAGCAGCAGAGGTTTGGAGGAATTATCGCTTATTTTTTTTCAAGGATTTGGTCCCAAACAAAGTGTTGAATGGTTTCACATTCACAAAACTCAATCTCTTCCTATCAAATAGACCTACCCTAAGTGTGAGTTGTTCCTCATTTACTTTGAGATAAAACACACGCACACGCACGCACACACACACACACACACACACACACACACACACACACACACACACACACACACACACACACACACACCTCTCTGCCATAAATACTGTTGCAAGGTGAAATCTTTTCATTAAAGCAAACAAACAAGCAGAGAACACACGCACACTTAAGAGAGCACCGTAAACAGCAGTTCTTAGACTATTCATTAATACGAACAAGAATTTAATTAGCGGCTACTGATAAGCTTCATCTGTCTTAAGGACATGTTTGTTTGTGGATATGCATTGTGTGTGGTGTGTGTGTGTGTGTCTGTGCAAGTGTCTATGTATCTTAAGGACACGCTTGTTATGCCATCATCATTATTCAGTGATCTTCTTGATTTGCCAAGCGTGAAGAGGAGACGCTCACACACACACACACACACACACACACACACACACACACACTGGCGTATTGTATAGATATGAACGCGGGGTTGTTGACGGATTAGATGGGAGGTTTTTAATCATATTAATTAAGCCTAATTGTTATTTGTTGAATATGTGGCATGTATGAAGTTCACAGGAACACAAGAGCCGATTGAGTACTAATTAAAACCCCAAGAGCTGTCTTTGATTACAAGCAGATGTTAAGAAGCGAGAGAGATTGAAACTGATGAGATGTGAGGAGACTCAGCCTGTGCAGAGAATACAGTACAGTATGATCAAAACATTTTCAAAACACAACTCCTGAACTAAACAAACTTGATCAATTGTCAAAACAGTGACCCGTGGACTCCATAGGTTGGAAAACACTGGGCTAGGTTGAATGGACACACGGAATATATGAATTCAATAGTACACAACAACTACAAGTAAAGTAAAGACATAAGAGGCATAGAAATGCTCCGTTTAAGTTGTGTTTCACAGGCAAGGCAGTGTATAGAATTTGAAAGGAATGTTTTTTCCTTCACAGGTAGATCATTGTGAATATGAGCATGTGTGTGTGTGTGTGTGTGTGTGTGTGTGTGTGTGTGTGTGTGTGTGTGTGTGTGTGTAAAGGGAGTGTATGAAATAAGATCTGACTCTGACTCTTCTGTGGCTGGCAAGAGTCTTCCAACAACAGTAATTATGGACTCCTTTCTTTCTCCTGAAAATCATCCAGAAGCTTGCGCACACACGCACACACACGCACACTCACGCACACACACACACCAACCAACGGCTTCTGCCAAAAGACAACACCCAGTACTCCCCTCCTAGATGCACCTGAGGAAAGAATAACTGTCACCACACACACTCACACATCCCTGCACCTGAGTACACTCACGTGCCAGCAAAAGGCCACAGCACCGTCTGTTCCTCCCACAAACACACACACACACATCCCTCCTATGTCTCTTCTTAACATGTTCTCGCATTCTTTGATTTCGAACTGCACTGTGTATTTTTGCAAAAAAATACCTAATTGGGCTTTTAAAAGTTATTGAAGTGTTTATGGAATATGAAAAATCCCCACTAGTTTAGACCTGTACAGGCAAGAACATTTTCTGACGTTATGACCCAACTACACTATAGTTTCACTTTGCAAATCTGTCAAAAATACATTTAAAAGTTTAACATTTTGGCAACCATCTATTGATGCTAAAACGATACATGCGGCACAACAGACTGAGCAAATATGGTTATTGCTGTCTTAAGATAACGGCTACAAGGTGTGAGCAAACACACATGACAGTTGGTGGTGTGTGTGTGTGTGTGCTAGTTAATTGTCTCAAGGAGTAAGACAAGCCCTCGTACATTATTAATACAAACGCACACATGTTTAGCAGGTTGCCACCTTACCCATGTGGCACAAACACACACACACACACACACACTTAGCGCGTTTAACACCTTGTTAAAAACCTGCGGGGACCCTGAAGAAAACCCAGACAGATTGAAGACGGAACAACAGGAGGAGGAGGGAGGGGCAAAGCATGGAGTGGGAGGGACACACACCTGGTATTAGCTTTGCTCCAGACGGCCGGTCGGATGGAGAGATGGAAGGAGGGAGGAGGAGAAGACAGAAGGAGATCCTAGGAGAGAAAGAGAGACATTTTTAAGGCATTAATAATGAATGGCAGATCCTCCTCAGGGAGCGTGTTCAGACATTAATAATGGATCAGACTCAGCTGGAAGAATTTACCTGAGGAAAGAGGGCCGACAAGAAAGTCCTAGAAAAAGAATTTGTATTTGAATGATTTTACTATCATTCTTGCTGTTACACAAAGTCATTAAACCAAACGGGAACTTCTACAGACTTCAGCTCAAATCCGAAAATGATTTTTTTTTTTTTTATTTTATCCTGTTTTCATATCTGTGCCATATCATATGCCCCTCTATTTCCTGGTAAACACCTGCTCACCCCTAGCCTGGTGCTACCAGACCATCATACTTCATTTCATTTGTACAGAAGGTCTGGCAGTGCTTTAATTGGCAAACGTTAACTCATGGAGGCGGGTGTCTGTTAAAGTTTAAAACTATTGGATCTGCCCAGTGCCACTCTGGATTAGCCAACCAATCGCATAACGTTTGGTCGTCACGTGTGTCATGAGCCGGCTTCTGGCAACTGAAACTGGAGCGCGACTTCGACGTCATCGTTCTCAGCCACTCGCTCTGTTCGCTGATTGGACCGGCTGTCGAATCTCCAGCAAAACTGGGAAATGGGCTGTACACCCAGACTGACTACTGAAGGGAAAATAAAATTTGGCCGGAAGTAGGCGGGCGGGCGGAGCCAGGCTAGCTCACCCCCACAGGAAGAAGTGGAAGTTTCCTCAAAACATATTGAATGACATTTAGGTCCCGGCTTTAGTTGTAGGGTCATTGCAAACTTCCCAAAAAAACCTGTGAATGTAAATAAGATTGGTTTGTCATTTCAAATGAGATGCTGGAGAATGATCATTGTTTTAAAAGGAGCTTTTTGACGAGGATTTGTTTTCAGCGACCATTAAAAGGAAATGGTAAAAACTTTCCGATTAGAGGCAAATTGCAGAAACACACAAAAAAATTTGGTGGAAGAGCCCATAGGTTGAGAGTAAACGCAAGAGAGTGGTTGGATGCCAGATTGAGAATCAGAAATTCAACAATTTCTGCATGAGAGGAGTGACAAGGAGAGGGCGCAAGCTAAATATCACTTACAAAGGCCCTTGTGCAGTCACACACACACACACACACACACACACACACAGACGCACACACACACACACACACACACACACACACACACACACACACACAGATGCATACACACACATTTGAGACAAAAATACAGATGCACTCACATATTTATTTCATACAGAGCGGTACACACACTCAAACACACAGTTTGGTGTACTGCCAGTTCTTGATGACACTGAGAGAAAGAGGGAGCACGCACACACACACACACACACACACACACACACACACACACACACACACACACACACACACACACACACACACATTTTCCATTGCATTGTCCAAATACCTCTTTTCCGCATGTCTGTTACATCCTCTCATCTTTTTTTCACACACTCACTTGCTCTTTTCGTATCGATACACACTAACACAACACACAGACACACATGCACACACGCAAATGAGCAGCACACTTAAACTAAATGGGTGGCCTGATGGTGAATCACTGTCATTTAGCAACAAAGACCCCAGCTTGTTGTCCCTTCATCCCCCTCTCTCTCTTTTCATTTGATACACACACGCACACATACCAACACACGTATTCCACATTCCCATTTACTATCACACACGTGTACATGAGCGAATCACACACACACACAAACACACACACACCGTATGGGTGTATAATTACAGTGAGTGAAGCAGCACTAAGGAATAATTACAGAGGCCGGTTTGCTGTTGTTGTTGTTTATTCCAACAAATAAAAAGCAGTACACAAACAAGATGGAGGGGTGAGCGGCGGGTCAGGCCCATCTCTGCAATGACGCTGTAATTTCGGCTGCCTCTCCCATATCTCTGTGTTCTTTCTTTCACTCTCTTTCTCCCTCCCCCTCTCTTTCACTCACTCTCTCCCTCTCTCTTTCACTCACTCTCTCTCTCTCTCTCTCTCTCTCTCTCTCTCTCTCACACACACTGTCTCTGATCTGCTCTGTACGGCCAACAGTATGTGGACACCTGAATATGGCAGCCACGTTTATTGTATGGCATCTCATTACTAAATACTATGGACATTCATTTCCTGCTAAGCATCCAAAAAGCAATTTCCAAAACATTTTTAAAACCTGTCTGCAGGGATTTGCCTCCATTCATCCACAAGAGCATAATGTGGGTGTGGGGTCCACTTTACTTTTGGTCATATATACTGTATGTTTGTATATGCTGCCTCTCACTTACTGTGCTATTTCTTTGTTTTCCACTAAGTCCAAAAAGTCTTAAATTTCCCGCTGTAACTATTTCTCTCAGATGCACACACACACAGACACACACACACACACACACACACAGACACACACACACACACACACACACACACACACACACACACATACTGACAAACACACTGGCAAACACACACAGTGCCCAGGCAGTCACCTGTGCTGAAGGTAAATGGAGTGTGAGGTGTTTTACTGGAGCAGTGATTGTGGGGTACAGGCTCAGGAGGAACTAAGTGTCTGGTTTGTTTATGTGCTATCAGACAGCAGGTGGCAGAGTCAGCACACCGCCCCCTGACCTGTAGCAGGGAGAGAGGGCCGGACTGAGGGACAGGCAGGGGGGGGGGGCGGATACCAGCAAAACTTGAGGAAAGACACAGCAAACAAAACATGTTTTTTTCAAGCACTGGTCAATTTTTTGGAAAGATTTTTATCTATTTTGCTTCCGTAACATGTCTTCTTTCTAGTAGAGTATAAATCAAAAAGTCCAAAATGTACATTTACTTGACTGTTTGCGTAATGCAATTTATTTTATGAAGGTAGTCCTCTGGCAATGTTTCATGATGATATCTAAGTTACAAATTATACTCCATTCACTATGATCAAATGAACATGGAGCTGAATTTATAATGTACAGTCAAATATAGTATTAACAGAAAGCGATTGTAATATGAATATCACAGGGCTGATGTTCATAGGGTTTGTTCATGTGAGTGTAAATGCTGTCAGTGTGAGTGTCTGTGCCGCACTTTTCCATCGGTATCTGGCAAATACTACTGTGTGTGTGTGTGTGTGTGTGTGTGTGTGCGGTGCGTGCGTGCGTGCGTGTGTTTGTGTGTGTGAAGCAGTAGGGGAGGTGCGAGGTTGTGAGGGTGAGGGTTACCCCACTGTGTCAGGGAGAAAGAGAAAAAAGAGGGGCAGAGCTCTCTTGCATGTAAAAAAAATGGAGATTAAAAAGTGGAGGATAAACGACATAACGGCTTTGTACTGTTGAAGGGCTGGATGCAGAGAACACTCTTACTGGGAGATCACAGCTGGCCACTGGTCTCTGGCTTTTCATTTGTTTGCATTCACACAATTAACATATATTTCTGACTAATTCTTTCTTTTCCTGACTTGTTTAAGCATATACATATACACACATTTTCAACACTTTCTTCCATCTATACACCTCCGTCGAATTATGTCAGCGGCTCTTCACACATTGTACTTTTGCTGCTAACAGGTAAAGAAAAAATCATAGGATATCTGCAAGTTATTTGAAATGTTTGAATTATGTGAATGGCCCCTTAAAGCTAGTTTAAATCCCCCAAAAATCGTATTAATGATCAAAAGCTTTAGTACACTGGTTATGGGGAAATTGGACAATATATCCATGGAGATATTTCTACCCTCTTTTACAGAGAAATGGGAATGGCATTCAGTAAATGACTTTTTTTTAAGCCAAAACATCTCAAGGAAAGGATTCATTTTGAGGTCTGAGTGAAAAACAGAACTGTTGTAAAGGCCACTTGATAACATTGGTTTAAGAGACTTCCACACAGATAGCAGACCTCCACGAAGGAAGAAAAACTTGTGGCTGGCTTTGCTTACAGCACTACACTACTACACCACTATTCCACCGTATATAAAAACATTGACACACGACAAAATAATTGCAGTGCTGTCAGCTATGCCATTGATAAGTAATTTAAAGATATAATACTATTGCAGAAATAATAATCTATAATGTAACCAAATATAAAAACGTGAGAACAGTTTCACATTGAAACATTAAATATGTATTTTAGAATTATCATTCTTCACAGTAAAAACAAAAATGTTCGAAATTTAAAAAAATAATGTGATGACGTTGGCAATTATGCGATAGTTAGAGTCACGATCTTAAATGCATTCCTTCTAGACATGTTTACTTCAGCTACAGTGAGCTTTTCCGTTTAATCAGCCTGTTACTTTAGCTCGTGTGTGTACGTGTGTGTGTGTGTGTGTGTGTGTGTGTGTGTGTGTGTGTGTGTATCTGTTTTTAATACCCTAACAACCTTATTACTTGCCATGTTTTTACCTTAAACTTCTTCGTGAGTTAAATGGGAGCGCGGCTCGGCTTGAGAGCCCCAGGCGTTTCCTTACGTGCTCAGTTAAAGGGGCAGGAGGTAAAACTCTGTAATTCGATTTCAATTAAAGAGAGAGAAGAAGAGGGAGCTTTAATTGATTGCCGTTATGCCTGAGCTGTGTGTGTGTGTGTGTGTGTGTGTGTGTGTGTGTGTGTGTGTGTGTGTGTGTGTGTGTGTGTGTGTGTGTGTGTGTGTGTGTGTGTGTGTGTGTGTGTGTGTGTGTTGACTATAGACAGAGACAGAGACACACGCACACACACACACACCGACATATATGTCCTACTTTCTCCTTGCTTGATTATACCCCAGTCTATGTTGTGGGTGGAGGTCAATGCTTAACAAGACCTTTTCAGTCCGGTTCCGGCTGCCATTCATTGCATTTTAATTAGTACACCAAATGACAAATCGTTTAAATATGCATTATTATTTGTGTTTGTGTCAATATATTTAAAGCCTGCAATTGACTTTGTGTCACTACATTATGAAAAGCCATGTCTAATAAAACAAGGCACATCAGATCAAAGATATGCAACAAAGGTTAATTCATTTTTATCTTTTGTGATTTTCCTTCAATAAAATTAAACGAGTCGACAAACTCAATCAAACTGTTTGTTTCAAGCTGTCCAGAGCTTATCCTAACGTGCCAAAGGCTATCATTATAATACCAAAGCAAATATGGCAACAGCATTACACTGAGCATAGTTTGATCCCTAAAGTGATGGCTACTCAAAAAAACATCCCAAAAGTCTGCCCTGCCGCCATGTCTGCCTGTCACACTGTGTGCACAACGACACGGGTCAATGAGTAGAAAAAAAACGGCTTTTACTAAATTAGTTTTTTGCTCTTTTGATCCTTTGTTTGTTTGTTTTGAATTATTTGTGTTTGTATTTTTATGCTGCATCTCCTCGTCCCTTGTTGGGTGTTTTTTTTTTGTTTTGTTTTTTTTTTGGCTCGGCTACAAGGCGTTAATGAAAGCATTTCCAGCAAACATGTTGGTTTTTTGTTTCCATGGGGATCCAGAAGGCCTGACAATGTCACAGAGGCTTCGGCCAACAGACTGGTGGAAGAAAAAAAAAACACTGCTGCCTTTTTCTCTGTTGTTCACATTGTGTCCCTTTCTGTTTCTCCTTCACGCTTTGTCTCTGCATCTTCTTCTGCACTTCTCAATCCCTCTCTTTACATCCCTCTATCTCTCACCACTCTTTTCTCTTGCAATGGCATGCTGCTGGTGTAATTTATACACTATGCAGTAGTTAAATAAAGGGAAAACCAAACCTCTTTTACTTTCTGTTTTCTGACCCATCCCTATTCTGTCCCCTGCCTTTCTTCCCTTTGTTGTCTTCTATGTGTGAAGAGTTGTGATAAATAAAGACAAACACAGCGGTATGTGCGTGTTTGTTTGTGTGTGTGTGTGTGTGTGTGTGTGTGTGTGTGTGTGTGTGTGTGCTTGCATTTTAGAGACGTACGCCAGCTCTCTGATAGCATTGTTAGCCTCTCCACCTCTCCTCACTCCACTGCACACACCCAGCTACAGGCTTTCTTCCCCCCCTCTCCGTGTGTCCAGGGCCTGGGGCCAGGAAGGTGGCTTCGGGGCCAAGTCAGGCCAGGATGGCCTTCATTGTGGGGATGCAAGGGGGGGGCGATGGGGGCAGGGATCCAGGCCAAAGTACCCAGACCCAAGACCCCTGATCAGGCTTGCCAGTCGGCCCCACTAAAGGGCCTTCGTGGCTGGGCACAACATCAGGGCAAGAGGGGAGGCTGAGGCTGGAGGTCTCAGCAGCGCTAATGGCAGTGGCTAGATTAAGACCTTCTCTTAAAAATCAGCACAATGGAGGAGGTCTACAGCGGAGCTCCACACACACACACACACACACACACACACACACACACACACACACACACACACACACACACACACACACACACACAGAGCTTCTATTCAGCTCCGTCCATGTCGTCCATCAGAGGCAGAGAAGCATGAATAAATACATGAGCAGTGTAGAGGTCCATAGGACTGATAAAGGGAAAGAAAAACACATGAATTACAGGAACTGAAAGACAGAATGGCAAATTGAAAAAAAAATGGAACAGATGAATAATTTTGATGGTTTTTACACTTCAGTAATTGTGAGGGAAGAAAAAAACAGAAAATGGAAAGGAGGAGATGAATTATGAACATCCTCCAAGTCCCTGAGCTCAGCAAATGGAATAATTAGAGAAAAGTTAAAGAGCAGAGTTTTTAAATAAATGTCAGAAATTATGTTTAGAGACCGATGAGTTCTTATGCTCCTATAACATCAGGTTCACTTAAAGTTGCTACAAGGAACTTTTAGATATTTCTGAAATAGTCTCATTTTCCCTCTGATGATCATAAATAACATGTAACGGCAAATAAGCCCATCAGTGCAAAGAATGCTATTTTTACAGTTTTGCTTAGTGCCTTTTTCATGGGTATGCTCTCCCAGTAACTATAGCTGGCATAGTAAAAACACTTGATTCATTTACAAAGACATACTGCAGTTACTAATAATACAACTAATACGGAGCCCAACACATGTTATGCTATTGCAAACACATCTGTTATTATTTCTACAACATCTCTTTCCTAACACTAATAAAATGACCAATACAACCACTTCCTTAGCTGGTACTATGGAGTAAATGTAGTGGATCAGAGTAGCAGTTGCTCAAATCCCAGAATGCAATTGCAGATCAACGCAAACAATCCTTGAAAACTGTTGTGGACACAGTGTGGTCTGTTCATTTTTCTGAATACTGGTTGACACTTTCAGGAAAGCAATGTTACAGCTAAATCAATATAAAAACGTTTTCTTTAATAACCTTAGCGTTGAAAAGACAAATGCAAATGTAATCCACAACTAAGAGATTGTATTGAAAAAAATATAATGACCTTATAACATTTCAAACTCAATATTTGAATATCTTACTGAAACTCTTGCCAGTTGTTACATTACCCTAGACACATCAATGTCCTTACCTAATTCATTCACACAATATGCAGCAATTTTCTCTATCTTCCTGCACACTAGTCTACGCAATTTGAGAGTGGCAGCAGGAGAAAGCAAAGCTGAGAAGAGCCAGCGAGGAGAGAGCAGATGATGGGTATCAAAGTCCACAAAGTATAAATAACCATATGGACATGTGTGTGGCTTTATTGAGCACTGTTTCATTTTGCCTTGTGTCGGCTAATGTCCATGTTTTTGGGCACAGAGGCGAGTAGAGGAGCCTACATACCTGGTAATGTCTGAAATAAGACCTTTTTACCACCTCTTACCTCTTCACCTGTACTATATGGTACTTCGGTAGTCAAAGCATGTGTGCGTGCGTGCATGAGTGTGTGCGTACATGTGAGTGCGTGCTTCTATGTGTGCATGAATGTGGGTGTGTGCTTGTGAGTGTGTGTGTGAGTGAGTGTGTGTGTGTGTGTGTGTGTGTGTGTGTGTGTGTGTGTGTGTGTGTGTGTGTGTGTGTGTGTGTGTGTGTGTGTGTGTGTGTGTGTGTGTGTGTGTGTGTGTGTGTGTGTGTGTGTGTCTGCATCACAGCTCTCAGAAAGGACCCTGGGACCCTCCTCGACAGTGAGGGCTTTTAGCTCTTCGTCACTAATGTCCTGAATAATGCCATCTTGATGGAGAGAGTAGATGATGAAAAAAAGAAAGAGGAGAAAGTGAGAAAAGGGGAGAGAGAGAGAGAATGGAGGGATAGAGAAAGCCCTGGATCCATCTGTCTGTAGCTCCGATCATTACTCCCTCTCTCCTCCTGTCTATTTTCATTATTCCCTTTTTGTCTCTTTTTCTCAGCATGATGATGATCCACAGAGATTTGAGTTGCTCGTGCAAAAAGACACATCCCAGTGTGTGTGGGTGTGTGTGTGTGTGTGTGTGTGTGTGTGTGTGTGTGTGTGTGTGTGTGTGTGTGTGTGTATGTACATGTCTGCCCAAGCATAAGGTGTTCTCATGTGACACGCCAACCTTTTAGCAAAGTAAACTCCTGCTGACCAGTCCTGCAAGAAGCAATATCACTAATGGCTCAATGTTGTCTCCAAGTAACAAAAGCTCCAACCCAGCATAAGTCCAGTAACAAAGGTTTGAAGTTTTACATTGATATGCCGAGTTAGTGTTTCCCCCTCTGCACTTATTTTACTTTTTTATCTCAGCATTTCCCTTCTTGTGATTATGGTGAACGCTTTCTGTTATAATTTTGTTTTTGTCAAAATCAGTGAGTATCTCCTCACGATCCGCTACCTGTATACGTACTGTGTGCACGCTGTGAGCAATATTCAGTGTTAATACACAGCCTAGGCTCTGTGAACTGGCAAGACGCTAGCTACGGTGACCCCAAGAGAAAACTGGTACCTTGTTGTATGCGAAAAAGAAATCTACAATTCTCGTCTCAAATGTCGGACCAAATCACTTGTCGCGTTAGAATGCTTTACTGCTGACTTTAAACTGCATGAAAAAAAGAAGAAGGTGAATTTACTTTATATTGATTCAAACTGCTCCTAAAAAAGTGGTTTGGGGTCAGATATCCTCTGGTACAACCAATGCTTAAAAACTACACTAATGTGTTGTTAATTACTCTATCAATTTCAATCATACACTTCAATACATATTATTAGTGAATCTTTAAAAACATGTTCACACTTAAGAAGGAAAAAGTACATTAGAATATTGCTCTCAATTTCAACACTACCCCAGGTGTTATTTGCATCAGTTCCCTTTTCTCTCTATGGGTCAGAGAGTGTAAGCTAAACGTGACATATATTGTCAGTTTGGCTCTGTATCTTTGTGATACATTCTGGAATATAAGCAGCATGTTTTGTGAATCAAAACCCATCACTGTTGGTATTTTGTTGTGACTCTGGGATGTCGGATGTTCAGCTGCACTGAGCCAACTGGAGAGACAGTTCAGGGTGACTGGCCATGACCCAAACACACACAAACACACACTTTCTGTTTCTCACCGCAGTTTCAACCTGCTTGTCTCTGTTTCAAAAATGCTACGCCCTGTGTGTGTGTGTGCGTGTGTGTGTGAGTGTGTGAGTGTGTGTGTGTGTGTGTGTGTGCGCCCGTGACTCTCTCTCATTCATTGAATAACACTCTCTCTCTCTCGCTATCTCTCTTACACACACACACACACGCATTAGTGGGGGTCATTGCCACATCAGGCATGTAAACACACGGGAGGTCAATGAGTTAAACATTAATACAATTATTATCTACTCATGACTGTGGAACTAACTGCTACAGAGATGTTCAACACATGTCCACTATAGTTTCAAGTAAAGGGAAGGTGCCCAATTATGAGAATTATTATTTAAACTTTTGACTTTTCTTTTAATGCTGCATTGGTCATCAAGTGGCTGTTTAGCTAGATCACCTCTTTTGAAAACAGGTCATTCCTTTATTTACTTATATCATGTCTGATGTTTTATATCTGGTAACTGCCCTCTTACTGCCTCTGCCTTTTTTCTGTAAATTGAAATGATTTGCTTTTTCCTTCCTGCCATTTTCTCTGGAGAAAAACTGTCTCATGAAAACAAAATTGAATATGGCCTCCACCTCTTTAGATGAGATGATTCTTCCTGACACCCATATGAAGGCAACCCCCCCCCCCCTCTCTCTCTTTCTCTCTCTTTGGGCTCAAAAAAGAGAGAGAAACTGGATATATGTTTTTTTAAATAATTGTTTCCCCAAAGCTGAAGAGCAATTCTCATTTCATATAGACGTTGTACTTTAATTGTCATTTTCTCCTACATACAGATATTAATTAACTGTAGCCTATATAGTTTACAAACTACAAGATGGCATCACCCAGGGCGCCGCTCGCTCAAATAGGTCACAGCTTTTTAACCGCATGTTGTTGAGGGAAGATAAAAAAAGAAATAAAAAATAAAGTTTTGAAGTTGCCATGTCTGTGCCTAAATAATTGGAAAAGGGATGATTAGAAACGCGGGGCCTGTTTCTCGTCTGCATGCGAGGACAACCTGTGTGGCACGGAGCACACAGCTTTCTCCTCGGGGGAAAATATTTATCCGACATTTCAGGGCTTTTCAAACCGAATTTAACCGCACGACAAAAGCTGCTGTGCACTCGAAATGATTGTATAACATCCTGTAAAATGCTGATTATTCCCGTGCGTAATTAAGTTAAGAGGAGAGAGATGCTGCTAGATAAGTGGCACTGGGATGTACCGCTCTGATACTGTAGGCTACTCGTGTTGTCAGAGAGAGGGTCCGCTGATATCTAAATGAATAACAATGGAGGAATTATGTCTCCGTTTGGAATGACCTCGTTTGAATCAGGAGGGACACCATGCGTCGAGAAAAAATTGCTTCATCCCAATAATAGATGAATAGGAAATATGTGCTTTTATTGATCGTATAGAAAATGTGTGTTTGTCATAAGGTGGCCCACAGAGACACGACGCGCACGCACTGCATGACATTCCTAAGCACAATTATACTCCCGAAAAACTACACTTTTACTTTATTCTAATAATTCTGCAATATCATTTGGACTAAAAGAGGTTTAGAAAAAAGAAAAGAAAAATGTTGGGATCGTGTAGTTGTACTTTTCTTACAAATTACATTTTTTATTGATTTTTTTTATCTCTATAGTTTGTTTATTCTGCCTCACACTCACAAAAACACATTAATATGCTTATATGTTTTTCTCTCCATCAAAACAATGCATTTTCCAAATGGCAGAATTAGTTTGAATGTCCCTTCGTGTATTGATTATTATTATGCACTTTCCTGTCCCTTTTGCTTTATATATATTTTCCTCTGTGTGTCTGTGTAAATGATTTTGATGTCACTCCTGTTCAGCGCTTCTGGATTAGCACCTGTTCAATCTGTAAAATTGTCTTCTATCGACCTGCGCACTCGAGAGCGGTGGATGCATCGGAACGTGCGTGTTAAACTCAGCATAACAATGCGACAAAAACACTCAATTTCACATCTTTGCGAGATTCATTTAAAATCAGCCAAACCGTTCTTAATAAAACTGTGACAAGAAAGTTGATATGTTATGCAATACATCAAGATTTGGTGAAGGGATCCTTGCTGGTCTCAAAGTTCCTTCGAAGGCCTCGTCTTTTAAATTCGCTGTTGAAGTGTTCGTGAGCTAAACACTGACTCCCGGTCAGCTCCAGGAGTTGCTCCGACCTCTGATCTCCCAAGAGAAGGGGAGTTTCCCCCGCCACAAGTCTCAGTCACTACCGTATTATTCTGCATTTTGGGAAACTTTATTTAATCGACAAGGAGATATACGCCCCGCAACGTTGTTTCCAATTACGCACACGGAATTACAGCTCCATAAAAAGGCATATATGTTCCTGACTTACAAAGGGTATCAGAGAAGACCAACGCAAAGAAATATATAAAGGTAAAGTATTTGTTTATTAAAAAATGGCATCACTGAGATCATGGCATTCAGTGCATCTACATACATAATCATATTGTTTAAAAAAAAAGCAAAAGCACACAAACAAACAACTCTCTGAAAGTGGCTCTTCAATCACTACTGACATGTTAAGTTATTTTTATTGAATTACACACGTCAAGAGCTTGTTAAAATTACTACTTCGAACTTTGAAACTAAATTATTGCATTACAATATGTGGCGTGACCTCCTATTTGGTCATCAATTAAAAAGCAAAAAAGTAAGAAAATGGAGAGAAAATTCATGCTTAAACACATACAACGGGGCAACTGATGCCCTTAAAAATCCGATGTAGGTTTAACTATTAATTACTTCTATATTTTCTTTCTTTTTTGTGGAGCTTCTCCGCAAATGAGAAAGGTTGGTGAATGAACCTGACAGTCAGACTCGGCATCCCCCTCCCTCCTCTGGCAGGCAGCGCGCAGTGTCCGGGGCGCTCCTTATAAATAAAATCCACCGTCCAGCAGCTCCCGTTCCTTATTGGTCGGATGGGCCGGTGACGCAGCGTCTTCACGTATCCTTCATGTGCGTCTCCTCTCGTTTCTTCTGGTTGAGAGTCTTTGGTCGACGAGCCGAGAGAGTGGCGCACGGACCGGGGGCGCTCGACACTAAACACTACCCATCCCGGGAGGAGAGCGGCGCACAAGAGCAGACTCTCTCTTTCTCTCTCTCTCTTTTCCTCTCTCTCTCTCCCACACACACTTTCTCTCTCGCTCCCCCCGCACGCGCGCACACACACAAACACACACGCGTACGCTCACGCCCGCACGCTCTGCATACGTCTCCACTTTGCCGTAGTAAATTACGGCATTGATCTTAACGGCTAGTACGGATCTCTTGTGTTCGCCCTTTCTTCGACGGAGCGACTTGGAGAAAACGCTCAACAGACAAGTAAGTTCAAACACGGATAATTTATAACCGATATTATTTGTATTATCACTGGTTGGCCTATGTTGTAGCCTATGTGTGTATGAGTGTGTATGAGTGTGTGTGCGTGTGACTTCGTGTTCGTTGTAACTTTCAGCTTCCACTGTTAGTTCATGGAGACGGTCCATCCTCGTCACACATCGAGGATTCAGATGGATTTTTACTAAACTATTTCTGCTCTTATATATTGACTTTTTTCGCGGAAGTCTCGCACTCTTACACTTTTTACCGGCGAGGCTGCATGAACAGAAGTTAAATCTCCTATTGAAGTTTTGAAATTAAAGTGAGGTGTTGTTCACTGTTCCCTGCCGTGGATTTACTTCCATGGCCAGTTTGTGGCTATGGCACAGTCCAGCTTGCACGGATTTACGCACCTGCCGTTTGCTTTTGGATTTCGTGGTAGCTTTTTTATTTAATCGGTTGATGATTAACAAGTCATTCAATATAGCAATGAATTTCAAATTCCTTAAAATGACATAAATAAATCAAATCAAACTCTGGCTGAGATACAAGTTAACTAATCCTACTTCCACACCACATACATTCTTTTTAATTGTATTTATTTGATCTTGTATAGTCACTAAAGTAGCCTTCAGCCTCGCTTCCAGAAGGCTTTTTCAATAGCGCTCAAACAAGAGAAAACTTAGAAAGTGTTCAGAAAAGAAAGCGTGGGTGTATCTCTCCATTTGCTCAGCCTTTAAAGACAACTTTATAATAAAATGAATAAACGGCAGGGTATTGTGGTGTACATGCAACATTACAATTATGGATGTCGAATATGAACATTCTCGCCGTGCGTAAAAGTACCAGCGTGTGTTCTCCGCCAGACTCTGGACAGCGGTGCTCTCCGCTCAGAGCGCACACAGTCCGTCAGCTACAGAGAGAGAAGTAATGATCCACTTCACAAGTAACGCTTTCAATAATACCCACGTTATATACTCCCTCTTAGAGACGCAGAAAGACCAAGAGTATAGTGCTTATTCTAGCCTCTATCTATAACCAAAAGTTAGAATTCAGAAAAAAATACTTAATGATCCTTGTTTGGGATTTTAAGCCAACACTATTGACATAAGGGCAAAACGTCCATCTTTTAAACTCCACATCATTCTTTCAACAAGGACAACTGAATTGACCATGAGCCATGGTTCACATTACACCTAGAAATGGAAATGTGTCATTTACAATTGCACAATTAGTTACTTCCCATTTCAGTTCTCGATTGCAGAGCAAGTTATTCCTGCTCTAAACATTTATATTAAAACACAAGTTTCAGTTTTGATACAGAAACCTCACACACACTCTCACATCTGCTTTCACCTTTAACAGACACCTAATGCAAAAGGGTTTTTAAAATGATTGCCTATCGAAACACCTATCACAACAGCCAGGGTGTAACTTTGCTTTTTGTAAGAAGATGACAAAGCCATATTCCTCCTCTGAGCTCAAATGTCAAAATAACCGACTTTTCCAGCTCTCTGGACCCCCTAATCTAAACTGTTCGCCTCCTTCTCTCTCGCCCTCTGAGTGTGTGTGAGTGTGAGTGTGAGTGTGTGTGTGTGTGTGTGTGTGTGTGTGTGTGTGTGTGTGTGTGTGTGTGTGTGTGTGTGTGTGTGTGTGTGTGTGTGTGTGTGTGTGTGTGTGTGTGTGTGTGTGTGTGTGTGTGTGTGTGTGTGTGTGTGTAACCCATAATGCAAACAGAGAGCAATGTGTGTTTGCTTGCACTGTGTGTTTGCGGGTGTGTATCTGGGTCACTTCTGGGCACTGTGCTGAAGTGCCGAGTGTGTTTCCAAACACCTCTAATCTACAACACTGAAACTCAGAGTCCCATTAAAGCTCACCCATCTCCCTTCATTAGAAACAGTTCCATTTGGTAATAGCCCTGATGCACGGACTCAACAGTGTCTGCTTTTTTCGGCCGTTGTTGGCTATGGCAAAAGCACCTCAATTGTGTGCTTATTTAGTCTGTATGTGTGTTTGAGCACGTCTCTCTGTCTATCTTTTTAAAATCTGACTTTGGTGCTACAGTTAGTGATATAACACTGGAAATAAAACTGGTCAACTCCTATGAACACCGGTAAAGGCTCTCCTAAAAAAACTGTAGTAGGAAGCAGCTTTAAATTTTGAAATATTTACATAGACTTGACCCTGAAATGACTTGCAAAATATATGCAAACATGTTCCATGGAAAACGCTGCCTGTCTGTGTGCATGTGAGTGAAAGCATGTGTTCAATTCTAACATTGGTTTAAAATGACCAATGCTTATTTTTGGTGACATTTTTCATTTTTTTATTCTATTTGCCCATCTTTATTTTACTACTTCATTAATGTCAAAACAAAAGGAATATTGACAAGTTTAAAGTCACCATACTGTGAATTCAGTTTCTATTCAATATTTCCCACCTTTAGCATCGCCGTGTCCCTCTCCGCTCTTGCCGTACAATAGATTGTAAATGGTAAATGGACTTCACTTATATAGCGCTTTTTAGCCGATTTTCTTAGCCCCAAAGCGCTTTACATTTCTGAACACATTCACCCATTCATACACACACTCATACACCGATGGCATATGAGATATATTCACTCAAAATGAAACCTTACAGCTTTGAATATGCAGAATATGTAGAGAACTTGTATAATCATAAAGTGGCAGCATTTAACAGGAATTTAAATTTTCCTCTCTTTTCTTAAAAATCGAAAAAGATAAGTGCCTATTTCTTTCAAATCAAGACGTACAAAATAGCAAACCAACACACACACACACACACACACACACACACACACACACACACACACACACACACACACACACACACACACACACACACACACACACACACAGAGTGGAATTCCTCAGACAATAAGTGAGCCTGTGGATATCTTCACAGCTCCTCAAAAGATGCAGAATTCAAGGTTAGCCCCGAGGGGACGTGGAGGAAATGGGAAATTTATTTTGGTTATTACACGCAGGTGTTAGTTCTCTGTGGTGAATATCTCCTTGAACTATTTTAAGGAGTGAGTGTGTGTGTTTTCTCTTGGCACAGTGCCTCCCCTTGGCATTTGGGCAAGAAATGTACTTTGAGTAATTGTTTTAATCTGCCTCATCGATTAAAGCGGCTGCTGCATTTGTTTCTGTCAGACATATTGGTTTTGAGTTGTTTGAAATGTTTCTGATGGTTCACAAGATGGGATTTTTTATATCTGTAAATTATTTTTTACCCTGTTTGATAGTATATTTGTTTGGGAAAGGGGGGAAAAACACATTAGCCTACCTTTTGTGACCTATCTCTCCAGTCTTTTAAAACATATAATTAAATAAGAATTCTGACTATTTTATCAAAAGCAATGTTAATTTTAGCAAAACCATATCTCACTATTCAACATCATTCTCTCCAACTTTTCTTTCTGTACAAATCAGTCATGATTACAGCTACCATTTTTTAACAATAGGGCTTCTCTCTGACCTGTTCATATACTAAAGATAGATTT
This sequence comes from Hyperoplus lanceolatus, assembly GCA_026929865.2. NCBI lineage: Eukaryota > Metazoa > Chordata > Actinopteri > Uranoscopiformes > Ammodytidae > Hyperoplus > Hyperoplus lanceolatus. The sequence goes on along the minus strand of CM049418.1, from coordinate 11,578,018 downwards.
TTTGCAGTGAACGTATTGATATAGATTTTGAAATTTAAACTGACACTTTCCAGCTGATTTTGTATCCTACCAATTGTGTCCATTTGTGTCTGTCATTGAGCAGGAGAAGCCCCTGATTGTGCGGTGTGTCTGTGAGGACCCCCCCGGCCATGTCCCTTTAGGCTGCCCTGCGTGATGCCTGATCATGACAGCGCCGCCCTCCTAACCGCACAGACCAAGCGCCGACGTGTGGACATCGGGGTGAAACGGACCGTGGGTAGCACCTTGTTCGGCCGCGCCAGAGACAGCCTTCTAGACAGCATGAACCAATCACACGGAATGGAGCAGGACGGAGACTGTTCATTGGTGGGTCACGGCCATGGCCACATGCCTAGCAACGGCGACGGAGAAAAGTCCAACGTTCTGAGGAAGCTCCTGAAGAGGGCCAACTCGTACGAAGACGCCATGATGCCTTTCCCCGGCGCCACCATCATCTCCCAGCTGCTCAAGAGCAACATGGGGAAGAATGGAGGGAGCGACTCAGGCTTCCAGGTATACGCACACATACAGGTATAGCTGGGAAACGTCGGCTCAATTATTATTATTTAAGTCAATCTATTGTATTTATTTAGCCTAATGGTCTCGTTTGGTGTCAGATGTAATTTGTGATCACCAGAGGAAAAATGAGACGGTTTCAGTAATATTTTAAAAAGTTCCTTGTAGCTACTTCAATCAATCTATAGTCAATTAGTCATTACACATGAATTCTCCGTTTCAACCTTGCCTTTCCAAAGCAACCAAACAAAACAAGCCACTAAGTACTTTTCAATCCTCATCCATAAAATCCCTAATTTATGTATTCACTGTTTTTCTAATCAGCCCTCTTGTTGTCCCTTCACAGGGCAGTGGAGCTCTGTCCAGTGGAGGCTCTGAGATCCAGGCAGAGGATGCGTGCAGTAACTCGTCTCACGACCGGGACAGTCCGTCTGACTGCCTGTCTCCTGGGCCTGCTCTCCCACCCCCACCCCCCTCCTCCTCCTTTAGGGGTCCCCTGCCCCCCTCCTCCTCCTTTAGGGGTCCCCTGCCCCCCTCCTCTCAGCCCCTGGCCCTCAACACACACACAGTAACACACACACACGCTCTCTCCTCCTTCGACCTGGACCGGCTGTCTGACGAGCACCTCCGGGCTAAGCGAGCCCGCGTGGAGAACATCATCCGAGGCATGAGTCACTCTCCGCTGGTCCGGCCCAACAACAACGCCGGCCCCGACGACCAGCACGGCCACCAGGACAACGGTAACCACAACAACAACCGGCAGAGCGAGAACCGTAGCGACCACAGCAGCAGCAGCGGTAACGAGCAGCGGGGAGACAGTAGCCATGGCGGCGGCGGGCCCTCGTCCATGCTCAGCTCGCCGGGCGGACGGGCCGGAGAGGTTTACCGTGAGAACAAGAGGAAGCAGCGTCTGCCCCAACAGCAGCACACCTTCACCCAGCTGCTGTGTTCCAGGCAGGAGCACCGGCAGGAGGAGAGGAGGCAGCTCAAACTGCAACTAGAGGACATGCAGGTTGGTAACACATGGGTATCAATGGTGGGGTCAGCCATTCTGGAGAATGCTTTGTTGTAGAGCCATTGGGTTCCATTTACTCAAAGGAATACTGTGCTATGTTATCTCTCCTCTAATATGTTAATATATATTTAACACTCTCTATCCTTTGTGCAGAAACAGCTGCGTCAACTCCAGGAGAAGTTCTACCAGATCTACGACTCAGAGACGGAGGAAGAGGAGGAGAATGGAGAGAGCAGAGAGGCGGAGCGTGGGAGAGAGAGAGAGGAGGACGGGAACCTGTCAGAGGACAGCATCCGCTCTGACGGCCTGGAGGAGAGGCACCGAGACAGGGGGCGCCATCGCCATGACGAGCTGGCCCAGCTGGACCCCAGCCTGTTCCTGGACCGGGCCAGAGCCCTGCTCCGGGAGCAGATAGACAGAGATATGGAGGAGGAGGAGGAGAAGAGCACAGAGAGGGGGATGAAGAGGAGAGGAGGAGGGAGGCAGCTAGCAGAGACGCTCAAGCAGGAGCTCAACTGTGCCGTGTCGCAGGTGGTGGACACCGTCGTCAAGGGATTCTCCTCCTCGCCCAAACAGGCCGTCACTCACCACCACGGCTGCCCCAGCAGCAGCACCCCGGCTGCCCCCTGCTCTTCCTCAAACTCCTCCTCTTCCTGTCCTCCTGCGTTCGGCCCGCTGCCCTCCATCACACCAGACTCACGCTTTGCCCTGGCCGCCCTGGGGCTGAATGGTGATGGGAGCCCCGCCCCTAACTACCACTCCTCCAATCAGAGGCTGCACTGCTTTGGTGACGTCATCGTCCCCAGCCCGATGGACTCGTTCGGGGCTCTGAGCGGCAGACTGAGCGGAGTGCCCACGCCCCACGACCAGACGGAGGCGCTGCCGCTGGTGGTGCGCAAGAGCGGAGGTGGAGGTGGAGGAGAGAACAGTAACCCAGCCCTCCCTCCCCCTCCTCACCACCCCTCCCTGCACCCTTCTCCCCTCACGGCCTCACTGGGGTTCAGCCCTCCATCTTTCCGCCACCCGTTCCCTCTGCCCATGATGGGTTACCCCTTCCAGAGCCCCCTGGGCTCACATGGCGGCGGACATGGCTACCCTCCAGGGCCCAAGGACCATCACGGCTCCTCCCCCGACTCCATGGACATGAACCGGGAAACCGTCAGCCTCAGAACCAAAATGGCGTCACTCGGAGGGGGCCATCTGAGTCACCACCACCACCATCATCACCACCACAGGCAGAGCTCACCCAGCCAACACGGGCCAGAGGGACTGTCCCTCTCCCTCATCAAGTCTGAGTGTGGAGACATGCAAGACATGTCCGACATATCACCGTATTCAGGCAGCACCGTATCCTTCATACTGCAAGCTTGGGCTCCTCTGTGTAAGTGAGTGGGTGAGTGAGTGAGTGGGTGTATACTCTTTGCTTTAAACCTTCACAGTGAAAGTCATCCTTAACATATCAGGTTTTTAGTCTTAGGTTCTATGTTAGTCTGGGAGATAAAATTAAGCTCTGGCCAAACTCCAGTAACTTACTAAATCTATCCTGGTTTTAATGTAGCCAGTGCTTAATAGTTAAAATTAGTTAATTAATAGTTTCACATTTTGAATGCATTCAAACACACTTAGAGGCAGCAGCAGCAGCAGTAGGCAGTAGTCAGAGAAAGTCTTCAGTGTCAATTAATCTCCATTAATTGCTTCCTGGCATTCTTGTTTCCTCGCTAAGGGGGGAAGATGAAATAGAGCGATGGGTCTTGCGAGAGGGGAAAGATTAAACAGGTCGCACGCTGCTCTCTCAAGCTCTTTTAAGTCTGTGCAGCAGGTTGTGGTGTTTAAAGGTGCTGATAAAGGCTACTGAGCTCCCTCTTCGAGACACACACACGCACACGCACACACACACACACACACACACACACACAGACACACACACACACACACACACACACACACACACACACACACACACACACACACGGCCAACGTCTCAGACACACTTGTACTGTTTGGTTCTCTTTCATCACAAAGACTTTGTACATAAACGCTCAAAGCAAATCATATTTCACGGTGTCTTTGTGTGTGTGTGTGTGTGTTTGTGTGTGTGGGTGGGGTAAGACCTTGTACATAGGAGCTCAAAGCTAATCATGTTTCAAAGAGCAAGGCAGAGCAACAGGTGAACACTTGGCTGTATTGATAGAAGCTTTCAAAATGTGTGTGAGCAAGTGCAATGCCGTCAACGAACACATCTTTCTCTTCTTTAGAGTTTTGAGCTAGTTGTTGTAATCCATGTCTCTAACTCCCTTTCATTTGTTGGCCTTTGCTGGCAGTTGCTTGGCAGCTGTGTGTGTTTTGGTTCCTTTCACAGTGCGCAGACACACACACACACACACACACACACACACACACACACACACACACACACACACACACACACACACACACACACACACACACACACACACTCCCTTTCATGGCTTTCCTTGTGCATGTGGACAGGTGTTTGCAGGTAGCTGTTTATCTTTTCGTTCCTAACCTTTCATATTAAGAGGGCTTCTCCCGGCCACTACGCATGCATACACTATGACTCATACACATGCAGACAACAGGCACACATACACACACCCACACCCACACACACACACACACACACACACACACACACACACACACACACACACACACACACACACACACACACACACACACACACACACACACACACATGCTTGAAGAACAAAGTGAAAAGAAAAATAAGACTTTGAACATGGCAAATAGGAACTCCTTGCAGCTGTGATGGGGACGTGATCACAGTGTCGTCTTCAAAGCCAATTTAGATGTCGCTTTAATTAAAACAGAAATATTTGATACGTCTCTTGATCCTGCTGAGCCGTTTCATTCCAAAAATGCTTTTCCATTCATTCGAAGGAAAAAAAAAAACTCTTTGAAATTGAACATTAGTATTTCAAAGATATTGACCACCCTTCAACCCTCCCGTCTTTATTTTATAAGTGATAAAAACATTTTATACAAATTGGTGTTTTTGTTTTGACCTGAAGACATGTGGTTTGAATAACATCAAGCAATCAAAATGAATAAATTTGCTTTTCTAAGAATTTTTTTTTTTAACTATGAATTCAGTCGACGTATTCATTGAAATTATTTCATAACTTCTAAAACAAATTATAATGTTCCAAAACGTTCCAAAAATATAGCTATGAAGGTAATTTAAGTTATTCATCGGGCAAAAGGCTCTTCTGGTGTGAGGATTTCTCAGTTTTCTGTCATAATAAATGGAATATCTTTGGCTTTTAGGATGTTTAGAAAACTAATAATTTAAATCATCGAATTGGGCAAATTGTAAAAGGCTTTTAGACTGACTAGTTTTAAGAACACAAAAAGATAATTAACAGATTTCTAGTTGCGTGCCGCCCCTGACTCTTCTCATATTCAAGAGCATTCGTATGAAATGTGCACATATTTGTATCTGTGTAAACGTATCCATATAAACATTATAATTAGAATGATATGAAAGCAGTATATAATCTACTTCAGCTATGGAGGTTCAATAAATTAGTTTCAGTTCCAACTTCACATACATTTTGTGTTCATGTGTAAAAAAACTCAACCATGTCTTAAATGTAGCTTAAACACGTGCCAAATCTCATTGCCATGTTCTCAAAGAAGCCTCGTCTTACATAAACCTTGTTGTTTATCCCTTCACTTTCTCTGACTCTCTCTCTCTCTCACACACACACACACACACACACACACACACACACTCCCTCTCAGGTCTGTGTATCTTTAATTCTTTGTACGGATCTGAGCAGATGTCCCTCATTCATTTATGAATGTCCAAACCCCCCCTCCCCCATTCACACAAACATACACACACCTGGCAGCAAGGTCAAGTTACAGCTGATACAGTGAGCCCTGCACAAAACAGACACACACTCACATTCAGATATGAACAATCACACACACACACCAAAAGGAAGGAAGTATTGGAAGAAAACCAACATCTTCATCTTTGGTTGCATTGTTCATTCACTGACTCACTTTAGCTGCTTTTATACACACACACACACACACACACACACACACACACACACACACACACACACACACACACACACACACACACACACACACACACACACACACACTGTGACAGGTTGGTATGAATGTTAACTAGGTGATGGTGTTGTTGACCGGTGAGCTGATGTATCTGCTGCTAAATGAATGATGGATGACAATACGACTCCCGACTCTCTGCGGTTATTGAGCCAAAGTGAAGAGTCTTGTGCTGTGGTTTCATGGCCATTAGAATGACATGTAGTCACATTACATTCTGTGTCGCAATCAGTCCAAAGTTTCCTTTTTGTCGGTGCATTAATGCTTCGGACAACACTAATTTCACAACTTGTAATTGCTTATAAAAATAAAAAAACTGTATTCTGATGATGGCATGGCTAGTCCCACCAGCTAGTAAGCACAGCTGGACTTGAAGAACAACTCTTGTTTCTGTGCAGATGAATAATTTGAACTCAAAACAACTATAGTCAAACTAAAATGTCCTCCTCTGCACCCAGTCCTAAAACTGCTCTATACAATTGATTCACTTTCGTTCTCTCGCTCCTTTTGTGATTGCTGACGGCACTCTCTCTCCAGCCATATAGGGCCCGGGGGGGTTCTGCATGTGTGTGTGTGTGAGTTTGCCTGTGTGCTGCTAATTGACCTTGCAGGGGGTTCCATTGATTGCCTCATCTTCTCTGATAGATTATAGGGCTGTTAATGTGGTCGGGAAATGGCAGCTTGGTGGGGCACAGCTGTTGTGTCACACACACACACACACACACACACACACACACACACACACACACACACACACACACACACACACACACACACACACACACACACACACACACACACACACACACACACACACACTCACCAGGGCCTCCACAATTATTATTTCCCTTGTAGAGACAGTGGGATAGACACAGGGGCTACATATAGTTGGCGCGATGCAGGAGAGTGAATGTGGGATTTGATCCAAAGCCAGCAGGTGCTCATGTTTGCTTTTGCTTTGGGTGTAGAATGACACGCCTCTCAAAGAACAGGTTTTCTCTTAATGCATCTCAGAATATTCAGTGGTTGTATTTAACAGTGTGTGTTGTTTTCACCCTCCTGACTTTGACTGGCACTGGGTCGCTCATTTATTCAAAATGTCTTTGAGAAAAATATATGCCTCAATCTCTGGCCCTATGTTCACTCTTTGGTTACAGAGATCTTGCACTGGCTACTCTGCATGACTCTTTCTAATTTCTAATTTCACCATGTTTCACAAAAACATACCAAGAACTTTCCGCTGGCTCCTTAACCTGTTGTTAATTCAGATTCAGGAAGGCTTGTCCCCCAACCACCTGAAGAAGGCCAAGCTGATGTTCTTCTACACCCGCTACCCTTCATCCAACATGCTCAAGATATTCTTCTCTGACGTCAAGGTACGACTTTACTGTTCCTTTTCCCTTTGTTTCTATCCTATTAAAGGCATACTATAAGATGTTAGCTATAATATTACATAGATATTATTATACGACAATCGCTTAGGATGCATTTCATTCTCTATTATGATTCCGTATCACTGACATACTCACATATTTCTAGTTCATGCCATGTCATATTCAAGATCGGACAAACCTATCATTTGATCATGGCACATGTCAGATATGGGTGCATATGTTTAAAGGTCAAATTTTGAAACATACTGACGAGGTGACTTATATAGACCGTGACTTGAATAGACAAGAGTGGAGTTTTAACAATGGGAATTTCAAAGGCATCTTTAGAATCAGATTTCAGAGATCACATCAGAGTACTTGTGAGTGGCAGATGGGGCAGCTGAGCCGTTGTAAACAGGTATGCGTCTTTGTGAGGAGCGTTTGGTTTCCCATTGTCTCACCATTGTTTCCTGATATTTTCTAATTTCTCTCCTAACCAACTTTGTTTCATAGTCTCACACTCAACTGCTGGTCTGATATTTCATTTAGAGTTGTATTACTGTATCTGTGTGTGTGTGTGTGTGTGTTTGTATGTGTGTGTGTGTGTGTGTGTGTGTGTGTGTGTGTGTGTGTGTGTGTGTGTGTGTGTGTGTGTGGGGACCTTGAAGCACAGATGGGTGCTCTAGACTGGCATAATTAGAGTTTCTGGCCTTAATCGGCCTGGGATGGGGGGGGGGGGGGAGTAACACACACACACTCGCCTAGACCATTACCTCCCTTCCAACCAGAACTCACACACACACCCACAACAGCACTTTCACTCTCACTCTCACTAACAGAAAATGAGAAGTAGAACTTTTCTTTCAAGACAGAAACAAAGCAATGCCTCACACAAGAAGATTTCAATCACTGTATAACAGATGGCAGGAGGCACAGGTAGAATGAAAAAAAAAATCTATGAAAAATACACAGAAGTGAGTGGAAAGATATGGGGGAAAAAATATTGGGAAAAAATTTGAGGAGTTAAGAATTGTGAATGTTGGAGGAGTTTGAGAAAATGAGAGAGGGAGCGAGGGGTGGGGAGGAACACACAAATGAAAGGGATGACAACAGAACAACAGCTTTAAAACAAAGGCGCTGATTGTTTTGTGTTTACAGGCAAAGGAGCATACGGCTCCTCTACCGATTCAGGACGCTCTATTCAAATGAGCAGCCACACACACACACACACACACACACACACACACACACACACACACACACACACACACACACACACACACACACACACAATACACACATACACACACACCAGCTGCCCTTTGGCTCATATCTGAGGTGACCACTTCCTCATGGCAGTGCCACATCCTCATGGGCTGCCATGGTAACACGGGTCGCTGGGACACTGGGTTGCTAGGCAAACACAAGCTCGCTAAGCCTACCTGCTCCCAGTGCAGGCAGTGGCAGTCTGATTCCTCATTAAGTGATAACACAGGGCATAATAGCACGTGGTTATTTATATACATTATATCTGTCTAGTGTTATTGACAGCAAAATAAAACATTTTGTCAACAAATGATTGAAAAAAATCTGAAAAACTAACATGCTTTTACAACTTTTTAATCACATTAAGTTGCCGGGATATTGTTTAAGTCAGAGTGCTTTTTATCAGGATAACAGACACTGATAAACAGAAAAATGTCAACCGTTCTCTAGTAATAAAAATAGAATAAACTAATTTAAAGATACTCTGGTAAATGTAGCCTAAACATCAGATGTTTCTAGGAATGCCTTCATCGCATTTACACACTCTCAGGCTAAATCCTAACATTCATACAGTACAGACAAAAAACACTGTGATTAATAGTGATAAGCTTATGAGCCATTATGAGAAAGGATAAAAACCTACTTAATTTTAAAGAGTATTGCCGGCAATTAAACTGTTATATGCTGCCATTGATAATTTTTCCATAATCAGCTTACATATCGTCATACTTTCAATTATCTAAGTAAACTCACTTAATATTTACGCCTCCAAATAAACTGTGGCTTTGGAGCGTAATTTGGAAAAAAGGGAATAAATTAAAACATCTGATGCAACAGTTTATCATTTACAGATTGATATTAGCTTTTTGAAATTAACCTGGACTCAAATCTGAAGGTTTATCAACCAAACTGATGTGCAATTCATCTATTTATCTCAACTAACATGGATTTAGATTAGGAGATATTTGCACTGCTTTGGCCTGACACTTTGCTTAGCAGATGGACAGTATTACAGCCTCAGTATGACAGTATTGAAAACAGTTTTCCAATGTAATTTACTGACAGCGAGAGCATAGGCCTACTGTGTGATAGATAAACATTGGATTTGAATTAAACAAATCAAAGCCAGACATTAGGTTTTGATAAGTTTTGCAATTCTTTTTCTTTGCCATGACTACAAGTTTAGTCAAATTGACAGTATCGTTACTGTTACTAGTTCATATTTAAACACAGCAATGGAGTTAATACAGTGAAGAGTTAACAGTGAGAATGAATGACATGGACCCATCATTGAATCCCATGTGGAAAGCAGGCATTTTGAATCCAGCATGCATGGCAGACTCCACCACCGACAATGCAAACTACTCAATAGACGGGTATTTGCTTAATGTCAAAAACAGGATTTGATATCATGAATATTTTAAAGAATATATTTTAAATGAAATTGGATTTTGTGAGTTAAATGAAATTAAACAATTGACTTGACTCTGAGTATATGTGACCAGCACAACATGCAAGTAAAGGTTTATATTTGTAAAACATAAAAAAAACAATCTCCTATAACAGCTGCAATGTAGAACAAATAGAACCATATATGTTGGGTGGGACTATTTTACAATGTGGAAGAATACTATGCTTTGAATAATTTATTTAGTACAAAATGATGTACGTATTTGGGATTGACGAACAAATGAAGCACACAGTTTAGAACGATTGACGTCTATGGCATCAGCCTTTGGAGACCGAGACAAAACTGGATCAAACAGAGCAATTCATTTAACTTTAAGTTAGTTATGTTCTTTGTTAACAATAAGACTATATCTACAGTCTTATTCTTTAAGAAAAACTATGGTTTTTTTTTATTTACATTTTATGCAAATACATTTAACATCACATTACATTTTAATTGGGTCGTAATCCGACTTAATCCAGCATATCTATCTGTGGGAGGAACTCCGCAGATATTATTTTCGCTTAATAAAAAAAAATAATCGTGGATAATCCTATTTGTGATGAGCGATGCTGTTCTTTTCAAGGCTCTATTAGTGTGTGTGTGTGTGTGTGTGTGTGTGTGTGTGTGTGTGTGTGTGTGTGTGTGTGGGGGGAATGAGTGAGAGAGAGAGAGAGAGCACCCTGTTGCTGTCTGTGTATGTCTCTGTCCTGTTTTTTCATTGTACCATTGCATTCATTACCCTCATCATTACCATATTTCCAAAATCCGGGTCAATGTCTCTTTCTCTTGTTCATTCTCACCCTCTCTCTCCCTCCACCTCCTCCCCCCTTCCCTTGCAAGGGAACAATAAGTAGCATGTGTTAGGAGGATCAGGCAGATTCACTGTCAGGGAATTAGGGCCCTGAATGCCTTCCCCTAATTGGACTTGAATGGACTTTGTCTATGGGAAACTGGTTCTTAAAGATGAGCCTCTTAGCACAATGGCTGCCGCGCTCTGTGTGGGAAGTGGGTCGAGTGGACAACTGTTTTAAGGCACAGATGAGCAAGCACGCACATACAAACAAACACAAACACACCTTAATGGGTGTAGTGAAAGCGCTATCCTTCTGACCAGACAATCATATATGTGAGCATGAGATGCTAAGGTCACTGCTGTGGCGTCTTGAGAGAGTCAGTGAGAGTAATTAAGGCCTCGTTAAGACTGGAGGAGGTCGGATTAATTAAGACGATCGCCGCATGGGGGAATCTCCCTCCCACTCACACACACTCTCACTCACAAGTTCCCCTGCTGTCTGAGGGCTTTCACTCTCAGTAGCCCACACACACACACACACACACACACACACACACACACACACACACACACACACACACACACACACACACACACACACACACACACAGCACGGAGTAGCCACACATTGGTCAGCGAGGGCCCTGCAGACTTGCGCCTTGAGAGTCTCAAGTGACTTCTCGACGGCGACGTCTCAGCAGGAATCAATTAGTGTCCGGCCCGGCTTGTCAATGAGAGCGACGCGGCCAATTTGGAAACATCAGGATATGAAGCAGCAACGGCTCGTCAACCTGATACTGATATCACTACTGATTCAGTGTGTTGGAAGCTTCTAGATGACAGTGCTTTTCAATTTGATCAAAAGCTCACAAATTCTTATGAATAGTGAGGACTGTGCTGGTAATGCAGAATGCGTTTTCCTAATTTCTCAATATTTAACAAAAAATAAGAGATGTTATCCAGAACGGCTTCTGTTTAGCAAGGAACAAGATTTAAGGTCACAAAGGCCTTTAATTAATTTGTAGTGTGCTTTTCATTTTTCCCATGAAAATAATCTACAACGAAAATATTATGATAACAGTGTGACTATACATATTATTTTAGATAACTTTATAAACCTTGCACACATAAACTATTCCCCTGCAGTGTATACTGTGTAGTAAAGCACAAATGACCTAAAACACAAGTTGAAAAAGTTCCTACAACAGCTCTCCTTCCAGGATCCACAGGAAAACCTTCAATGTTACAACAACAACTGCTACATTTTATGTTGATTGTGCACATTCAACATTGTCCTCTATAAAAATGTGCCGAGCTACGACGAAATGGGGTTGAAGTGGACAGATTTCTTAAAGGATGTGTGCGTGTGTTTGCCCTTCTACCAATGGCCTGGGGGTTGCTGACTGACAACAGCCGACCATCCAGGCAAGGAGAGAGGGAGAGAGGCACCCTGACACTTTCTCTGACACTCTCTCTTTCCCCCTTTTGGTTGTAAACAGAAAATGGCATTCCTCAAGCTCAGCATTTTGCCCCCCCCCCCCTTCTATTCTCTCTCTGTCTTTTGTCTGTCTTGTTTTTGTTGGTGCGTGCTGATTGTGATGAGCTGGACGGGACAGGGGGGCGGGTGGGAGGGCAGGTGGTGATGGTAGGACGGCCGGGTGGGGTGTATGTGTCTGTGTCCCGTCTACATCCAAAGTAATTCATGACAATATCCGACATTTGAAAGACATGCACACTTGACAGTTGCCTATGTAGGCTACACCTGCACTGAACAAGTCATATTGTACAGCTCAAATAGCTGGGCTTCATCCAACAATTGGTAAAGCAGAAAATTAGGAACTTGTTTGGATTATAAAATGTAGTGAAATCCAAGGCGACAATTTAAAATGTCATTTTTGGTCCCAACCAGCATTCTAAAACCCATAAAATGTGTTAAATTAATATAGCAGACTAACGGACAGATGACAGTGTCTTGTGTGTGTGTGTTCCTGTGTGTGTATGTTAATTGCTTAGATATTACGGTCATTTCGTGCCACTCTTTTGTGGGTCAAACCAACTCCCTTCCCTTCTGCTGCATGCACGCACGCACGCACACACACACACACACACACACACACACACACACTCCAGCTCTCCCAATTATGCTCCATTATGTCACCCCCTGACAGCTCCTGAAAAATATCCCTTTCCCTCTCTGTCATCCTGCTCTGGCTGCATTCCTTTTTCCATGCTACCTCACTCCATTCAACTCTCTCTCTCTCTCTCTCTCTCTCATCCCTTGTTCCTGTGAGACAATGTCTTGTAACAATGCCGAGCTTAATCTCCGTATCAAAGCCGTTTTTCCCCTCCACTAAACACACACACACACACACACACACACACACTTTCACTAGACTGTCACTTTTTTTTCTCCATGTTTGGTTTCTTATGAGGAACAGATGAAAATGTATGTGCATTTTTGACATAATTCTTGAAAGTAAAGGTGGAGTCACAAACAAGCTTTGCTTCTGAGGCCTTGAGGGCCGGCACAGTGTTTGTAGACAGTTAGGGAGGTTCCTAGGGGGCCATTACATTTTTTTTTTCAACAAGGACCCTCAAGGTGTAGACAGAGTTATAGTGGCTAATGAGGTTGATACAGTGAAATAATACTATATAAGAGACCGTATGTGTGAGAGAGTGCTTTCACACGCAAGAATCTTACTATTATCTCCTGTTTAGATTGCCCCGTTCACTTCTGAAGGTTATTTGCATTACGAAGAAAAAATAACTGACACTTACTGATTCATCCAGCAGTAAGCAACATGTACCCGAGTGAGACTAAAGATGCAGTAAACAGACCAAAACAAAAGGTTACTTGAGTTCAGATTTGAAACATTTGACATTGACCAAATAATCTTAAAAATGAATTAAGCAAAGCATCCAAGGACAAAGGTGTACAAGCATTTCTTCTCATCTGTCTGCTAATTCACTTGGTCAAGTTACAAGTACGTTAACAAGCAATTACCTTGAAAGAAGCACTATAACTGCACCCTGTGGAATTAATTTTTTTAATTCATACTTGGATGTTGTGCCATAGTCCAAATAAGCACTTATTCAAAAACCATGCAAATAAGTAGCAACACAAACATCAGTCCGTGCTATTATGCATCTACAGCACCATCACACATAGAGCATATGTTACAATCCCTTACACTTGCTACACAGCCATTTGTTACTGGACAACTGGACAAATATATACATTGAGGTTTATATAATCATAGTTCAATGCACCAGAAGAGATTTTATACAAGACATGTTCTTCATTTAAAGGTTGAGAGCACACATGTAGCCGTTTACTTTACAATCCCTAAGGCTGTCAAAAAGGTTAACTGCAAGATCTAAAAAAAAAATAATAATTTATAGAAATGTATGCCAAATGTATTAATGTAATTAAACATTTTTTTGAATGAATTTTCCTTCCATTCCAGTTCAATCGCTGCATCACGTCGCAGCTTATCAAGTGGTTCAGTAACTTCCGGGAGTTCTACTACATCCAGATGGAGAAGTTTGCCCGGCAGGCCATCAACGATGGAGTGACCGCCACGGAGGAGCTGTCTGTGGGCCGCGAAGCAGAGCTGTACAGGGCCCTGAACATGCACTACAACAAGGCCAATGACTTTGAGGTAAAAACATGGCTTACCAATGTGGCTTACAGATTGACTTATTTCATTTTTTTTTTAATTTTCTTTAGTGATGCATGAAAAAATCCAGTCGTTTTAACTGTGACTAAAGGGATAAATGCTTAAACGTAAAGTATCCTAAACACTTTTAAAACGTGGTGGCATATGCAAAAGAAACACAATTTTCCTTGAATATATAAGGGCCTTTTTTATTTTGTGAAAAGCTGATACTTTCCATTCCCTGGGATTGCTTTAAGTTTAATCAGTTTGTGATGGACTACTTTCCTTTAGCCAGTGCACATTATACAAAAAACTGCGACTCCCATTATTATCAAGCCATTTTTCAGTTCACTTTTTAAAAACTGGATTAAAACTGGATTCAGCACAATTCACACACACACACAAACGTCCTCTACCAAGTCAGCTGTTCAGCGCGCAACAGTCACCTCACGATTCTGCTGAGGTGTGGATGTCGCAGTGTGTGTGTGTGTGTGTGTGTGTGTTCGATGAGGCGAAAGAGGACGACGCTCGAGGCGCGGGTGTCCTTGTCAAAGCGATTTGCAGAAGTCACATTCTCTCCTTCACTTTTTTTCCCCCAATATTGGTCTAAGGGGACCGCAGGGCCCTTAAACTATTCAACGTAACATCAGCAGCATTTAGACGACCATTAGCACACACACCTCAACAATGAAGAACAAGCACTTTTCTGTTCTGCTTAGGGGGAGAGATGCTTGACGCTTTACTGGATGCTTTAATGCAAAGAGAACGATTTGCAGACACAACACACACACATGGAAACTTGAAGGTATACTGAGTTTTCTGTTATGGAGGAATGAATAGAAAATGCTTTGCATGCTTTGCATAGCAAGAGTCAGGTAGTTTTTCACAGGTGTGTATGTAAAGAGCCTGTACAGGAAATAGACACACACATGCAAATCCTTATTGCTTGTTTATTTTGGCCGGTCTTCACTGTGAGGTTATTCTTAGGGTCTACAGGGGAAGGTTCATACTGGGGTCTGGAGTTTGTGAACCGACGTTTAAGCTTTTTACCAGAAACCAATTATACCTTTAATTCTTAGAGACATACTTTATGTTCTTGATTTGTTTCCCAACCCTTCAGTCCAGCCAGTAGTTTTCATTTTAGTGAAATATGAAAATGAACTTGTAGATACGTGAAACCAGAAACGGAGTACGCAAACGATTAGCCATGCACATTGAGATGCCTGTATTTTTTTGTTTTATAGTTTGAATATTATATGATCGCATTTCCAAGCAGTGAATATTGAAAAAAAAAGAAAAGAAAACTCCTCTTTGGTGGTGCATTTTGACTGAACTCAGAAATCTGGGATTTGACTGCAACGTCATGGAGGAAGGTACCCCACCTCATTCTCTATGTATAGTGCACATGGTGTGGTTACTGTTGACCTGCAGACTGGGCTTTCCAAAACAACTGTGTGAATGCAATGCTTTTCAATAGCTTGTATACATTCTAGACACAAATTAATTCATCTAACAATTATTTCCTCAGTGAATTTCTTATATCGACGTCAGAATGTAGTGAGTGTTACGACTTCCTAAAGTCCAAGCTGATGCCTGAGTGTTCATTAGTACACTTTGTCAGACCTCAAAATAAATCAAATGTGCCGAAAATGCTCAAGATTTGTATGTAATGGTTAACCGCATCAATAAGTGATGCATATGAAATGCTGACCAAGCCTTCAGTTACAGAATCTAGGCGTCCTATGTGCAGTATAGCAACGATTTGCTTTGGAAATGTAGGTCCACATTTTACATCCCGCACTTTGTCCCCTCTCCTGGCTGCTTCCTCCTCTCCCTTCACCTTCCTCCTTCCATCCCACCGTCCGTCCGTCCGCCCTGAGGGAACATTACCGGCTAGGGACCCTCTCTCTCTCTCTCTCTCTCTCTCTCTCTCTCTCTCTCTCCCGCTCTCTCTCCCTCTCTCTCCCTCTCTCTCTCCCTCTCTCCCCCTCTCCCTCTGTCAAACTCAGAGGCGTGAAACTGGAACCACGGCCGAATCAGCAAGTCTCCCGACGTACACACACACACACACACACACACACCTACACACACACACACACACACACACACACACACACACACACACACACACACACACACACACACACCCTACCTACACACACACAGAAGTCTTCTCCTTTTGCCAAATTTAGCATCATCAGAGTTCCACCTTGGTTTGTCCGCCATCGCACCCACCTCCACTCCCTCCCTCCTTTCTCTCTTTCCTTGCTCCCTCTCTCTCCTTCCTGCTGAATGCGTCCTCTGTCGATATGTTCTCTCCGTCACCTCCTCTCCTTATCCTCTCATCCCTCGTTCATTTAGCTTTGAAAATCTTATGTCATTCTTTCCACTCTTCCTCTGTCTTCTCCTCTTCTCTTTATTCTCTCACTTTAATTTCTTCCGTAAAACGCAGCTCTTTGTCAAATTAGGTGCTCGAGAAGGCCTTGCAAGGTTAAATCATTTGCATTTGTTATGCTTTTCTGCTGTTTACATAAAAAAGGACTTCATTTGAGTCAACACTGTGTTCTTAGGTTTGAAGGGTTGAGAAAAAAGCTTTGTGTCATTAGTCAACGCGCATGACAGGCATTTTAAACAGCCATTGTAGATTATTGCTGTGGAAAGGTGAGTGCAATTTGTCCTGTGTGTGTGTGTGTGTGTGTGTGTGTGTGTGTGTGTGTGTGTGTGTGTGTGTGTGTGTGTGTGTGTGTGTGTGTGTGTGTGTGTGTGTCTGTGTGTTTGTGTGCGTGCGTGTGTCTGTGTGTTTGTGTGTGTGTGTCTCCTGAAGTTGGCGTAAACAGGCCCCAGTAATTATAGCAGCTTCATTAATTACCTCCTCCTCCTCTCCTCTCCAGCCACATTCTTTCAACCTGTCTTTTTTGTTTACCTCTCTCTCTCTCTCTCTCTCTCCGTCTGAAACAATTCCCTCCTAATTGCAGCTCTGCCCACGAGCTAATGAGGAAGGCAAAGAAAGAAAGGAGGCTGGAGAAAGGGAAAAGAAAGGGGGAATAGTCTCATCTTCAGAAACAAGAGTGAATACAAAAAGATTTTTTTTTCTTTGCCAGGACACTCGGAAATGTGTCGGCGTCTACCTCCTGCCAAGAGGAGGAGAGAATAAATTTTTTTAGATATTGAGACCAGATTGAAGAGTGGTTGGTTAAGTCTGCCAGCAGCATTGGGCATGGCACTCTTAACTGCTCTTGATTGATTTTGTGTGTGTGTGTGTGTGTGTGTGTGTGTGTGTGTGTGTGTGTGTGTGTGTGTGTGTGTGTGTATGTATGTGTGTGTGTGTGTGTGTTAGTTTGTGTCAAAGTTTTGTTGAGGCATTCCATGTACACCTTCTTAGGATCTCGCACACACACACACACACACACACACACACACACACACACACACACACACACGATTTGGAAGAATAGCAGGACAATGAGACGTTTTTATGAAGCCTGAATCTAGAGGACGGTCTCATCTTTCCAGTTCAAGGATCCTCGCTGGCTCTGTCAGCAACGAACAACGGCACAGCTGCGCCACACACACACACACACACACACACACACACACACACACACACACACACACACACACACACACACACACACACACACACACACACACACACACACACATTTGTGCTTGTCTGAAAGAGCAGAGATACCCTCCCTTGAAGGGTGGGTGTGGTTGCTACCAAAATCTGCCCTTTGACTTTGAAGCGCGCACACACACACACACACACACACACACACACACACACACACACACACACACACACACACACACACACACACACACCTGGAGGCCATAGAGTGGTCACACACACTCACATTTCAGGGCTATCTGGTTTCATAAGCTGTGCACTTCATGAAAGGCTACATTTCTCATGTCTTTCTCCGCCGTTTTAGATTCTTTGTCATCCTTCGTCTCTCCTTATTCATCTATTCATCAGCCTTTCCGCTTCCTCTTCATGCTTACACCATGTCCACTGAGCGCCATTGAGTGGGTTTAGATATACGCCTTGGTGCTCAACTACAGTTTGGGGTCCACTTATTGCATTGTGCCTAACGTCGATGGGCTGTTTACTGCCGTGCTGTTATTAATTCATCAACAAGCAAGAAAAGATTTTCTCCATCTAAATCTATTAGCCTTCGTTTAAAAAATAAATTTTTTGTCCTTGAGAGGCCTTTGTCTTTCTGTTATCCTCAGCCTTTTTGTTGTAACCTACCCAGAAGGTGCTCACACAGACGCACACATAAGGGGGGTGAGGGGGGATTCAAGCTCTCCACCTGCCCTGCTTTCTTCCTCCCTCTTTCTCCAACTCTGATCTCCACCTAATTCAGAGTGTATAGAGCTTCAGGCCACAACTACATCTTACTCACCATGGGTTTTAGAAGTCTTTACACGCAGCTTTGTTATCCTTAATTTGACTTAAATAATATTTAACCAAAGCACCTGAAACTTAACATTTCTCAAGGGAATCTATCTATATTTTAGGATTCCTTTAAGCAAACAATCAACCATGTTAAAGGAATTATTTCATTTTCTATGGTAATTAAGGGTAAATAAACTGATTGAGGTTACTGGATTTAGACACAACCTCGTCTCCTACACTCTGCAAACACAGTTTCCAATTGAGGAGGAAAACCTAATGCCGGTGTCATTACTTATTCTACAAAACTATTTGCGGATGCCACTAAGTTTTTTATACACACGCGCGCCCATAATCTATGTGAAGACACACTCTTTGTTGCTGTCAGTCAATGTCATTAAGCAAGTATGAGCACTAAGTTACTTTAAGTCTTCCTCACAGTCTCTGTCTCTCTGCCGCTGCTTCTCTAAGAGTGGTATGGTACAGACAATGCCACCTGCCAGTTTCTGTCACTATAATTATAGCTATCTGCTTGCAGTGTGTGTGTGTGTGTGTGTGTGTGTGTGTGTGTGTGTGTGTGTGTGTGTGTGTGTGTGTGTGTGTGTGTGTGTGTGTGTGTGTGTGTGTCTTAGTATTCCAGTTGAGAAGAAGAAGGCAGCATCTCTGTCACTGAGACTGATTGGAGTCACGAGGGGGTGGTGTGTGTGTGTGCGTGCGTGTGTATAGTTTTCCTGTATGTGTGTGTGTGATAATAAGTGTGTGTGTGTGTGTGTGTTGTGTATGCAGTGATTCCCTTCCCCTGGCCCAGCTGTCTCCTTAGCTTTAACAATAGGCCGGCTAACAAAGACGTGGCCTTCAGCCTCCGTCATGTGATACTAGTGGTCTGCAGCCTCTCAGTCAGATGACCCGCGCTATTGTCCTCTATGGGTGACACACACTTGTACACACAGACGGACACAAGCACACACACATAATCACACACATACACATAAGGAAGCACAGCACACATACACACACACAGCAATCCAAGGAAGCACAGCACGTGTATGAACAGCCGCGTGCAGCAGAGATACGAAGACGCACTCGTAACTGTGGCACACAAAAAGATACGCACACACGCTCATGAGATAGCGAGAACAGACAGACACACACACACAATCTCAGGACGCAGACCCTTCCTCTCAGTCACATGCAGACGGAACAAAGAGAAACTTTATTGCCATTGTCCCGGTGACAGTGAGATCAGTGACTGATTGACAAAAGAGCAGCAGAGAGGGGAAACATATTGGCAATGTCCTGGAGGAACCCGCAGCCTCCACTCTCTACCTCTCAGTCTACACTTTAAAATGGCACCTAGGCCTCACTACAGAGGCACAGGGAGGGAGGAGGGAGATAGAGAGAGATAGAGATAGAGATAGAGAGAGAGAGAGAGAGAGAGAGAGAGAGATGTATTTGCTTTATGTTGATCCTACCAAAAGGTGACTGTGGAAGTTTGACCTCTTCCAGCGCTGTATTTCCTGCTTGACTTTGGATTTGCAGCTATCTGCCAACCCATGGTGTATATACAGCAGCAGCAACATCAGCTAGCCTGCAGGTTATCTGAGCTACAGGATGTATGTGTGTGTGGTGCAGCAGCAACAAAATACTCTCATATTTTACCATTGCATCTGTAAAGCTGCTCAGAGGTACTTTAAGTTTGTGTTCATTCTTGCATCCCCTTTGGACAAAAGCGGTAGTGTGTTTACTATGCCATTAAGAAAAACGATATACATATTGCATTCTTTGCACTGATGGTCTCGTTTGCGTCATTAATGATCATTAGAGGGAAATTGAGACTGTTTCAGAAAGAGTTAAAAGTTCCTTGTTGCACCTTTAATGTCAAGGTTGAAGTCTCAGTCTCC